>CM052264.1:6199182-6664148 GCA_028455795.1 Lasioglossum marginatum | reverse complement strand
CCATAAAAAAATAATGAAAAACAAAGAAGTTAGAAATTCGGATTAGTTGATCTCACCGATATACCCGAGCCGCATGATGTCATACTTCTCGGCGACCGAGGCCTCTCGAGTTCCATGGCCCCTCAAGAGGGTATACCCCGCAGTAGTGGGGATAGATCTGGGACATTTACAGGCCAGACATTTGGGACATTTATGGATAAAATACTGTAGTACGCGAAACTTTCGCGCAACTTCTGGGCTCTCTATTTGGACCTTGGCGAAATACTTGACTGACCTACTCGATTTTATACTTGTGTGTGTGTGACCGTTCATTTATTTTCCAATTTTTTAATCGACATTTCGCTGCAACATACATATATACAATAAAAGCTCAGGTATGAGGCATTTCAGATAGAATTGTTCAATTAACAAACTGGTAGTCCCTTGAATAAAATAACAACGCTTAATAAAGAACCCAGAATTGTATAACAACGAAACAAGCTTATTAAACGAGCACATTACGGCGCAGTACTTTGTAGTTCAACGAAATAGAATCAGGACGCAGTTGCGAAGCAAAGATAAGCCAAAGAAATATTGTTTACCCACAACGATGCGGGGGTGTTAATAAAGAAATGGCTCGGGAAAAATCGACGGGACAGTCTGATGTATTGCCACCATTCCGTACTGACACGTAGCCTATCATCATATAACAATGTCAGTCGATTTTATTGGCTGCTATCTCAATACCAATTACGAATCGAAATTGCGAGGGCTCGAACTGCGTTGTGTCAGACCACTAAAAAGGTTCTGCGACGTGCGTCACCTGTCCACGAAATGGCGGCGACGATGAGATAATTGTTGGGACGAACAAACAACGGGACATTTTCACAGGGGACAAGTGACTCAGGTGGATGATCGATAAAGGAAATTGTAGCTCGCGGAACCGATATCGGTCTAAAAGCGCCGGCAATCTGTTTCGAAAATCGAGCGTCTTTCGACGAGGGGAATTTTCCATAAATTTTTATACTATGCACGCGGTCTTAATTAAATAATTAATATTTGACCGATAACGGCGATACCTTCGCGTGACGATACAGTCGTTTTATTACCGTTTCGCGTTACGAGGTTCAAGGAAAAGCTTGTGGACGAAGGAATTGCACGATTCCTGAAAATGTTTCCTGTTGAATCGTCATTTTAAAAAACTGCATAAGCGTAAAAAGTTTGGATACAAAACGCTGCCAATTAACAAATTGCTAGACACATTTATCTAATAAAAGTTCCACCAGAAAGATGGTCATAAATGTTCCCGTTAATTTGTTACCAACCCGACACTGTAAAAACCGTGGATTTCAGCGGAGAGAGGGTTTTCCAGGCAGAAAAAAAACGGTGGGATCGCGTGCAGAAACGGCAGGAACTATCTACCCACGTGTCTGAACGGTCGAGATCTCTTTACACAACACACGTTACCGATCGCCGCGATGATATTGACCGACAGAACAGAGACAGTCCCGGCAAGGTCCCACAATCGATACACGCCATCGACATGGGTCGCAACCACGACGTATGCGTCTATCAACGTGCAAACCACCCCCTACGACCACCCGCGCACCTCTTGCGATGGATAAGGGAGTGGTTTCACATATGTCCATCCCCCACCCCACTCGGCAAAAATGGAAAAACGAGGCGGCTCGAGTCATCTTCGACGAGAGTGTCGCATCGAGGCTATCGGTGGCCTGAATCTGCTCGAGTTATTTCGCAGTATTTCGCGCCGAACAATTCCCCTTCTTCCGCCGTTCCTATCATAAATCCCGCTCTTTTCTCCGCTTCGCAATTGTCAAGATATTCTACATTAATGTTCATATCAATGGTATAAATGTTGCTAAAATAAAATGGATATTTAAAAATAGCGAAGCATCGAGTTGTTTGGAATAATTTCGGTTCCAAGCAGCGTTTTCTGTTTTCGCATGGCAGATAAGAGAATTCTAACAAGTCGCAAACCGGCTTCTATTATCTGCGTCGCGTCGATATCGCGCAAGGAAACGGCTCGATAACGATTGATAAAAATTGATGCCTGTAATGTTGCAATATTACAAAGTCGATAGTTGTAATATTCACGAGCTGATCAATAAAGGAGACATCTGCAAGAATGTTGACGCACGATCTATTTCAGGGTGAATGGAAGCGCGGAATTGATTATTCGCGAACATCGCGTTGCTCTCCTTACCGTGTGGAAATATTTAGGTAGAACGATAAGATCGTCGAGAGCCGTCTGTTTACATTCTCCGTTAATGGAGAATGCCGATGGGAATATTGATATTCCTTCCAGCTAGCCACAACGCGAATTATTAAAGTAAAGTATTCAACGAGGTGGCAACCTCAACCTTGGCAAACAATTTAACCGAATCAACCATGTACGAGAATCAACCCCTGAATCTTTCAGTTCGAGCATTTAGAGAAATTGTCATATTTCCGAAACTAACTAACAAGCAAACTACATGCTATAGCATACACTGAAGACTTAAAAGATTAAACGATTCTATTTTTTGCAGTCTATGCAGACAATTTTTTATTTTGCATAAAGATTCGCAGTCTGCTGACGATGATTAGCGTAACATAGAGGACTCACTCGCTTCCCCTGGACTGCGACAGGCTGCTCCTCACGACCCTCTTGACATTGGACCCGCTTCTGCCAGGACTATTCCCTCGAGATCCCGTCGTATCCGAAGGACTATTGCCGCGCGACACGCGGCCCCCTTTCTTATCCCTCTTCGCATTTCCTTTTTGCGGTTTCTCGCCTCGATGGGGCGACGGACTTTTCACAAGCACCATTCGTCCACCTGCGAACAAAATCGTGATTGAAATGACTCCAAACATTCTATTTCGCCGTAATGATTATTATTAAATAATCCACTGAAAGTTTTGCGCGTGCCCTCGTGTGATCATCCGCACAGCACGTCTAGATCATCAAGATCACCAAGAACAAAGATCTACGTAGCAGAAGGTGGGATCGACGCGAAACTATAAATTGTCCGGGCCTCACAATAGTGAAAGCCTTTCTGGTGAACGCACAAATTTATACAATACGGATTAATTACGGTTTGCTTAGGTCTCTAACCGATGGTAATCGCGAGCTATACTAATTGAAGCGAAAGTTCTGCCGAGCTGACTAATTGCGATTCCATAGAAATTCTCGGCCGTCATCGATAATGTATCATACATAAAGAACAAAGCTGCATTAACATCTATACGATTCAGCTACGTTTCGCAAAAGTTTCTTTTTTTTTCTCGCGGCCACGACCGCGGCCGTTCGCGTTGGAATTAACACGTTCGCTGCTGGTGTCACCTAACCGTGACCACGATTTTATACATCATAATGTGGACGGATTTTTATGCACATATTGTATGTATACGTATATGTACGTCTATACACTATACATTATACACATATGATATGACAAGCGACACCCTTCGTCCAATGGTCAATTCAATTAACATAAGTACATAATTCGTTATTTCGTATCTATCAAGTGTCGAGCAACGGCCAGCAACGATGGTAGCAAGTCATCGCCAACATATATAATTGATCGAGAACTGTTGCTTGCTTAACCGGTAAATAAAATTGGCACAGTAAACCGGAGATTGTTGACGACTCGATCTAGTATAACGGCGGAGCCAGTCACGCAAAAAACAGTTAGTATTGAACGTGTTAATGCGAGAGCCAGTGACTTTTACCATAATCATGAATCCTCGGACCGGAATATCGGTAACACTTCCTGGGAGGCCTATTCTCTAAACCAGAATTACCTATGCAGGACACGGCTGTTTCGCGACTTCGTTCCGGTCAGTACACATTACACCTTTCATTTTGCACCTTTCCTTTTTACAACAATTAACGCAAACGGGCCACCACCCGTTGTGATTTTGAAAGTGAAAGCCAATAAGATCGGACACGCAAAATCGAACGTCACGCGGTGAGAAGAGAATGAATCGTATATCGCGGACTCGTTTGGTCCATGGCCGAATGGGCCAGAAAATTAACGAGCGGATTCAGGCAAACCGTTTTTGCGAACGATCGAAGCGTACCCAGCAATTTGTGATTCACTTTCTAACTCGCCATTTCCTCGGGGACAGTCGTGAGCGAATTAAAAACAAGGAAACGCCGCGCAACTTCATCGATCGCTCAACAACCGTGTCCGGTGATGGGTAGAACGTAGAACAGTATTCCGGATAGTAAACTGTCGAAAATGCTATCAATTTTATGCAGAACATTCGCAAATAAAACAATTCCTTTGGCAAAAAATCAAAAAGTAGTTTTAAGATAGTGTTTTGCGCGAAGGTTTGTTTTCGGCTGAATTTTACCCATCTTCGAAGCCGAACAGAACACAGTACAAAAACAATAACTGCTCCCCGTAAGAGCGCACTTACATTCGAAATCTCATGGATCAGTCAGAAGTATCCCATCGCCCGACCGCCTTCGTCCTCAACGGCTCTATCGCATCAACTCTCCTCGATCAACGGTGTTCGCCCGATAGTATAGCGGAAACTCGTGCAATAGCAACAACAGACGGCACACTACTGACACTTCAGGGTGGCGGTTTCGAGGGTGGTGGTTTTTCCTACAGTCGGCGTTCGCCGCCGATCGAAACGGTGTTCAACGATGTATGTATGCATGGAAGTACATACGTAGTAGTTCGCGCCGGCTAGGTTCTTGATCGGTTCACCCCCGCCTCGATCGTGGTCGACCACGTGGATCGAGCCTGCGTTAGCCTCTGAACTTGACACTTTGTGTATGGATACCGTCGCGACGCGATGGTATCCGCCATGCCGCTTGTTTGCCGCAGGGTACAGTGGTTGATCAAATTGTTAGAACCGTTTGCACGAGTTGACGATTTCACAAATGCATCAAATTCCCAATTTAGTAATCACATTCGGTAAGTAACGAAGTTGTAAATAATGATCTTGGTCTCGATAAATTTCAAGGTTGACTTTTTCGAAGCCGTGTAACTTCAATAATAATTAATGAATGTGAAAAAAATTATATCACTTCTGAAAATGAAGTTCTTTTCCGCTTTTTCAGATCAAATACCCGTGCGACGCGACGCGACGCTTCGATTACTGAAAGATTCATGTTCGACCTTGAGGAGCGCTTTCCTCGCGTGCCACGAGGACGGGGCAAGAGCTTATTCTAAGTGGTTCTTCTAGTCGGGACGAAAAATGTGCGAGTAGGGTCCCGGTGATTGATTTCCAATTAGCCGATCGTTCTTCATCCGGCGGAGCGGAACGGGTTCCCTCGGCGAGGATGCGAAACAAGAGTGGTCCCGGAGAGTCGTACCGAGCGAAAATTACCAAGAGGATCTCCGCGGAAATGACCGACTATAAATACACGGTAGTCGGCGCTGTAAACCTGATTGCGGCTCGTTTTCCGTTCGCGAGGCGCGACCAGCGCGAGCACGAGGAAAACGCGCACGCGAAAAATTCCACGCCGACAACCCTACTCGCGAGCGTTATACCCGGCCAGTATTTTTGTGCCGGCGGGGTCTATTCTCGGCCGTGCAATTCGATTTTTGCTCGGAGAATCTCGACGAGGCTGTTGCAGCCCCGCTGTCATCCGAAGGATGAGCCTCTGCTTCATGGTACATATCTCGTTCGCTGTCACCTGAAAACGCCATTTTATAAGGGATGAATTAGGGATGCCATTAGTTCTAACTGAGTTTTAAACTGAAAATAAACTTACTCTGCTAAATATTATGGATTCTTGCTTTTGTAATGATATTCCTTTCCTTCTATTTGTTTCTATTGTCAGAAACTACTCCAAACATACGTTTCAAGTGCATGATCTGTGCACCGGATTGCTAAAATTGAAAGTTCTTTATTTAGTGCACCAGATTGTTGAAGAGAAATACATTATCTTATGCATAATACAAATATTGGACTTGCTCATTTAAAAAAAATTGTAGGCTTCCCAGTTTGTTTGTAGCTCAATCAATCCGCAACAAAGTAGACGGGGATTAGCGGAATTAGGTTAGCAGCTAATAAATCAGATTTTCATGAGAGTTTGACCTTATCTGGGTCCCGATCATGGAACGAGTACTCAATTATGGCGTCTATAATCGGTTGTCGTTGCTTGAGCGTTGTCTGACTAACGGTTACGAAAGTACGGCAGCGATATTTATCGTACGACAAGGTGGCATAGCGTGGAATAATAATCACCGTTGCCTTTGCTCTCGCAGCGGAAACGTCCTACAAATGAACTTCTAATTACAACACAGAACCAAGAACTAGAATCTAATTTTTACAATTTCTATTTGTTGTAGGATTAACGATGAAAAACCGAGGAGTTTCCGGAACTTCCTGCCGCTTCGCGCGACCTTCAGGTTCACCGGCAATTCCACAAAGTCAAGGAGTCGCTAGTCGGTCAGAAATAGATGATTTACTTCGCCGTTGCTGCTTTTTGCCAATCAGTTTCTGCCACTGCCGGTATATCAGAAATATCAGCGGAATTAGAGTGTTCCGTTATTTATATTGCGCTCATAAATTAAACACGGCCATTTTATCGACCACGTTGCTGCATTATTTACAGACAACAGTAGGAAATGAAGTAGTCATTCGAATAATGTCACCGGGGCGCATCATTCCTATTGATTAAGTTCTTAATGGAAAAAAATGTCAGTCGGCGATACAAATTATTATCGCTCCGCGGAGGTGGAGGGACACTTCCGAGCTATGGGTTATTCCAGGGCGAAAGTCGCATTTATCGCATTTCGTGCCAGCTCGGTTAGCTGACATTAAGCCGTGTGCAGACGATGCAGCCTGCCCAATGCCCATGCAGCCTTAATACCGGTTTAGCGCCGGGGGCCGTGTTGCAAGTCGCGTACTTTTCATAAATGAATGATGCTCGGGGAAGGTAACCGTGACGTAATGAAGATTCGCATCGGTTTCGTCTCGGTTAGGCCTCGATCCCCTCCGTTTGGTCCTCCGTTGCTCGAGGTCTCCGAGAAACCTTCGCTTCCGAACAATTGTTGTAAGAATCACAGTTCTCTTGTTCGAGAAATTTGACTTTCGCCAAATCGGTGCTGCAAGAAAGCTAGATTTCCTCAATTTGGATTTGCTCTTGTAGGCAACGTAGCTTCTGGAATAATCCGACATTTGCGGCGTCATGCAGACGTGGATTAATCGCGGCGCAGGGATCGCGTAGATCTATAGCGGATACGTGCACCCCTCGCTGAATCGAGTATAAGTAAATTATGGTATATAAGGACGGTGCACACAGCGGCTTCCTAATGTGAAGTTAGAGTTTTCCGGTCGATTACCGCGAGCGTCGTTGTTAAAAGGCGTCTGCAGTTCCTCGAACCTTTCGACGGCGTTCATCCCTTAACCTTGCTTAGCCTTAAAATTGTAGCTACAACTTTCATAAGATATTCGAAATTTAAAAATAATCAGGAAAGCCTAAAGAACGCAACAGAGTTATTCAACCGGACAATCACGTCTCGGCTGTTTGACAATCGTTTCCCCGGTATTCCACGGATCAATTCGCCATCGATAAAACCGGGGAAAGATTCGCCGAATTGCCGCGGAAGCGCAACGGAGTCGAGCGCAGTCAATTATGCAGGAAGTGCGCCCAGATCGTTAGGTAGAAACGTTTTATTCGACGAAAGGAAATGCGCGCGCGCCTTTCCATTCATCCAGATTGCCCCGTAAAACGCTTCCTTTGTGCGCCGGTATACGACGTTTACGTTCCTTGCGCCGCCGCGCCGCTAGATATCGATCTGCGATTTAGCCGAAGTTCACGAGCCGGTTAATTTAAACCAATTACAAAAAATCACTCGGGTCTAACGGCCAATCGAGACGTTGCACAATTCCTTTACAAAGTGTAAACGTCCACGGAAACATCTTTACAATCTTAATAATTGCGAAATTATTTAATACGTTCGCTACCACTATTTCTTTCGTTGCCTATTCAAATGCAACGTTCCTGCTGTGTAACATAGTAATCTAGCTGTGTTAAATGTTTCTATGGGAAACAAGTGAATCAATTTGGCTATTCAGGCGCTTATTAAACAAATGCAACGCAATATGTAAATAAACACGGTCCTCGGTAACTTTTATGAGGCAACGCTAGTCACTTTTAGTGCTCGGGTAGGTTCAGTATTAAAGAGTATAGTGTCCAACAGTGTAGCAACGCCGCGCCGCGCCGCCTGGCTACAGGAAGGCTCAAGGTTTCGAAACATTTCTGACAAATTGCCCGCTGTCGCGGGAACCAATAAACATAATCACCCACATACGCAACTTCGGACGTGGCTCGCTTACGAACGATCGCTAAAACAGAAATGGAAGTATAAGTTAACGAACAGAATAATCCTCAACAATAAAAACGTGGTAAAAACGCGTTACGAAAATATCTTCGTTGAATCGAAAACTTGGCTGTGCCGTACCGGAAGGACAAACGACGATATTTTATTTCATATTATCCTTATTTCATATTAATGTATTATGTACAGCAACACATTCTTCTCAATGTCATGTTTTCCAGCGGCGTCGGGGTCAGGAAATGAACATGCTATCAAAAAGTACCTAGGAGGTTAGAAACTGTACTGTATGTATGTACACTCTTCTAAAATATTTGACTCGAATAACCATAACTAGAGACAGCGGATTTGATGCATTTATTATATCACTCCAGTTAGCAATTCAGTTAGAAAATGTACAAACCCGAAGCCTCCAACCTAATTTCGTTTGGAAAAACCGTCTCTTCACCAACGCAGCGATCCGTTTCAACTCGCATGTAATTTCGCCATGGTTTCGAAACGTATCCCGAATCCCGAAAAACCATCGAACCCATCGCTGCGCAACGCCATCTACGCTGTGGGCGCGCGGGCACAATGGTGTAGCAGCAATGATCCTTGCGATTTGAAAATTCCCGAAAACGTAAGGGAGTCCAATGTGTGTACAGTGTACAATGTACAATACATGTAATAAAGTGACCGGCCTCCGGTCGTTTTACGAGCGGCGCACACAATGGCGCCGGCTTCTCACGTACATAAATCACACGTGTGCGACGAGCAGTGCACGGGCGTAGGGAATGGGCCGTTTCTTCGTCTCTGTCACGCCATTGGACGCCTTCTTCTTCTCCTCCACCACCTTCTTTCCACGGCACACAGAGACAGAGAGTAGAGAGTTCCTTTAAGCCGGCAGTTTCGTGTATTACACCGTGGCGTGTGCACACAAGACCCAACGGGACGCGGCGAGAGATTCGCCACACAAAAGCAGAAGGCCTGGGCCCCAGGTTGAGCGGAACGAGTTCTCCAGGTGTCATCCAGGTGTACAGGATTCAGGTTGACGCTGCTCTCTCCTCGTGCACGCGCTATCCGCTATAATACTAGCCGGCGGCCGGCGCGGCGACGGCTACACACCGGATAAACAAAAGTAAAAGTTACACGCACACGGGGCACGTCGCTTTAAACCTGCGCTGTTCCTCGGGAACGCCACCGAGGTCTCGCCGTTTCGCAAGTGCAGGCCTTTGTCTCTCCCGGTTGTGCGATCCAGGAGTCCAGGAGACGGACGGTGATGTGACCAGTTCCCAGTGCAAAACAGTGACACGTTCTGCTTGGCGATCGGATACATCGTAAGTCCACCCTTTTGTTTATCGCGATCGAACCAGATCGAACCGTCGCGTCGCGTCGCGTCACGTGGCCTCGTGAACAGCAACTTCAGAACACGCTAGCACAGTAACTTGCATTTTGTACGAGAACAATTTGAAGAACTCTTGTTCGCAAATATCATAAATATATTGTTTCGCTCTCTGGGAGCGACACGTGTCACGAGAGTCGCGAAATATGTCAGAAGTTACTCGCTAGTGTATTCGCACCTTTAATCCTTGTACCGAATAGTGCTTTATTTGTAATTACTAGACTGGCAACTAGACGTTCCAAGGCGCAACTACAAGAAACTGAAGTTAAGGCTTAAAATAAAATATTTTTAAGTAAGCTCCGGTCGCCGATGACCCCCGTTTCGTTCAAGGTGTTAACCTATTTGCATCATTAGCGACATGCACGCGCAAGTTCTCTAGTTATTACTAACCGAATTGCATTACCTTCTTAAATGACATTGTCAGTTAGCGCTAACAATTACTTAGAAGGACTATCGGTCCGCAAGGCTGTCGTTGTTATCGGTAATATGTATGCATAAATTACTTAAACGCGAAGTTCTTTATTATAAATTGTTCTACTTAAATGTAGTAAAAAACGTATACGATGGTCGTCTATTATGATTATGACTTTCGGTGTATCTCGAGTGTTTTCCCCAGAAAAACATATTGTAACATCCTACGACCTGTTATGTGTTTCGAACGAGGTACATTCATAGTCTAGTGTCAGTGTGAGGAATATAAAGTGTACGTTAACTTCGGAAGTCCTATTGCCTGTTCTATCTGTCAGGATAGGCTCGCACGATTTTATAAGACGTTTACGTGCTGCGTGATTGAAATGTGTTCAGCGAAGTTGACATAGTACGAAGATTTGATCGTAATATTTTCATTCTGTCGTTTCTCATTTGAAATGCAAACAACGAGAAGCGCACAGGCGCAGACGGCGCTTTACGCCTTTGCGCTGTTGACATCTGGACGTGAGTCACTGCAAAACGAAATTGCGAACATTGCGTGCATCTATCACGAGATGCGCCACGAGGTGGTCTCCGGACTGTTTCGGTTTCGGATCACCTTTTTCTCGTAGTCGTAAATCATTCGAACGGGGCTCGTTCTCCGTTAATTTATCTTGCGATCCGCGTTCGCGACATTCTCGAGGAACTATATTGCCGCGTTTTAATAATCTCTCTCTTGAAAACAAGCCGTGGACTGACATTTTTTATGGACGGTATTTCGGGAGACCGCGTTTTTCAGGTTATTCTCGTCCTGGCCATATTTACTTTTTCGAAATTGTACGATATTCGCCACGGAGTTTTTCGGGCTTGATCGGTTACAGTTCGTGACTTCTGTAACCGTTTTCGTAACGGTGGCGTTTCAAACATTGATTTATATTTAGAACCCAATCTGCAGCGGACTATAATTGACCACGTGCAACTGGAAGTTCGGTAAAAGGGTCAAACGAGTCGATTAAAACAACGCTCCGAGCGGCTGGTTTAATCATTGTTTGAATCGACGTATGGTTAACGGTTTAACTGGTTCGATGAAGATGTTCGAAGAACAACTCTTCGTTTATTTATTGACTAAAAAGACACAGGTAAATGTAACAGGCGCCTTGTGGATTTCCGGCCGTTATTGTGTCAGCTTATATCGCGCATGCATACGTTCATTTTGTCCTCGACAGGAGAGTGTGATAAATAATCATAAGCAACGGCAAACAGTCCTGCAGAATATAAAATAAATTGCTGTAATGGCGTTACTCGTTCCTGCGCAATTGAAACAGATTCTTTTTATTGAAATAGAATAATAGAAACAGCAGTTACAACAGTCTTTGTTGGGGACCATTGGATCGAGAATCGGTCGGTACGATCGGCTATCGATACACTTGGTCGTTACAGCCGACATTGACATCAAACTATTGTACCCGTTGCGATAATACATACTTATCGAACCTCGACAAGTCGAATTTCTTCGATAAGCGATTATTATCGATTGCTCCATTGATACTTGGTGGATCGGGCCCCGCAGTGGTTCTCAACCTGACAAACGATATACATAGCCTCAAATAACTATTTTTTTAAATAAAAATAAAATTACATTTCTGTTTTAGCGGTTTGAAAAATAGAAAGGTCGACTTCAGGCTAACAAAAAGATCCGTAGATATCCTCACGGGTTCGCGGAACCCGTTCGCGAGCTATCTTCCTAGGAAACTGCGCAGAAAGAACCGGCTGGAGGAAAAAAGAGCCGCAACGCATTGTTCCTCTGTCGGATCGCGTTTATCCTATAACGTGAAACCCGTCTTCCACGTTTTTAGCTCGGTACGAGGGAGTAGACCGAGCGGAGATTATGGGTCATTGTTTAGCCGAAGATTCTTGACCTCGAAACGCGCGCGACTGTTTGAAACGCAGGTGGAAATGGCGGGAAAGGGGAATGAAAGCTTTGCTGTGCTTTCACCCCCGACCGGGAGGGTGAAAACCTTGTTAGCTCGTTCGGGAATGGTGCCTGGACCTTAATTCGCGCAAGGAGACCCGTAACCACGCGTTTCTGGGTTAATCCTAGAGAGCAATTAAAAATGCGGGCTAGATTCTGACTGGCGCAACGATTGCACCCTTGGTCTGTACAAAATATGTACATATAAAATACTTATGGGAAAATATTATTATGATAATATACAATATTATGATGCTATTAGTATAATGATCATAATCGTTAACATTATATTGAACCAAGGAATAGTAATTTTTAGTGGATCAAAGAAATTGGGATTAGAAGGGGTTTTAGGTAAGAAATTGCCAGCATTGTCTATCCGTTGTTGCAGAGGTTTAAGAAAACGGTGCCGTCTCTGGCTCGACCAGTTCAAGGTTGAAACCCTTGCAGTTCTTTGAAAGGGGAACACTTACTCAGAAAAAAAGAGGGTCTCTCACCTTCGCCACCGGCTACCGGCCATCGGCGACCTCTTCTTGAAAATGTATGTCTACAGCCTGGCCAGCCTTAAGACAATTAAATGCGATGAGTCAGGATAGAGACTACCCGCTGTCCTTTGTTTTTAATGGGGCAACATACTCGACCAGATCTATTAGTCATCTGAACGTGCCATTTCCCTCGACAAACTCGTTGCCTGTGCTTGCTGAACTGCTTTTCCACGTGACCATTGCCACTGATAAAATTATAGAAAACTAATTCGTAAAATTCCGTTTAACACATTAGGGTAGAAGGTCGAAAAATAAGGTTCTCGATATGTCATCGTGTCGTCACGTGTCGATAAAGGATTTCGCCAGGTTATTTTCGAGCAGGAATACGGCGGTCGCCACATTTTTGGTAGCGAAAGATTTCGACTTAGCCAGCCTGGAACACAGGAAGTGGAAGCTCGGGGTATTTATTGCAGAGTGTGTCGACACGAATTTCGACACCGAACGACACCGGTCACGTGTCTCTTCAGGGTCAACTTATTGGCGAGTAAGTGGATAAACGAGAGGTGTCGGGTAAACCGAGACTCGACTTGTGTCTCTTAGCACGCATCGTTTCTATTCTGGAAGTAATGTTTACTTACTTGTTAAAGGGGAGAGGGGAGGGAGGCAATCATCCTTTGACTAGCCAGTGTCTAGCCAACGCCTATGACTTGTTTATCAGCCACCGCTCGCTCGTTGGTTGTCATTCTAGTCTCGCCCAACAGCACACCTCTGAAATATTAATCCCTGCGACCTGCGAATTCCTTTTGGTTCAACGGAACCGAATGACAAATAGACGGAGTCGATGGGTAGATATATGAGATGAAATATGCTGGATAGGTTTGATTTTGAGTACCAGCTTGAAGTTAGTCATAGAGGCATGCGTCGTAGCCTCGTGCAACGAAAATCGAGGAACAAAACTCCAATATTAAATTCGACTCGAATTCGCAACTACAATGTTGAACTTGATCCCATCTCCAATCGCAAGGCGAGGTCCAAAAATGACGAATTTAGCAAATTCCTACTATTCACCGGCCAGCCGACTCCGATAGCCATCACATTTCCCTTGCGACAGTGATTTCTTCGCCATGCCTGCGTAATTCACTATGTTTGCTATGTGTTTCCTATGACCTGTATGCTGTCCTCTAAGAGCCGATATTTTTTCCAGCTTGTTTCCCACCCGGTTATCAACAAGATTTTCGAGTCGACGACTGACATTTGTTTTCCCGGAGACAGCCTAGCCGTGTGTGCTTGGACAACAAAGTTTCCGCTAGCTAACCGCGTTCAGTGATATTTTACGGTTCGCGAATTTCCGGTCCCGCCTCTCGGGCTCGCGAACCGTTCACAGATAGAGATTATGTAAGCACCGTGGTTCCTTAAAAAGATTTTTATCGGGACCGCTGGGTAACCGGCCGCTGCTCTCAGCGGATTTTTTTGCCTCTTGAGCTGCTTTTCGATCGCTATCTATTAATCAGCTATCCCCGTTTGCTACGATTCGGGTTGGTTCTGCTTCCAATTAATTTTTTTATTGCTGAAATATATCAATTAATTGAACGTCGTATACACTGCTTGCGGGTTCCCCCCCTTAACGTCCCACTCCGGTCCTCGTGCCTTCAATAGCATTTTTCTAGCCATTAGACGTGATTGAAGTGGACCATTTCCCCGTTCAAAGGTCACCCACATTTTAATCTCGTAATCCTAATTACAGGTTCGAGTCGGCATGCAGATTGTTCGAAAACACGGAAATCGCCTCGAAGTTCAACGACGGCCCGTTTCCTTCGCGCTTTCGAGCAGCTCGCGCAGCCAGTTCCGTCGCATTCCGTACACGTACACACGTTTGATCGTAAAATTTCTTTTCTCCTCGATTCTCGCGCCATTGCATAACCCACTCCCGCAGGATCGCGAATTTTCACCCGCTGGAATTTGTTCAAAAAATTCGCTCGCGAAGCTTACCATTGTTTCGTTTAATCGAATCGTAAAATCCCGAATGAAATCGTATCAGCGCGACGGTTTATCACTCTCGTGGCTTTTATCACTCGTAAAGCTGAATGTACTCGGTCGTTGCGGAACATTGGTGGATCATGGGAGGTGTATCGCAGGCGTAGACAGCCCAGCAATGTTTTAGGAATAATAAATTATGTTAATAATGCCGGCGGACGCGTTGATCGCCGCTCGGGACCGAGACACATACATACATACTTATACTCGCGAGACTTTAATCCGGGTCCGGCTCTCGTTTATCTAATAAACAGAAACGCTCGTGGTCAACAAAGTGCCGCGCCACCGCATTCTGAATTCTGATTTCACACTACAATTTGCATTAAAGTGCGCGCTCACGTAATCTAGATCTTTCGGTACTTTATTGCTGAACCGCGGATATTTATGTATTCATGGTGTGCACATATTTTTAACGCTCGGGGTGGGAATGTTTGCGGATGTTAAATTAATCCAAGTGACATAATGATCGACCAAGAGTGATCGGCGATCCTCTTCGGATGATCCCAAGCGTTTTCAAGCTGATGACCGATCCAAATGTCGCCGGAGCCGGTGTTTTTCCTACAGCGCATCGTACGAAAGCCACTCGAAAATAGATCGGTGCTCATTTCGATGGCTGTACTACCTCTCTGTCCTCTCTACCCCTCGCACGTTTTCCATTCGTTTTATTCTGAAGCGTTTTCGCTGGTTCCCTTTGAAGCACCGTGCTCGTACAACATTATTCTTTTAGAGTCCCTGATCTATCGTATATTCTCACATGGCTTCAACCCTTAAGTGAAGTGTACTGGATTCGGTGAGGCCCTATTTGAATTTATGCTAATTATTATTTAATGTGTAACTATTAGTAGTATATACATATATGATATAGATATGTATAGTATACATAAATAGGTACATTTTGAAGGTCCACTTACGGGTTAAATTGTCTGCCATTTTGCGTTCCCTGAAATCCACAGTCCAATTGTTGGCCAAACGACCGGCAAATCTTTCCGTGGATTTCTCGCTCGTGTCCGCTTCTCTCATCTTCTTGGCCTCGCGCGATGCGACGGAACACCTTGAGAGCCCTGAACTTCAGGAGCTGGCTCGAGATGCTGACTGACTCAAGGTCGGCCTGAATCACAACCGGCCAACCGGTTTTTTGGAGAAGAAACGGAAGGTCACGCCTTTGCTGCGACCGGCTCCTCTCGCCGAAACGCTTTAAATCTCCGCTCGGCTCGCGGACGTTCATTGTGAATTAAATGGCCGATTTAACCCTGCGCACACGAGCGCACACATACATACGTCGGGACCCGGGACACGTTTCCATGGCGTTTTCAGCCGTGAATTATTAATCCGTCGCTCGGGGATTATTCTTAATTGGACGGTCGCCTTGACCCGCTAACCTGGAAGGACGAGTTAACTCGTCGCTCTTCTACGGGCTCTCTCGCTGACCCTTGGATCGCATTCTATGAAAATTAGGCTAACCATCATGATTTACCGTCGACCTCTGTTACCGCATTCTCCTTTGAGCTATTTTTTGACAATTTTAGATAATACTGTTGTCGATTAGATTGATTTGATTTTTCTTAGAAAAACTTACTTAAAAATACTTTATTGTCTGTCTTTATTGTCCTCCAAACGATTCGCAAAGGCAATCCGCGAAGTGTGTCGCTCCATCTGTTGCCAATATTTCAGTTCGCACACTTGTCGCCGGGAGACAAGCTCTTAAATCACGCGAGGTATAGTTAGGTCACAGAAAACGAGGTTTTCAACCGTTCATCGAGGCTCGCGATTAGATCGAGTGACAGGCAACCGCGGTACGCGTTCAGAAAGAGAAACATTCGACCCGCCGATGCTGAAAATGTTAATAAATAGGTGATGAAAGATCCAATTAGCTTCTCTGTTGTCCGCCGGATAATACCGAGTTAATGCTCTTAATGAACACCTAGCGTGCGCGGCGTGCGACGCGTGGTCGTCATCTCCCAGAAGTCGTTGACTTCTTCGCCGCTGGAAAATTGAGATAGTCGCATGGTTTGTGGCCGCGTTGAGTAATGCGCTCGTTACATAATTGCGCTTAATTATTCTTGTCTTACCCTGAAGACGTGATCTCTTTCCGTGAAGTTGAAGTCTTGGAGAACAGTCCCTTCTCGAGCACCAATGTATTTATTCAATTTTTAATAACATTCTTCTTTCGCGTGGTATTTGAAAAGCAGACGATTTTGATTCTGCATAAAAATCCGCGATCTGTCGCATACGTGCTCGTATATTCGAAGAGAAGCCAGAGGTGATTATGAAGGTGAAACGAAATCGGATCCGCGGAAGGTGGTGGGGGAACAGGGGGAACGCTAATTAATCCGCATAATTGGGGACGTTCGCGTGCAATTAAACCCCGGTCCGGCGGCTTTTACCGTTCTCCGATCCCGCCGATTGTTCCCCGAGCGTGAAAGTCTTAAACGATTTCGTGCCGACGCGGCTGCGTGCGTCTGGCCGGCCACGCGAAACGTGTTTCGCGGGATAACAGTAACCTAACCGCGGAAAGGAAAAGGAACAGGGGACCGGAAGTGTCGTCCGAGCATCGACAACGGTGCTCGTGCCTTCCTTTTATCGGAGAGATAAGGGGGAGAGCGTTTTCCATGCACCGTGGCTGCCATAATCTACGCGACCGGAAGCTCGCTCGATTGAGCGGCGGCCACGCGCCATCGCGAATTCGAAATCACGCCCATTGTGCATGATTTCCGCTTCATTTTCCCAGATACCGGTCACTTGCAATTGTGCAGGCCGTTGCGAAAGCATCCCGTGGAAACACGGTTTCACGCACGACCATTTTTAATCGCATGCTTCAAAGATGATTTTTAAGTAAGTCATTGGCGCCGGTCAAGCAGCAGTGGTCTCAATTTTTTAGGGACAATAGCCACGGAAAATATGTAAAATACGTGACCGTGATTCGTGCGTTCCGAGTTCAGGATCGGAGCAAACCCGTCAGGCGCCCCTTGCGGAACAGGATCGCGATGAGTATAATAAAGAAATTACCCATTTCCGGAAACCGGTTGCCCTTTTGTCGGTTCCCTAGCTCGGCTAAAGGAAAGACGGGTTTTCACCGCGTCACGCGAAACCGTTCTCCCCTACTTCTTCATCTTCTTTTCTTTCCTTTTCTTTTCTTTTCGTCTTTTCTGCATCCTCTTTACAGTATCCTCTTTACAGTTCCCAGCGCCGCGCAAAATGGCGCGGATGTTCGTCGATACCTGTGCATCGCAGACCGTTTCGTACACACCTTCGCCGCACCGGACGATAAGTTTACCACTTTCCTGATCTCCTCCGACCTTCTAACCTTGCCGTTTTCACCGGAAACAGAAAAAGTCTGACCGTAAATAGAGATGCAAGGTAGAAAACATCGTCCCCAGCCATCTTTGGTGTTCGCGTCGCTGTCCTCTCTTGAAACTGATAACTCACTTTCCGGAGAGATCTCTTTCCGAGACTCTTGCCGAGATTCATGCGTCGACGGTAATCACCTTCTGCAACACTATTTACGATCCAGACGAGCAGCCGGAAAAGCTGGACTTTCTTTCCTTTAGAATTCTGCAAACAGCCTGTGAAACTCTTAATTAATAGTTCTCCAGCTGGAGCTGGTCTTCCTTTTTTCTCGTGCCTACTCTCTTCAGGTAGCTTCTGGACTAGCGGATGGATATCCATATATCTCGATAAAAATATTGGGTTGTATTTTCTTTATTCAATAAAGTGGGAATTTATTCGTCATCGGCGATGAAAATGACGGAGTCGAGTGCCCGAGGGCCGTTTTCGTTTGAGTCATTGCCGATGACGCTTAGCGACCCCGTTACCGCGTAAGAAAACGCGCCGATAACCGCGCGTGTTAGAAAGTGCGGCCGATCAGATCGCGAATCGCGAAGAAGATCGTCTCCGCAGGAGAGAAAATCGCGTCTGAACCGCGGCCTGGTTTCGCAACGAATGGCGAACACACACATACACACACACGCGGGTTGAAAGCGATACCGAATCGTCGCGAGTTCACACGGGCTACCGGATCGAAAGACTTTTACCTTCGGCTCCTAATTGGCGGGATCTAGAAAGTGTATCCACCGTGGCTGACAATTCGAGACCTCGCGTATCGTCTATTGAACTTCTCTGTAACTCAATGACGAGAACACAATATTCAGGAAGTACACAATTTTCATTTGCTAGATTGTTGTAATGTTTCTCATCGCGAAGCATAAACGACGGGATCGGCAATGTGGATGTTCCGCATCAGTTGCTAGAAACGAGAGTTAAATAGAAAGTCATTTCTTTTGTTAGTAATTTTAATCAGCTGGTAATATAATGTAACGGCGCTCTTAAATACTTTTAATGGTTTTACTGTACTCGTTTTTCTCATAATTGCATAAAATTTGCACTCTGTTTACCGTATAAAATGTTGGCTTTCACGTGTAACACAAAATGAAATATTACAAAATGAGTCGAGCTGATTTTATGTAACGTTGTTTTATTCTTTTGGGTCAGCAATTTCTCAAAAGGAACTTGTTCAAAAAGCACCCTTGAGAAAGTTCCTTCCCGAATTCGGAAGAAATTTTACGAGGCTTTTAATGAGCCATCAATCGACTGCCGATAAGCGAAATATCAAGAAGAAGTAATGAGTCGATTGGCCAGCTGTTACGAAACGGAAAAGACGGTCAGTGATAAGAGCGTGCTCGTTAACGGGGCGATTTACCCGCAGGTGCCGTTCCATTTCGCTAGCTCGCGACGGATGCTGGTGTTTGCGTAATGAAGCCACAATTAAGCAACCGCTTGGCCATTGCTAATTGTCTGTATCAGTGGAAAGCGAGCGCTCGCGACGCGACAGTCTGACTCTGTGTTTGAATAGTAAAACTAGCTACATTTATACAACGAAGGCCAAGATCTGTCCGATTAATTGGCCCTTAAACGATTTTATAGAAGGTGGACGGTTGGATGTCTCGCTCGTTCATCGACGACTCGGACAAGCATGACGACATCGCGCATGTCTCGCCGGGACAATAAGAACCGCCTTCACACCGATTGTTCCGACCCAGCCATTTTGTTCCGCGACCGAGCTTTTCGCATAAAGGATCGCAACCGAGAAATTAGTCATCGAGCGAAAGGTCACGACCGAGACAGTGACTCAGATCGATTCCCACCTTTCGCGGAGATCCAGCGACGATTGCGGCCGCGATCGACGATCCTTGGAGGATCGAACGCCATTCGCGCGAGTCACTATCGCGTGCCCTGAAATTCATTTTGTTCCTGGTAGTCGCCGCGCGCCGATTGCCGTCGAGCTTGCTGTTAACTGCCTCGTAATCTATTTCATTGATTTTATTGATCGACATTTAGCATGGCAAAACTGGTCGTCGAAGTGCACTTGCTTCCTCCTGAATCATTTTATGCATTTATTTGGGAAGTCTGGAAAATTTCGCCACTGTCCGACAAAATAATTCAAAATACCAGACTTTGTAATGTAGTGTTAAAGTATATCTTCTGAGTCTCATATTCTCAAAAATTTTTACTCCTCGATCTTTTTAGTCCAGTCGAAAAGTACCTATTTGAGTCACACCTAAAACAGACTGCAGCGAACGCGCAGATGTTTGTTTAACAGATAGAATTCAGAAGTTCGTGACTCACGACGTTCCGCAGACGATTGCCTATTGAAAGTGACAGCATTGTTTATTGTCTCCGATGCACGAAGGGCTGTTATCGTCGCCGTCTCTGTCGTTTTCAATATATGTATGTAGAAGTCTGCGTTTATCTGCGGGCCTTGGCTGTAAGACTCGGGAGATTGAAAAGAATGTCGCCGTAAATCATACGAGTAGCAGCCTTTTGAAAATAGGTATACCGCGTTAATCAAGTCTCGGGGGGGACGTCGAACAGTGATTTTAACGACCGGTCGCGTCCCGTCTCATCTCGTCTCGCCTGTTATGTTTATATCATTCGGCGTACCGTGGCGAACTTTGCCCGCGAACCGAGTCTCCGATGTTCCATGGAACACGAAACCATTCACAACGACGGATGATCCCGACCCTTGTTTACAGCGCTGCTCGCAATTCGACCGTAAACCTTCGTCTATTTTAAACGAAGCTACCGCGTGTTTCGAGGATCAATTATCTTCGGGACGTTCACGCGCGATTTTTAGTCAGCGACTCGCCCCTAAATAATGCTTTTGGCAGAAAAAATTGCATTAGGCATTGGATGGGTTCCATCAAGAATTTCTGTAGCCACGGCCCATTCTAAGGAAACAAACCGTCCCCGTTGTAAAGAATTCGCGGAAACCCGTCCCGAAGATCGTTCCGTTCCAGGCAGATTGGCTGATTTCCGCTGGACGAACGAAAAAATCATAGCTCGCGCCATTCCTCGCGGAACGGCAGTATTACGACTTCCGATTCGCGGAAAGCCGGCCGAGATTTATAGAGTTATTGTGTCGGATCTCCGAGTCGTTGACCCGAGAAAAGGATTGATTGGACGCGGTCAATCATTCCCCTTCGACGTGCCACGGAATCAAATATCTGAACGAACGAGCTCACACCCGAAAAAAAAAAAAATGTAGATCCACAATGGTCTCTGTTTCAATTTCAAATGCAATGTTGTGGACGCTTCGTGCGCCCTCGCGGAGAGGTAGATAACACTTATCGTTGATAAGGCTGTCTTTGAATTGGCTTGTGGAATTTTCAAAAATAACTACAATAGGAAAATTACGGCGTTTTATTTAATCAGTATCTGGTAAGGAATCGTTGTCGGAAAAGATCGGAAAAATCTGGAAAATCTGATGTTTGCAGAGGAGAGAGACATTTTTAATATTGTTGATACGATGCGATATTGTTGTTCTATTGGTCGCCGCGCCGCGCCGGCGGAGTTTAAAGCGACATTTTCGATCAGACTGCCGGGAATTTGTTTTTCCTCGGAGAATCAGGATTCAAGTGTCGACGAACGGTCATCGATTGACTCCTCTCGTCGATAACGCGACACGAGGTCACAGAACCGATTCGCGACAGCCTGTTGCATCTGCGTTCCATCCCGGAGCACGTTTGTCCCAGTATTCCCGCGACATTCGCCGCGATTGCACTTAAATGACCATTATTATTCTTTAACTGGGACCGATTCCGCCCGGCCTTCGAATCGGAACAACAACGTCGCGAACCGCTCTTGGACACAGCCCAGAATCATGCCGAGAAGGTATAGTAAGCGTTTCCTTCGATCAGAATACTCGCCAGATCCACCAGGAATTTTTTTACTATTTTCTAAGCCGGCGGAAAATTGCAATTTTCATTTCAGAAGGTAGATCGTCTTCATGAATATATTATTAAAAAATCGAGTGAAGCCGAGTTAAAGAATTTGTTCGTAATGTATTCGGGCATGAACATGCTTTAACAACGTTCGTACAAAATTATCAACAAATTACATTAAACCATCGCAATAGAAATCGCTAAAAGCATGTTACTCGAGACAACTTGTTGCATTTCGATTGCAATCGCCGGGTCACGCCGCGCCGCACCGCCGCGCCGCACCGCCGCGCCGTTCCAAAATGGCAAGTAATCCCAAAAAATGTTAAACAATTCCGAGCTATAATTAATCATCGATTTTTTTACAACCGACAATAGGCGAGGTATTAACCGTGTCAGTTTGTTTGACGCAACATAATTCTGATGACAAGATCACGCAAGAAAAACGTCGATTACGATCGATCGATGCCCTGGAGATTCTTATCTCGTTACCACGCGTGCGAGGCCCTTTAAAACGCAAAGGTCGATCATGATAACGATGAAAAACGATATCGTCGCTCGATTATGCGATCCACTTTCGCGCACGTTTTTTCACGAAAAATCTGCACGGATTAGATTAGATATCAGATATATCAACGGTCCAGGGAATACCGCGTCGATTGGAATTTATTGTCTCGATGTTTCTCGATTTCTACGAGATGTGCATGAATTTTTGATGCAATTTTGTTTGCACTTGACATTTTTCCGATTAAAACGAGACCGAGTAAGAGATCGGGGAACGCAATCCGTACAGGATACAAGCGAAATTTTACCGAGGTTTCCACATATCGATCCCAATCAGTGAAAGGAAAGCTGGATTACACGAGTACTCGAATAATGGAACGTCATTGAGTTTTCTGTGTCGCGACGTCTTGCGTAAATTCTCCCATTCTCGAAATGGAGATGGAGACCGATGTCCTCCGAAAATAGAAGTTCCAAGTGTTTCTTCGTAGGCCTCCCGAGACTTCTGAAACTAGCATTTTCGCTTGGCAAATTTTTCTTAGCCGTACATTTTTCTCGAACACTCGAGGGACCATTTTCTCTTGTCAGCCCTTGAAAAAATTTCGAAAGTTGCATGATATTATTGTATCCAAGTACCAAACTGTGTAAAAAATTTTTTTTTAGCATTTTTTCATTTTTTAATACAAATATATATATAAAGCGTACATTTCGCTGTATTACACGTGAGATGATTGGCAGTCCGGCATCAATGTGTCGTAGCTGTAAAAATGATTCTCACCTGGTCGGTATCAGCCTCGGATAAAGATGTGGGGTCTTCGAAGTAGGGAGTAGGGAGAGGTCTTACTCCCGTGATAAATCTCAGAAGGTGGACAGTGTTAAGTCATCGTTGAGTGACCGTCGTCGTCGGTCGTCGGACAACCGATCCTCCGTCAGAGTCAGAAATCGCGTTCTGGTGAACGTGTTGCGAACCTCCTACCGGTTGGTTTTCAGTCGTTCGAGCATCCGCCGCGCCGTTCAGAACCGAAATCGGAAGTAGTGCTGAGTCGTTCCCGCAGCTTCGAAGGCTTCGAGTGATCGTTCGCGGTTCGTGTGACGCGACGTCGCCGATCAGATCGGACCGGATCGGATCGGGAGAAATCAAAGTTCTGTGCGGACGAATCGGAGAAAACAGGATCCGCGAATTTGTTCTCTTCCGCGAAACCGGCACGCGATTTTCCGAGACGCAAACGAAATCGTTAACACGGATTCATTTTAAACAAGTTCATTCGCCGGATATTCGTGAATGGAAAATTCTTTTCGTCAACTACAACAAATAGGTGTCAACTAAATCCAAAGATCACTAAAATTTACAAGTTTATATACATACATATATTGTGTTACCAATAGTGGATCTTTCTGCAGAATCAAAATTTCCTTCGTCAATTGCAACAAACGAGAGACCACCAAAAAATTTCGATATCGCGGAAACATCGCTCGACAGCGATAGCAGTGTAGTGAACTAATCGAAGTAACGTCTCGATTAAACCTCCCGATAATTTCGATAACGGCTAATCTGGTGTCGATAAGTGGAAGCTACGTGTCTTTTGTCTCCGTGGAAAATTGTAACCGGCCGCGGCCACGCGGATTAGCGCTGCGACTAGCGATTAGCTTTGGCGACTCCAGTAGTCCAGTGTCCATAATCGAATCGGAAATCGGAACCAAATTTCTTCGAGAACACGAGAGTTTAGAAAATAGGGTTCTACTTCGCTTCAGCTTTCTCTTGATGGTTTTAGAAATTTGCGTAAAGATCGGCGAAAGAATTGTTAGTTGTAGCCGGTGATTATTCGATGCAGTGATATAATCTTCGACAATTTCAAGAAATAAGATAACATGCGGGATAACGAGATAACGTGCGGAATTTAATTCGAAACAAACTACGAGAGCAAAAGATAAGATTCCATTCGACGCTAGCTTTCTCTCGACATACGCTTTCAAAAAATTGGAATGTCGCGAAAAATTCGCAATCGAGATATCGGATGCGGTCAAAACAATTGATCGTGTTTTAAGAACACGCTAAGAACATGCTAAGAACATTTTCGCAATAAAGTAGAGCATTTTTGGGACAACCTGTATAATTGATTACCGATTGGAGCCAATGGTATAGTCACGTAGTCGAGCATCGTTTGAAAGGATTTTGTTCTGCGGAGAAGAGCTCTCGTTGCGAAAGCGGTATCGTGGAAAGGAGTCGGTCGTGGGTTCGCGCGCCAATTAGCCGGCGATTCATTGGGAAAATCGGGAGGACTAATTGGAAACAGAGTCGTCGTGGAACCAGGCTGACGTGCTTGCGCAACCATCGCTTCTTTCGATCCGAAAAGAATAGATACATCGCACAAACAGCCGGCAATCTAATCAACTTTGATATAAAAGTATCTCCGTGCAGTATTCGTCGCGATAGCTGACGCTTCTCTTTATCAATGGCTATTCTATTTACTGTTCCTTAAAACAGTGCATCGCGTTGTATCCCACATACAGGATGTCTCGGATGGAATGAAATTCCGAATAAAAATGAAAGCCGAATAATCAGACCATTTCGATCATTGAATCTCGAGATACTCGTATCTGAAAGGCAAGATTTTAATTCTTTCAGTCGCAAATATCTCGAGATTAAATTATCGAAATTTTATGATTATTGTACTCTTGTTGTTATTAGATGCATCTTTCTGCACTTTTATGTAGAATTGTACAATATATGTAGTTGGAAATTCCCCAGTTCAAAGAACTTGATTGGGGAAACGATGAGGGGAAATCAATGAGTCGGTAAATTAAATATTGGGAAATGTCAAGAGAGTTTCATATATAGAAGGAAACTCCCTCGATTAGTTGGACGCGATCGAGATCAAGATCGAGATCAGTTTTCCACGTAGCACGCCCGTTTTATCTTATCTAGCTATCTTTCGTTCGATTCCGCGGAGGAGAACAACGAGCATCAGTTGCGGGAGCACCAGCGCCGGTTCCGTGCTCCAGATAACAATAACTCACGGCTGCCTAATTAATCATTTGTTTTGGATGTTCCCCAGGAAGCAAGAACACCGGTGAAACATGGGGTGAGTGTAACTCATTGTTCAGGATTCGGGATTCGGGAGACGTGCACGTTAATATTAATGTGTTCGACGATTATGTGACGTCTAGTGCGAGTCAACATTTTTCGAGTTTTTATCGAGTGTGTTCTGATTTAAGATTCGAAAAAAAATCACACTAATCCAAAAATAGGATTTATGCAAAAAATGGCACTTTCTGAAAATAATATTTGTACAAAATACAGTGCATCGGTTCTCTGAATCGCAGGTGACAAACTGCTAGAAATCCACAGAGAAACGATTCACTGCACTTCTTTTCCCACGATGCAACGCTCAGAGCCGTTAAAAGAGGGGTAGCAATGGTCCAGGCTCCCTCGGAGTCTACGCACCTAATCGTTCATGGCAGTCTTCTACCTGAAAACTTTCTCGACCTGCAACCTCAGTTGCTTCTAAAGCCTCCCTACGAGCTGCAGAGAAATTCGTATAACTAGGTTGTCACGTTTGTTTATCCAGTTTGTTAGTTTGCCCGACGTCAACGTGAGTAAATCCGAGGTGTTGTTTATTCGGAACTCTGCTTGTTGGGCGACAATCCTTCGTTGATCTCAGCACTCTGTTTCAGTATCTAATCTAGGAGTTTAAGTGCAATTCAGAAAGATCAAGTGATACAATGTCTTTTGTAAATTGTATTCGTAAAGTGCCATTTCTTGGATTAGAAGTTGGTGATTGGTGCTGCGATGATCGAATGTTTAATCAAGTCACATGTGCTTAATACCTTCTTCGTTGCTTGTATGTTCACTGTACACATTATCCGTCATCTTAAAACATTTTTTCATTCCTTCATGTTTGATAGGGCTTTATTATGTTCTAAATAATGTTTTAATTATTTAGTGTATTTTATCGTAGTGTATAATCGTAGGAACTCGTGCGAACAAAACGCGATCGAAGAAAGGGAAAGGGAAGAAGCCGAGCTTCTCTCCGAGGAAGATGACTTTTGCGGATTTTTGCGCGACACGTATCCGTGTCTCGGCTCGGATCTGCGGCTCGACCGCACGCGGAAAATCGACACCGATCGCGGGAATCGCCCGCGACCGTCGAAGTTCACGGTGTCGGTTTCGTTTCCGGACAATGGAGACCGCGCTTTCTCGCGGATCGTGTGACGAGACCGAGATTTTCGCACTGGCATCGATGATAATAATACCACGATAACAGTCTCCCTACCGCGAGGGAGAAGAAAAAGAAGTAGATAAAGCAGGGACCGGAAGGCCCGCGGGAACATTGATATGCTTCGTCGAATGCTCGCGCGAGCGATCATCTATGATTAACCCCCGAACGATCCTCCGAAAGTTACGTACAGGAAAGATGCGTGTTATGTCACCGGTTTCCGTGTTTCACTTTAATTCGACATCTTATGATCGGCTCGTAACGTTCGATTTTATTAGATTGTTGCGTATGTCCAATCTGAAAATGCGAAATAAAAAGGTCCTGTTATTTTTTACGAACTTTTCACGAATTTTTATACGAATTCCCCTGTAGATTCTGACGATTAAATTTGTTTTCATTTGGATGTTGCAGCGAGGGAGGTGCGGTCGCCGACACTGGAGGCGGTGTGAGCGATTCCGGCAGCAGACCGGAAGTCCTCAAGAGCAGCCACGAGGTACGCAGGAAGATGGAACGTGGTCTGCACGAGCGGGACCGCGTCGGCGTTCAGGACTTCGTCCTCCTCGAGGACTTTCAGAGCGAGGCGGCGTTCATCGATAATTTGCGGAAACGGTTCAACGAAGATCTAATTTACGTGAGTAAACGGTGATTGCCGTTCCCAGCAGCTGCCTCGACGAATTACGTGGAACCGAGTCTTCGACATCTGGCTTCGCTCGTTTCCCCCGCTAACGAACCCGATAAACTCGGCGCGCAGAATCTTCCACGAAAGAATACAACCGTTTCATTTACTGTAATCGCTTCGCCAGTTTTACACAGGCGCAATAACCGCGGAATTATCTTAACTGGAACAACATGAGAATTAAAAGTTCGACAAGTTTCCCCATTTAATTGGAAGCATCTGAAGAAAAACAACGACCGGATATAAATCTGTTCGATCTATCGAAAGTTTCCTATTTGATTAAACAGATTTTCATTCGATCACAATTTTTCTAAATTAATCCATGACCATTTCCAATTGTACAAATATAAATATTCGCAGACCGACTATGTTGTTGCACTCATTGTCAGATCCAATCTCACAATCAATTTCACAACAATTTTGCGATTAGCAGTCTTATCGCTATAATAAGACAGGAAGTTTTTCTTAGATTAAACATCGACACAATGTGATATAACAGAATTATTAAACTGAGCTTACCACGAACGTTTAGATAATATTGAAAATGATTTACACACGGCAACGCTGTCTGTCATTTCGCCGCCTGCTAATTTAATTATCCAGGCTCGGGAGTATTTCCGGTTGTGCACTTCGATCATTTCACTAACAAATTAAGCAAGTCACTCGGTGGAAAAGGCACTGTCGCGTCGTTGTATTTTTGAGTAAACTTATTTATTTATTTTACAGACGTACATCGGTCAGGTACTCGTTTCTGTAAATCCTTACAAGAAGTTGCAGATCTACGATCCAGCAACGATCCAGTACTATCATGGACGGAATTTCTTCGAGGCTCCCCCACACATGTAAGCCGTGCGAATTTTTTCCAATGATTCAATGCGGGGAGATTTTTGATGATAATGATTTTTGTTGCAGTTTCGCTCTGGCAGACACCGCGTATCAGTCTCTGTCGAAGGAGAACCTGGACCAATGTATTCTCATCTCAGGTACCAAGCAAACTATACTCTGAAACCATCTCGGTATAATATTAGAATAAAAGTCGCTAATGATTTCGAACGATCAAAGAACATCCTCTAAAAATGTTAATCTGCACAGAGAGCCACAGGACAGTTATCTGAATGTAGTTTTGTTCTAAATCGCTGAAGATAGAGTTTACACAGCAGTACACGGTTTTAACGTAGCTCGATCTGCGTAGGCGAATCCGGTTCGGGGAAGACCGAGGCTTCAAAGAAGGTCCTCGAATTTATCGCGGCCGCAACGGGCCACAAGAAGCAAGTGGAGGAAGTAAACGATAAATTGATCGGTAGCAATCCCGTGCTCGAAGCGTTCGGAAACGCGAAAACTAATCGCAATGATAACTCGTCCCGTTTCGGCAAGTACATGGATATCCAATTTAATTTCCAGGTACAAACGGCCGAACATTTCATTGTTTTTTAATGGCTTTTTATATATTTTATGTATATATATATATTCACAATCGCATGACCGATACCGAGACGCTGTAACCAGTGTCTTGACGAGTCGAACGATCTATATAAATTATGCTTCTTCGCAGGGAGATCCGATCGGTGGAAACATACTGAATTATCTTCTCGAGAAGTCGCGAGTCGTGCATCAATTCACAGGAGAGAGGAATTTTCACATTTTCTATCAAATGCTCGCCGGAGGCAGCGATGAAACGCTTAGGAAACTATTCCTCAAGAGAAATTTGGACACCTACTATTACCTCTCCAATGGAGTAAGCTACTACACTTAGAAGAAGAGTGTATTTATTTCATAAGTGGATTTAAAAACTACTATAAGCCAATTTCATTATTTCATCATTTATAGACGAAGGGCACTGTAGACAGCATCGATGACGGCAGCCAGTACAAGGAGGTGATAAAGGCAATGAAGACTATGGAGATGAACCAACAGGAACAAGATGATTTATTCTCCATAGTCGCCTCCGTATTGCATATGGGAAACGTTGGTTTCACCGAGGAAGATGGCATCGCTCAGATTTTGAAGCCTGGCTCTGTAGAAGCTGTTGCCACTGTAAGACTTCTCGTTAAAAATAATTCAGCTGGTCATAAAGACTTAGCTTTGCCTTTCCACGCTCTGGAATGCCTCAGCATTCACACCGTTCCAGTTTCCAAGTGTTTATTAATTGCATTTTCTCTGATAAAAACGCAGTGTATTCTACTGCAATTAACCAGAAAGATGTAGAACTCTTTCCCTTCTCCTGAAGACTCGTTTCCAAAAGTCCTATTTTCGGTCCTATTGCAATCCTGGAAACGAGTCTACCACCATAAGTAGTAATTAGCTTCAGTGGTTCTTGCTGCCAGGATGCGTGTTGGCTAGACAGCAAGAGCCATTGAAGTCTGGTTCAAAGTTGGTCCGGGGAAAGTGGCCTTGGTGGAAGCAATTCTTTACTCGAACAAGTCGAATTGATTCTGCAGTTACTGGGATGCGACGTGAAACAATTAGCGGATGCGTTTACACATCGCACAATTGACGCCCGCGGCGACGTGGTCGTATCCCCATTGAACAGGGAGCTGGCAATTTATGCACGCGATGCACTGGCCAAAGCCGTATACGACAGACTGTTCACGTGGCTCGTGACCAGGTTGAATAAATCACTGCAACCGGTCCGTGATCCTCCGCGCAAGATGGTCATAGGAATCCTGGATATATATGGGTTTGAAATCTTCCAAAAGAACAGGTACGCGATCCCTACCGTAACAGGATTACAAACCGGATTACAAGTCGAACCGCCGTTCATTAGCGACATTGTCCCAACAGCTTCGAGCAGTTCTGTATAAATTATTGTAACGAGAAGTTGCAACAGTTGTTCATTCAACTGACACTCAAGTCCGAGCAGGAGGAGTACTTGCGGGAGGGTATCGCCTGGGAGAACATTCAATATTTCAATAACAAAGTGATTTGCGACCTGATCGAGGAGAAGCACAAAGGTATATCTCCTTACTAGACGCGCGGCATTCGATAATGTTAATTCATTCCGATGGTCGCTTTGTTTTAGGTATAATATCGTTGATGGACGAGGAGTGTCTTCGTCCCGGCGATCCAACTGACCTAAGCTTTCTGGAGAAGTTGAACGTCAATCTGAATAATCATCCTCACTACATAAGCCACATGAAGGCAGACCTGCAGACGCAGAAGCTTATGGGGCGAGATGAATTCAGATTAGTGCACTACGCTGGCGACGTAACGTACAATGTCCGAGGATTTCTTGAGAAGAACAATGACCTGCTGTTCAGAGATTTGCGTGAAGTAATGTCGCACACAACCAATTCGATCACCAAGGTATTTTTATGGTTCTCCTTATCTACAGAGAAATTTATTTAATATCCAAAGTAAAAAACTGTGGTTTCTACAGAGCGTGTTCGACGTGAAAGACTTGACTAGCAAGAAGCGACCAGAGACGGCCATCACACAGTTCAAGAACAGTTTGAACAACCTTGTGGAGATCCTCATGGGCAAGGAACCTTCTTACATTCGTTGCATCAAGCCTAATGACTATAAAATGCCCCGTAAGATAATTTACAGACAATTTTTATTTTGCACGCGCGCGTGTGTCTTCCATCTTACGAGAGCAATTTTCATTGCAGATCAATTTAACGACAAGATTGTACTGCATCAAGTGAAGTATCTGGGTCTCATGGAGAATTTACGAGTTAGGCGAGCTGGTTTTGCCTACAGGAGACCATACGAACAGTTCTTGCAACGTTACAAGTCTCTCTGTCCACAAACTTGGCCAAATTATCATGGCTCAGCCAAAGATGGAGTCCAAATCCTCGTATGTTCCCTTGGATTTGAACACGAGGAGTACAGGATGGGCAAGTAAGAGAGGCTTATAATTATTTATATTAGATCAGGACTGACCTAATAATACTCGTATATTTTTGAAACTGAGAACATTCTTTTGCGCCAGCACAAAATTGTTCATTCGATTCCCCAAGACGTTATTCGACACGGAGGATGCCTTCCAGATGAAGAAACACGATATAGCTGCTATTATTCAGAGCAAATGGAAATGTATATTAGTGAGACGAAGATATTTGAGGATGAAGAAGGCGGCCATTGTGTTCCAGAAGAATATTCGAAGATGGATTGCAATACGCGAGGCTGACAGAAGACGAAAAGCAGTTATTACCATTCGAAGGTAGCATCAGCTATCTTAAAGTCGTTCTAAGAAATGAATAAGAATAACGGATTCATCGAATAATTTAATGCAGGTTTATCAAAGGATTCATCACGCGAAATGGACCACCGACTGAAATTAACATGGCGTTCATTGAATTGGCGAAGTCGCAGTGGTTGATCAAGCTCTCTAAGAAACTTCCTGTTGGCGTTTTGAATAACTATTGGCCACCGTGTCCTTACTCCTGCCGAGAAGTGAGCTCAATTTGATGAGGATCGAAGCGAGAGAAAAAATTGATTCCGCCAACTAGAATATTTTTATTGTTATTTCCAGGCCTCTGAACACTTACGCATTATTTACAAAAAATGGAAAGCGCGCAATTACAGGCTGGCCTTGTCCAAGGAGGAAAAGGAGCAGTTCGAATTGAAAATTTTAGCAGAATCTCTGTTCAAGGGGAAGAAGAAATCGTACGCGAAGAGTTTGGGGCCAAGATTCCAAACTGATCGGCTCGGCGCAGACCACAAAGCGTTGAGACAGAGTTTCACCAGCAATATTCTTCCCAGAGATGAAACTATAAAGGTAACATATTTGTCTTTCATTTCCTGTTACCATCAAAATGACGATGATATCTTTTCCTTTTAGTATGCTACTCCTGTTATTAAATACGATCGACATGGATACAAGCCACGCGAAAGGGTTCTAATTTTAACAGAGAACGCAGTATATATTTTGGATACATTGAAAACGTTTAAACTTAAGCACAGACTACCTTACAAGTCCATAGATGAATTGGTGGTCACTGGAGAATCGGATAATTTATTGATTGTCAGGATACCGCCCGAGTTGAAGAAAGACAAGGTTCGTTGTTATTGTTTTTCAACGCTAGGTTTGCTGTTCACTTTCAACATTGATAAATTTCTTTTGTTTCTAACAGGGAGATTTAATATTGGAAGTACCACACATAATAGAAGCGCTAACAAAAGCAATTGACATCACTAACAATCTAAATATTCTTAAAATTGTTCACACGGAATCGTGAGTACAGAAAAATCATTTTTGCGTACCTAGGACAGATGGATAACAATTTATATGGTGTTTCAGGGTTTCACACAAACTAGTCAGTGGCAAGGAAGGCGTAATCGAGTTCAAAACGGGTACGACACCAGCCATTAGTAAAAACAGACAAAGCGGACACTTGCTGGTGGTAAATACAAACTCTGCGGCATGAAATAAGTTGAGGTAAATGTTTCCCGGCTTGTATTCACGTGTAATATTCTAGGTGGCATCTCCGTAATATCTGAATGAAATTTTAAAACGGAAAAATTATTATGTACTTAGAAGGATGTGTTTGGCATGGGAAGTTGTGGGCAAGCAGTTGCGATCTAGAATGGTGGATCGTTGAGAAGAGATAATATATATATTGAAATTTAGTAAATTTGTTAAATAACACTCGCCGTTTTTTGTACTTTGTTAAACAATGTCAGTTTGTAAAATACTTTGTGAGATAATGTTTATTTGTGTAATTAGCGAATTGTCTGCAAAATGGATCGTATTTTGCAAGTAGCACGGATCGCTTCAACGGCAAACAATATCTGTGCCTTCTATGAAAGATCGTCAAACCAATCGCACAAGAAAATAATTTATTACCAGATATCTTCCAGGTGCATTAAACAAACGAAAGAAACGATATATATATTCCCCTTTTTCTATATTTATATGTTATGTAAGTCACTGTGCCATAGATAATATTTCATGTTCAGAATTATCTTATGGAATATTGACAATGTAGAATAATTAAACTAATAATACCCTTTGGTCTTAAAAACAAAAAAAACGAGTGGATTTTTACTAATTTCTTTTATCTTAAATGTCCTTATTCTGGAAGTCAATTTTGAATATGATCCTCGGTTTATTTGTCTGTTGTTTGTGTAGATTTTAAAGAAAATGTATTTTAAAGAAAAAGCTACTCTATCCTCGGAAAAACACTTTGAACGGCGAAACACTTTGTTTCTTCATTTTTATATTATTGCTTCCATTTAATGGTAATATTTATTTGAAAATAAAGAACGAACAATTTAACTGTAAAATGTAAGATATCCTTTATTCTTCTTTGTACATATGATACAAAACTTTATGTACAGATACCTTAATCTTATCTATTATTAACACTCGGAGAGACAAAGAAGGAAAATCTTGCTTCCTTAACATTAAGATACAAATGATGCGCTTAATTATTTCTTACGTTTACCAGAGGGCTCCTTTTTTGTGAGGGACTTCTTCCCGTCCAAAGCTTTCTCTCGTAGTTCATCCTCCATTGCCTTGTTCACTGTTCTTGTGATCATTTGCTTCAACTTGTGCGCCTCTTCGACCTTCTTCTTCCTCGGTTGAATCGGCGCATCTATGAAAAATGAATAGAGTAAAACTTTGATTTGTGCCCAAGATAGATACTATGCAATTTAATTATTATTAAAAACAATTGCAACGTAAATATAAGAGTCCCATGGAAATCACAGACACAGAGTAATTTCCAAATTTTTAGTAAATATATTTTGCTTACTGTTTCTACGTTGAACAGCCGGAGCTTTCTTGTTGCCCTTCTCCTTGGCTTTTCCCTTCGACGAAGCAGGCAGCTTCGTTTTCACTTTCAACTTGCCTTGAGCCATTTCTAAACGATTAACAATGTTCCAGATCAAAACACAACACGTGCGAGCACTTGCTGGCGCATCAAATCTAACCTTATTTATGCTTTGTACACAGTAAGTACTAAATACGGATACCATAAAAACAAAACCACGTGATACTTACAGAGATTTTTGAAGGTGTTCTATTCACAGATTCGAATTTATTTATGTTTATCGCGTGACAAATCACAAATGAAAGAACGCAGCGCGAAAAAACAATCTATTTATAAATGTGCAAGGAATGTTTTGACAATACACGCGACACGCATACAGAAAGATCTTAGAAATTACGATCTATGTACTTATATATATGTAGGTCTCTGTTGGTACATACATACAAAAGTAAATCTCTGGATAAATGCAAGTTTGTCGTTAATATATTGAAGGGTAGTTTATTATCAGCATTGAAACTGAGACAATGACGTATTCGAAGATTACTACGACTTACCAAAAGTTTATTAATCAATTAGCGTAGCACTTGATAGCTTCTCCTCGATCGTTACTGGCTAATTATTCATTCATTTCTCGGTACAAATCTTTTTTTTTTTAATATAATTAATGCTTTAGGCCATTGAAGCCCATAAGCAGCTTATTTACATATGGTTGTACATACAAGTTGATTTACTATGACAGTTTCCGCAGTCTTATTTCTAGTACATATATATATATATTATCACCTTCCTTATGTGTCCGAATGTGTCTAAAAACATTTTTCCTATGGTCTTGTCAAGACGCGATGTTGAATGTAAATAAGATATAATACATAATATACCTTATACGACATAATATGAAAATTACGTTCTCATTCTTACTCCTATCCCCTGAGCCCCTAAACTACAGCCGAAAGAATTTTTAGGATCATTGAAACAAAGATTACAGCATCGATAACGAATTCATTTTATTTTTCTAGATTTTCTGATTTAATTACAAGCAGTTATATTGATTTCCTCTCTAGGTACACTTCAGCTTCATGGTATTGCGACTTCTCAACAGACTATATACTTGACGCCAGATAAGAAGGTACTTACTAGTGGACGAATTTAAGACTCTACTGCGCATAATGACTCTAACGGAACTCCTTCATTGGCTAATCCCCTACTCCGTACTCCGCCGACCACGCGACCATTGGCTGACGCGCAACGACATGCGCGAAACAAGTACCTTCTTATCTGGCGTCAAGTATAGCACTATTGCCCACATCCGTCATCTGCAGTCATCTGGTAGATTCACTGATACATCAGTCCTTAGACCATATATACCTATAGACCCGGCATAGATATAGTATGTGTATAGGAAAACCGAGAGTGCAGCTCGGCAAAGATAACGTACCGCGTGACGTCACAAGATAAGTCTTAAGATAATTTCAAAATGGCTGAAACGGCAGACCGACGCCGACACTACGCCATTATACACCTGGACCATAACCTGAACAAGTTCGTTTGCTCCAGTTTGCTCAAATATACAGTTTATAATTGATTATTTCATGATACAATGCCAAATTCTTTGAAATTATCCTGTTTATTCTTTCCGCGTACTGGATAGATGGCGCACCTGCTGATCCCCCTCACCCCCCATATAAGCCAAGCGTTGGCACTGTCGATGAGGATAGCTTATACATCTTTCGAGAATGTGACGTCACGCGGTACTTCATCTGAATTCATCTTTGCCGAGGGGAAAATTATCTGCGCCGGGTCTATAGGTATATATAGTCTAAGCATCAATCCACCAGAGAGGAAGGGTATATAGACTAGTAACGATATAACCCTCGAACTTGGAACAAGGCATGTGATTCGATGTTATTTGAATTTGAAGCCGTGTATAGAATTATATATGGTCTATGGTGCTGGGATATTGCATGGGTTTCGAGTTTCGAGCGCATGCGCAGAACGAATAAGATGGCGGAAGCGTGTAGCCAAACGAGTGTACTAGTTGGTTATTTTGTATTGTGAAGGATCTAACGAAAGTAGAAATATCTCGGTCGCGCGTAGTCAATCAAGAAATGGGTTCGAATAAACGGCACAAAACCGAGAAGAGTCGGGACGCGAAGAAGAAGCGTCACCGTAGCCGATCACGAAGTTACACGCCTGAGCGCGAGAAATCGGAAAAGCACAGGCATCACAAAAAGCATAGAAGGAAAGAGCGCAAGGATTATGACAGCGATGGTTATTATCTGATTAATTCATTCTTACGATATTAGAGAAATGCGGTTTCTGTATGGTGTCGCGCGGTTCTTGCAAAATTCACCGTACGTCATGTTCCCATAATGTTTCATTGTTTGCGAGCAGTTTCCCGTTAACGGTATGCATTTTCGGTTCGGTTCGTCTCGGTCCTCTCTGGTTTCGAAAACATCTTGTGTCGCCTCGACAGAAACGCATTTTGCAGTCTCAAGATTAAATAATTTGGAGGGAACTGAAGCGAATAATATTTATATCTTGCATAGGTACATAAGCATTTTTTATGATGAACACGCTGTACTTAGTATCAGTTAATGCTGCGTTTATTTCATTTCAGTCGAGATAGTTAACGCTCCGCCACCTCCAAAAATTTCCAAGTCTTCGCACCCATCCACACCTCCGCCCCCAGAGATTTCCAAACAACACAGTCCATCTCCGAGCAAAGGAGGAGCGGCGCAGACCTCTTTGTCCATCGAAGAGACGAATAAACTGCGAGCGAAATTAGGTTTGAAACCCCTGGAAGTCGATAGTACGCCGAAAGATGATTCCAACAAGATTAAGGATGATCTGGGAGAGTTTTACCATAAGCCTGCTCCCGATGTTAACGAGAAATTGAGAACGCAAAAGCTAAAGGAAAAAATTGGTACACAGAAACAGAAGAGACAGATCGAAGCTAATTTATCTAAAGTAAAAGCCTTGGGTGAGTGCGATTCCGACGATGACACCAAAGCTTGGATCGATAAAACCAGACGTTTGGAGGAGGAAAAGAGGAAAGCAGAAGAGAGGGTATGATCATTTTTAAAAATTCTTCGATGTTCAACAAAGTCGCAACAATTGAGAAATTTAACGTACTAATTTTCATTTAGGCAAAAATGTTGGATCAGTTGGACGAAGAGTTTGGAATTGAAAATTTGGTGAAGGAGGAAATAGTTGCTGCACGAAGCACGGCGTACACTGAAAAGAATTTGAAGCGTCTTAAAGTAGAGCATAATATTGTAAGTATTTATGTGCGTATACTGTTTTAACTCTTTGTCGTGTTTTAACTAGTCAGGCTTGAGACAAAGATCTTAACAAAATCTAACAAATATGAATGTTATATTAATAATGTATACTATGATTTCTGATAAAGCTTTTACCGTTTACTAGAACAAGTTTGAAGCGGGTAAAACAGTAATCTTGACTCTAAAAGACCAAGAAGTATTAAAGGATGGCGAAGACGTACTCGTAAATGTGAACATAACCGACGAAGAGCGTTATCAACGTAATATATTGAATAAGACTAAGAAGCCTGGTTACGACGCGTACGACGAAGACAATTTCGACGAGTATGGTTTTCCGAAAAAGACAATATTGGAAAAGTACGACGAGGAAATCGAGGGCGAGAAGAAAGATCATTTCGTATTAGGAATGAAACAGAAAGATAGCAAAGCGAAGCTCGATTACGTTAAGCAGCGTTTGGCAAATAATAAACAATTAGAATCATTGTTGATAGCGGAACCGAAGCTAGCTAGCGAGTATTATAACGACGAAGAACTCGCGAAGTTTAAGAAACCAAAGAAAAAGGTAATAATCTTTGTATTCAAAAGTAATGATTACACATCATTTGTGTACATACCTTGTGCTTTTGCAGGTTCGAAAGATTCGGAAAAGACTGAAAGCGGAAGATTTAATTCCTGAAGACAATGATTATCTTCGAGACTTGGGAAGCAGAAGAAGCAAACGACCCGAGGAAGTGAAAAATAACGATACTTTAGATGTGGACGACTTAGGAGCTCCCTCCGAGGATCTCAGTGGAACAAAATTGGAAGACGACGACAAGGACCTCGAACTGCAATTAACGTTGAAGAAAGCGCAACGCTCGAAGGAATTGCATTTATCGAGCATCGGGAAAGTCGTGGAGACCATCAAACAGGAACCATCTGGTTCGGAGGAGAATCAATCCGGGAATATTGTATTGAACGCGACCGCAGAATTTTGTCGTACATTGGGAGACATTCCTACTTATGGCCTCGCTGGAAACAGGGAAGAGAATGGCCAGGAACTTATGGTATTAGAACACAATTTTTTAACCCTTTTGCTCTTGCTTTCTTGTAATTTTTAATATGTCCGAAATGATGTTATTATATAGGACTTTGAGATGGACGGGATCAAAGAGGAACCGCCCGCGAACGAAGAAGAGGACGATGGTCGCGGCGCCTGGAACACTGTACAACTAGGTATCTTTATCGATTTTGAATATTGCAGAATTATTTTTCCGAATACAAATAAAACTTGCTGTCTTTTTGAATAGATGAAAGCGCGTCCGAGCCAGTAGCAATGGAAGCTGCTATTTTGGACGCCGAGCCTTCGCTCGGGCATGGCGTTGGCGGAGCTTTGAAGCTCGCCATGAGCAAAGGTTATTTGCAAAAGGAAGACAGCAGTCGGCCATCCGCGTCTCGGTTTGCTCATCTGCAAGCGCAGAACTATTCGATAGAGGACAAGACTTACGGGTATGTACGGAACATCACTATTCTTCAATACAAGAAGCTTTCTTTGCAACACGTTCAAGATATAACCCTATCAAACGGTTGTGTAAGAAATATTCTTCTATTGAATGTATTCGACAATGTTGTTAGACGAGTCTCTAGTGAATTTCAAACTGTTAGTTAACAGTCTTAAATAGAGCCCGGATTTCGGTGCTCGGAAATGGATGATCCGCTACCGCAACAAGAGTTAACTGCTTTGTCGGAGACGATCAAAGGCCCGAAAAAGAGGATTTATTGAGGTATGTTTATATTATGCGATTCTACCGTCGCCGAGCAAGATCTGTACCAGAGATTCTAGACAAGTCCAGCGTGGAAATCGCATCTCCTCGATTAATAAACTAATGAATAATCCAATAGAAACGTATCATCCGGTGATCGTGTTATGTGTGGACATACAGTTCAAAGCGTGTATGTTCATATATGATACGAACAACGAGCAATTAATTCATAATAATGTTCTCTTATTTTTAACAAACGTACATATTGCATGTGCCAACATGTGAACCGTATTGTGGAAAGGCTCCGTTACAATAGGGATGTCTCATAGTAGTTTTCGTTTAATTCTTTCTCGAAAGAAGAAAAACACAGTTTTTTTTAAATAAGAGCGTAGATGTAATTATATTTACATTGACTTGTTTAGATTTACGTTGACCTAATCGCATAATGTAATATATCTTCAAGAGGCAGCAGTTCGCTTTGAAATATCAATCTTTTGAACCGCATTCGCTGTATACTTAAATTTTCGAACACCGAATTTTTTGGGCTACTGTAAATTGTACGAAAGTTCACTAAACCAGGTGCTTGCACTTTTCTGTCATTTTATCTATATCTTTTATCGTTTTAGGGATGACGACAAGTTTGGCAGAAGAGATCGCTTTAATGGTCCTACCTCCGAATTCAAAGAGAAAGATGGCTTCAAACCGAACGTCAAACTGGAGTACATTGACGACGATGGACACGTCCTCAGTGCAAAGGAAGCTTTCAGATATCTTTCTCATAAATTCCACGGGAAAGGTCCGGGAAAAAATAAGGTGGGATATCAAACACACATTTTTAAAAAAATAAAAAAATTAGTGATCGAGGATTTTTTAAATAAGAATTGTCGAATTTTCAGGTTGAAAAACGAATGAAGAAGGCGGAACAGGAAGTCCTAATGAAACGGATGTCGTCCACAGACACACCCTTGGGTACCCTTAATCTGTTGCAAGCGAAACAGAAGGAGACTCAATCACCCTATATAGTTCTCAGTGGCAGTAAACAAATGCAAACGTAAGATTTCGTGCTCTGTAATATCTAGACAGTGGATTTGAAATAGTGGTCCATATAAGAATCATTGGTTATTTCTCTTTTTCAGGACCAGCATATCAAAGTCGAAGCATTAGAGATTTTAATGTTATCTTTTATGAGAATTGTATATAATATACAGACAGGAGAAAAGGTTTTACCGGCACATTTTTGTCAGGCAGAGTAGAATGTTGCTTGTGAAAAAATGAATTGCACATCTTTTGATTTGTTAATCCACGTACAGGACGATAATAAAGTAACATTTTGTGAGTTTATATAAAAGAGGTTCACCTTTTTCACGCTTCTCCGTTTCTTGTTTCTGGGAATTACAATGGAGACTCCGATTTCTCCAAGTCGTATGTATACGCAATGATGTAAAACTTTCGGTACAATAGCCGGAGAAAATTTTATGAATTTTCTCGATGTATACAAAGCGGTATAAATTCATGCGTCGTCGTTTTCTTCTCTGTCATTCAAAATACTCTCTTCGAGGATTATGCTATCGCAATCAAATGTACGAGCGGAGGGCGTAAACGGTGTCGACTATAATCTAAGCTAACAGTAACAACGGTCCATTAAGTCTAGAAATATTCGAAGAAACTGGGGTTACATCTTTACTTCTGTATTCTCAATCACAATGTATAATTAACGTCTAAAATCTATTCGTACAAATCACTAATTGGAAGATACAAATTTGAACGCTACAAAATATTTTATAGTTCTAACGATTACTATACAAACGTTTTCTTGAACGTGTTCCTCGGTCTCGTACAATCTTCTTTTCCTTCAATATGAAACTGTGTTGTCGCGAGACCGAAAATATAATTCGTTTTACTTCGAGACGAATAAATCGCGCGATCGGTTGACAATGAAACGGTCGATAACACTCGCCGCCAACGTTAGTGAGTATTATTACAGTTTGTCGACTTCGTATTCTTTACGGTTTCTTTCTTCTTCTTCTTTTTGTAATCGGGAAAAATGGTAACACGATCCGTTACTGTTACAATGCTGAATGGCATTAATTGTATCCCTGATATCACAAGGCTTCGTTTTGTGCAAAAATAGTAATACTTGATTCCCCGAATCAGTGCACAATAGTCTATCAATTATATTTTATAAATATGCGTCTCCCAATTATACACGGTATAGTTACACGTTCTCTGATGATAGTTTAATAAAACACTTGCTTTCCCTACCCGCTATTCACAATTCTTGATATTCGTTTTTGGAAAGTTTGGCACTTTTCGCGACGGTTCGCGCAAAAGTAATAGGAACTTTTCTGTGTTTTTTTTTTACTTTTAATCGAGACGGTAATATAGTTTCTATCGCAACGCTCGAAGCGTCAAGTTTCGAGGAAAGCTTTCATTTCGGACGCAGGATGCTGGACATGTTTTAGTGCCAACAACGGATGATCGATCGTTGTCCGAACAAACAATGAATACATTCTTTAACGAATTCCTATTATTTTTGCAACAACCTACAGTACACTCTGATGCTCAGTTTAACTTACGGATACGACTCTGTCTGCTGGACTCTAAGAAATTTAGTTTGCATTCAGTAACACATCGACATCGTCCGTAAATTTTTATATTTTACAAGTCTCCGCTACAAAATCCTATCCTATTACATAGTACGCTCGAATTCATCTGTGTTACTGTCGTTTTAAACAAATTTCTTATAATCGGCACGTTCGTACATATATTATATTATATATTCATATAAATGTTCCCTATACTCTCTCCTACTAGTCAGAATGGATATCCTTTATGCGAAATAGATAAATATTTTTAGTAGGTACTAACTTATCTCACAGCTTCATTCTAATTTCTTCTTTTTCTCTCTCTCTCTCTCTCTCTCTCTCTCTCTCTCTCTCTCTCTTTCTCTCTCATATATAATATATATATTATATATGTATATTTATATACTAATATCCTCAACTAATCGTATTTTAATATATTATATAAATTGACTCTGTTTCTCTCATTCTCTCTAAATCTTCCACACGCGATAAGGTATTAAAATCATTGGTATAAGTATCGTAGAAGGGGAAGTACGGATCCCAGGCGGTTCGGTCGACAATCCGCCCAAGGTAACGTTCGTTAAAAAATGAAAAGCGATCATTGTATCAAAAGTGTATGAGTTGTATACAGGGTGGTTCACTTATCCTAACAATTTGAAATATCTCCGTCAGTTTTTTTTTATCAGTATTGTACAAGAATAAAATCACAGAAACGAATATTACAATCCGAGAAAGAAGTGCTGGCAATTATACTATCAGGTCGGTGAAAAAGTTCGTGCCCGTTTCCTTGTATTTTAATAGGAAATCGGGCACGAACTTTTGCATCGATCTAATAATATTCATCCCCCCCTTTGAAATCGAACAACTCCCCTTTACACGGTGCGTGTCTAGCCCGGTTGTTAAAAATAACGAAACTACTCCAAGCGATCAAAATAAATGAAACACTCTGTACGAGAGAGTAACACAGGACGAAACGCATTGTACAGTTCGCTGTTAGTTTGTCGGGTATACTTTCCTCAAGGTAGTTACCTTCCAAGGTATCTTCCTTGAACGCAGCATCATCAGTAATTGTTATCTGTTCAGTGTTTCTACGTTCTGGCTTTGAGCGTTCTTGCCGATGCCTTCTTCCTGTCCGCTGGGACTAGGCAGCCTGGTAGGTTTGATAGACTTCAACTTGGTGGTTCCACCGTACTTGAAGTTCACGTCGCTGCAAGTGTCCAGAGGGTGCACCGTGCCCGTTAGGTTCGTCACGTCGTCGTCCGTCGTGGCCTCCAGTTTGGTGGTCGGCACTTTCTTCACCGATCCCAACTCGTACGCCGACTTGGACGATTTCAGTTTCATCCTGTTGTTCAATGGCAGCGAGGCCGACTTCTCCAGGTTCACTTGTTCGATCTTCAGGTGGTGATTGTCGATCTGCGCGATTTGCTCGTTGCTCGAGTTCACCGTGTCGGTGATCTGGATGTCTATGTTGACCGTCTTCGGGTCGTTCTCGTCGTTTCGCATCGGTTGGTCGATCGAGTATTCGTTCCTCAGGGCGGCCAGTTGTGCTCGTTGCTTTTGTATGTGGTTGTGCGAGTTCGAAAAGAACGAGGACACCCTCTCGAGCTTGGTGGCTAGATTTGGCTGACTCAACGTCGACTTCAGAGGATACGGCGCCTCGATCGAGTTGTTGTTCTTCAAGAAATTGTGGGACTCTCTTCCGGTGGAGTTGCTCTTGATCATTCCGTATTTGCTGTTGTCCTCGATCACTTTCAGAGGATAGGACCTTCCTGACGTTGCCCTTCGCTTCTCCGCGATACTCAGCTGCGCTATTATCCGACGAATCTCGCCTGGATATTCTATGTCCGGACGGGTTTCGGATAATTGTTGAATGAAGGCTCCTAACGTCGCGACAGTTACCTCTAGACTGCGGTTTTGAGACTCCAGTTTCAGGAGAGCCGACTGTTGCATCGAACGGGTCGTCTCCAAACGATGGAAGTTGCTCATGGTCATCTGGCAATGGAAAGATTATTCAAGAAACATGTAATGTAAAATAATCAGTTTTAGTGCTCCGTAAAGCTAGTGTTAAAGATATGAGTTTCAGCAGCCAATTAACGTATTCGCAACTCACTTCGAGTTGCTCGTTCAGATGCGTGACCTCCTGCGTTAACTGTTTGTTCAGATGCTTCATTTTCTCCATGTTCTCAATTTGCGGCTTCACCGAGATCATTTCTTCTTGCAACACTTGGTACTCTACTCTATACTCGTTCAGTTGCTTTGTGATTTCTTGGTCGGGATAGAACACACGCTTCATCACACGGTCTAGAATTTCCTTATCCACAGCTGGCACTTGCGTCTACAATTATAGAATATTAGCTGGAATTGTTCGTAACAGTTTCTCGAAATAAATGCTGTTTTCCATGAAAACGATTCGTTACCTTCAGATATTCCATGATCTCTTCGAAACTGTCGCAACGGAGCAGCTGTTCCTGGTGCTCTTCCAACAACGCCATCGACACCCGGAAAAGCACTTCCGTGCTTTCCAGGAACAGCAAATCTACGAACACGAAGGCATAAAACAATTACCTGAGCACCGACGCGAGCACTCCGAAATGACGATTCGAATTTACCGAAGACCCTGGTCACGAAACCCAGCGGGAATTGACTTGCGAATAGAGTCAGCAACCACGGGGCTGCATACAATGTAGGCGAGACTTCGTGCTTGTCGAAATGGTTGTAGATCGCTGGCAGCCTGTCGTGCAGCAATCTGGACAATTGGTACAGGTACAATTGCAACGCTGCCATGTCTGGTAGATATAATTTCCTTAGACCTCTACGGAACATCAGGTGGCGTAACAGGAAGAATGCTTGGTCTTCCGACATCTGATTAAAAGTAACACAAGATTATTAACCAGTTCCTGTTATACAACTGAATTATTTCAAATAAAATGTGCCCTGTTCTAGTTTTAGCGTGACTAATACTCACATGCAGCAAGAGAACACCGGCCACAAAACTGAGCCCTTGGCAGTAGCCGACTTCGTGATCGAGCAGTGAGTAAGCTTTTAACAAATTAAACAACGCTAATTGTCCAGGCCCTAAGGCTGAACTGAAGTACGGGTGATTTGGGAACGTTCGACCCAGATCGATAAGAATAGCATGTTGTTGGGACGTAAGCTGTTTCAGAAGCAGATCGTACGGTGTGTTGTAGTTAGGAAAATCGCGTGTGTCTATGGGCGGCTGTTTCAAGCAAAATTGCTCGGCTAGGAATTGCCATACTTCTCCTCGCTTTCCTTTCGGTACGCCTACGCAACGGAAACTTATTATTATTAACCGTTTCTATCGAATCACTTCATCAAATCGACGATCTTGATCGCGTACCTTGTTTTATAGCATGCAACAGCATTTGATTATCACATTTTGTAGAGACTCTTGACTCTTTGCTAACAAGAAGATCCCACACTTCCACCAATTCGCGGGCGCAACTACTGAGCTCGTCGTATTCTAGTTTGATTCTTTTAACAGTCGCTTCCTCTTGACGCACTGGAACAAAAAGCAAATGTTATTGTCGTTCATCAATTTTAGTTGAAAAAAAAATGTTAAAAACTACCTCTGAGCCTCGCGTTCTCTTTCTCCATTCTAATTAATATCAACTGCTGGTTGATCGCCTTTTTCCATAGATCTCTCAATTCTTGTTTCGTTCTACTCTTCGCAGACGCCAGAGGCGTCTTCATGATATTGATATTTCCTGGCTTATCGTTCTCTTTCTCGTGATCCTTGTTAGGAGTCACGACACGGTTCAATATCGCTTGCCTCCAAGAGCTGTTCGATTGCACCGAGTTCGTACCGTCCGCTTCTGTCGGCGACATTTTTGGTGAATTGCCTACCTTCAGGAAACTGCAAAAGAAATTAGAGGAATACGGTGATACCGATTTTACAAAGAAATAAATTCTAGCTGTAAGAATTGGCGTACATGTCCATCATCGAGCTCTTTGGTCCAGTATTCACAGTCAATTGCTGTTCCGGAGAGACCCTCAGCGACCTCGGTCTGCTGGAGTCCGGCGATATGTCGACTATCGATGGCTGGCGCGAAATATCTGGGCTTTGGCTACCACTTTTTATCACAGTGTTGAGGTGGCTCGTATCCTTCAAATGCGAGCCAAGACCGAGGTCGTCCCGCGAACCCTTTCTCTTCATCAGGTTATCAAAACTATTTGTAAGCGATCGCTTCGCTTTCATGAATATTGTGCTTCCGACGCCCACGCTTAAGTACTGATTCAGAAACTCGCTCCTGAAACACGCATCACGTTCAACATGATCGCCGTATTCCTACTCCAAAGTATTCGTGGCATTTCACATCTTACGCTCCGAATAATCCTCTCTTTTCTTTTTTTAATCAACGTTCATACACTCTCGGCTTCCCTAACGGTATTCAACGATATCCACGGTGATGGTATGGAAATGAGATCTCTCGAGAGGAAGAGAAATATAATAATAATCGTACCTATTCTCGGCGGTATCGTGAACATGCCTGGCTTGTTTCATCTCGCAGTGAACGCGCAGCAGCCTCATTAAAAACTGATTTTGCTCGCGCAACGTTGTCCCCATGCAGTCAGCGGACTCGGCGCTTTTGTACTTGTTGACTACCATTTCTTGCTCGTCCTCCGGCAACAATTCCATCCGCGAGAAAATTATGCTCTGAGTCCTCCTGTCGTTCTGTCCTGCAAAACCCGAACGAGAGACACGCGAGCTCATTAGACCCAGACGCCCAGACCCGACTACGGGTCTAATTTTCTTTGCGACCATTAAAAAGGAAAAGAAGAAGAAAAGAATCCACCTGTCCACGCAAATTACCTTCGATTTCCTGGCATAACTTGCTGTACCAATACATAGGGCAGTGTTCGCACGAAAACACCGGGTACCTTTCCTTTCGGGGAACCTCGCATGTGCCGACGAACGCTTGCGAAATCGCTGCGAACAACAGATCAAACCGAAATTTAGTCGCGCCTGTGTCGGTATTTGGAAATTGCTACATAATTCGGTTGAATCTGTGGCAGAGGTTGACGTACCAGCGACAAGGTCGTCCGCCACCGATTCCGACTGGCACTTGAACACATAGCCGATGAAACACTCTATGCTGCTCTCCTTGCAAATGAAACCAAAGTGTTCGGGGTTCTTGATACCCTGCACGCAACTCGCCACGTCCCGCAGCTGCTTGTGGAGGAGTACCTGCTTCCTGTCCGGGCTGATCAATCGCAAATCGTGTCGGCCTACCTGAAAGCCAACGTCTGATCAGGTCACTTTCCATAGGACGTTTCTACTAGTTTCAAAAGAAATTATTCCAATACAGAGAGGTACAGTTTTCTCCGTGGTTTTCGAACAACTGCCCCACCTGGAAGAGCATGGTTCGGTTGTGCTCGTCGCTGGCCTTTATGGAGTCCCTCCTAGGATTCAAAACACTACCAGTGGACGACGCTCGATTGCGCATAACCTCTGGCAACTGCATGGAATTGTTGTTAATCGCGTCCCGGTTCTCCTCGTGCTCATCTTTCTCCACGAGGATGGCATTTTGCAGCTTCGGGAAGACTTCCACGGAACCGGTCAGCGTCGACGGCACTCCCAGTGGATTGATCTGCGATATGAGGCCGCTTCCAGAGACGTTCTCTATGCTTCCTGTCTCGCTGGCGCAGGATTCCTGAAGAGCAAGATATTCGTTATGAGATTCGTACTGGAAACAACACTGCAGCATGTATTCAGTGGAAATCCTCGGTGCAACTTACCGTGCTGTTTCTCCTGTTATTGGAAGACGTTAGGATTGATTGACGCTGGTACTCCGCGAGAAGATTACTCGCCGACGATCTCGATTTCTCGAGACCGTGAACGCGAAACCGTACCAGTGCATCGTCGATGAAGGCCTCAGACACCTTCGGATGCGATACCTTGATTTTCCCGACGTAAAGTACCTGGAAATTCACAGAATTCGTTATTAAATCGTATCAACAATTTCGCAGTTGAATTGGCAGTAGACTGCGGATCTTTATGCAAAATAAAAATCCTATGGAAAATGCATTTCCTCGTTTGATAATTTAATAATTTTCATATTCAACGTATTCACAATTTTCTATTTCATCTACTCATTTTTGTCATAAACGCATCTAGTGATTTGAGATCATTTGAGACTTGTGATAGTTGATGATTCAAGGATTTTGATGTCGGCACAGATCTGGAAAAAGTGAAGTTACCTCAAAGAAATGGGAAGAACTAGGTGATATGTCAGCACCTAAGGACATCAAGCTGGCCGCGCTGCTCTGCGACCGTTGAGGTACTTCCCTGCCTTCAAATCGGGACGAGGCTGAGTGTTCCTTCATGTCTCTTAGGAATTGCTGAACCTGCGAACAGACAAAGGATCGTTGAATCGCGATCCGGTGTGAAACGGGTCGTTGCGGTATTAACGTAGCCAGGAATTATTGCTCGTCACGCGACTAGAAGCAATAATTATGTACGTAATTTTCGTGTATTCCATCGCAATCGTCGCGGCCATCTATGTGTGCCACTCGCTTAATAACGCTGCACTTTACAACCTAACCATTTATTATTTGATTAGAGAAACAATTTTCCAAGTTCGACTGGACCTTTCTTATGGAATTATGACAAAAATGAATCGGTTGGAAAATTGAAGAGACGTTAGAGGAGTTTAACGGAATTTTTACATTTTTTTGTTGACTTTTCAAAATTTCTTAAAGAACTCGTCTAAATGTTATGATCCGAGATCTTATAGATGGCGCAACCTGGCCATCTGTGAATATATTTTCACAGCCAAACGATATATTTTCGAAACGATAACTCGTCCTCGAAATAATCCAGGATGCAGCATCTCGACTGGTAACTGCACCATTAATATACAAAACTGATTTCGCAAGGAAACGTGCACCTAACGTGGCCGATGGCCGTGGACCAAAATAAATCTCATTTCGAGAGCACTCGCCGGCCGCATGGTTCCCTCTCCTATATCCCTCCGTCTATACATATTTCGTTGGGTCGTACCATATTGTCAATTGAATCATTTCGAAGTTCAATATCCGTGAGCGCTTCTTCCCGATTCGTTTCGTTCGTTCGAAACCGTCCCTGCAAGTGACGTCATCTGTCTTATGAGCCATCCACAGAATTATTATTATCAGAAATAACACAAAATTTTACAAACATTGAAAGAGTCTGAGGACACTGCCACTTTAAACTATTCTCGAATTACTTCACCCTGAATGTTTAATCAAAATGGTGTTAGAGCCACGAGAACGATCAGGATTATCCGAATGAAATCAGCCATGAATCTTTTGATTAGCAAAAACAAAGAGTGCAAAGAGTGTCGCAAAGAGTGCAGCAGCCAAAAAGAAGAAATTCTAAATGAAGAAAGCGACGCGCGACGGTTCCAATGCTCGCGGCGTTCGGAATCGAAACCATCTGTTTCTTAAATTTTTTGTTGGGTCCCGCTAAGAAGAGGATGCCAGACCAAGTTACGCCGATTTGAATACAAACTATTTCACATAAAACAGGCGGTTTCGTGTCGTCCAACGGTACCCAGTATCCAGGTGTGACGATATCGTGAAGACGCGCGTGGTACGCGTCGGGACACGAGAAAAAGAAACGAGAAATAAGAAACCAAAACAAACAAAGGGCACCCGCAAAGTCCATCAAATCCGCGCGGGGGGAGGAGGAGACGACTCATCGATCGATCTTCGCATGAACGTTCCTCGTCGTCGCAACAGCGATAAGAGCAAACAATTTATTATGCAAACCGCGTCGAGGCTCGATTGCGCGATACCAGATACGATCGGGAATGATCATGTCGGATATGGTTTGATGGGGTCGATCAGGAAACGATTTGTATCAATGAGAGAAACGCACGGTTATATGGCGGATGTCGAGCTTCGACTTTGACGTATTTTGTGCAAACAGAAAATAGTATCTTATATAAAATATATGTGAGTAAACCTAGAAATCAGTGGTTTTGGAAGGATTTTTTATTCGAAAATATCGCAAAACCTAGCTATCGCTCCTGTTTAAAATTGATAGTTTTATCGATCTTCTATTTTATTTTATTCGTTCATGTGCGTGAATATTATATTAATATTTATGTACACTAAAATTATTTAAAAAAGAAATTACTGTCTAGCTTCTATAGTTGGCGATGAATGCAGACAATTTTTAGCGTATTGTATTACGGACGAAATTTGATGCTTCTCGCGGTTTCTGGGCAGTGAATTTGGCAAAGTTAGATTGCTGAAAAGCGCAGGCCGTGTCTCGGTAGCTGCTGACACAGAAAGCAGATCGGCACAAAGCGGTGGGGCTTCCTTCATCCAATTAGCAGACAAGCTTTCTTTTTATTATCCGGCCGGCCTTTCTTCTTCACCCTGGAAAATATGTACGACTGACACTTGATCCGCAAACAGAAATACACGGTGATACACGGTGTTTTAATGCGGCACGTTTCACGCGCAGAGACCAAGATCACCGTTTCACCATTTTTAGTCAACGCGAAAACAGAAGAAAAGAAAATATAACGGAAAGAAGTCGCCGAGGAGCAGCACGATCGTTTCCAGATAATGAACCTTGTTGGAATTGCAAAATTGGCAACTCTTTACATATTTCAAACAGGTCAATTTTTTCCTTTCTGGCCAGCAACGCGATCCAGTAAATCGCTCGGTAATTTATACAATTATTACCATACTTAAAAACAAGTTGGTCTCTCTCTCCCTCTCTCTGTGGAGAACACTTGTAATCTTCAATCTACATTATGCCCTGTGATGTAAATGGTATTCGTTTTTCAGTAAAATGATCGTGCGCTGTTTTTCTAAAAATAAATGTGGAGAGCTCTAAGAGAGAGACTAATCGACTAATGTATTGCTGGGATATTCAGCGCGAAGAATGATTTCCAGAATAATTTGCTTCGGTCGTCGTGTGCAACTCCGCACATGATGTCTTTAATCATTTTCTTTTAGAACACGTTTACCGACAGATTGGTCACATTTTCCTGATTGAAGTGAGACCATGCACGATACAATTTAGATTGCATTAAATTATTTTTAAAAAATTTGTCGCCGGCTCATGTTACTTTTCTCGATGATCGAACATCGTCTGAAGGGATCGGTGGTAGTGGGTACAATAAATTTTTCAGAGACATCGCGCACGTCTCCGTGGCATAAACAGAAACATTATGTGCTTCGAATTTGATTTGCAGGCCCGCTATAAATACCAGTTGGAAGATTCGCGCAAGGCCTCTGGCCATCAGGCGTTCGCGTGCCGCTCTTCTGGTTTCTCCGTTTGTTCTAGCCGTGGCTCGTGGCTCGTGGCTCGTGGCTCGTCTAATTGATCATCGTACAATTCAAGGTATACGCGTGATCATCGACGAGTCCGTGACGCGAAGCAGATTGAATTCACGTGGGAAATTAAATTGAACGTCGTCGTCTCGACCCCGATGATCCGCCGTTCCATCGGGTTACAGTTAAGTGGAAACGCCCGGCACTCGGTGCGGTGGCTGTTTCGCAAGAACCCGCGATCTCGAACCAAGGACGCTCGCGTGATCGACGATCGTGAGAAAAGCCAGCCGGAGAAATCGTTTCCGTCCGCTTTTCCGACGCGCTTCACGGCCAAGAATTAATGGGGGCCGAGAACCGTGTAGAGTCGCGAAGCCTCGCGTTGCTCCCTCAATGAAATTCCGAGACGAAACCAGATCGTACTTAACGCAGACAGGGCTGGGCACAGCGACGGCCACCATTTTGCAAAACACCGGGCCGCGTTTCCTTCGGAATTCATCGCGACTAATTTGTTGCGACGAATTTAAAAAAGAAATCTAATTAGTTTAGAAGTTATTAAGTTGTTTCATTAGAATTTGTGGGACCTAAACGAGTTAACGCGGAGGACGCTATGGGGGAGTTGATCGTTGATCAGCGCTATGGAATTACTTAATATCAATTTATCAATACTGGAGTCAGCTAGATTATAATATACGGCGAGAGCTGCATTATTAACAATTCAGGACTGTTTAGTTAGATCGCTAACCTGTGTTCGTGAATCAAATCGCCGCCATCGTTCGCGGAGGGCGTTTACTCCACAATTTCTTATCAGATCTTCTCACACAGTTGAAATGCAGGGTGAGCCACCTAAATGGGAACACCTGAATATCTCGGTTATTTACGGTCGTGCCAAGAGACAGAAGAACGTTGTACCGTTTTAAGCTGGTCAACTGCTTCATGATTTTCACCCTAATTTTCTAATATTTTTTCGGCTATTTGATTCGCTGTTAAAAGTCTATTCTTCCAATAGTAAATCTAATTATTGTTTATTTAAAAAAATCCTAGCAGGGGCATTTCATTGAACCGTTTGAGGATTAAGGATCACGCAATGTTTTTTGCCTGTTCATTTCTTTTTATTCCATTCCAAGGTTGTCCCAGTTTCTTTTGAAAATAATTGCATTATTTCCTAAGCGTTTATCGATGCCGCTTATCATTCTCTATAAATAAATACAACGAATATAAATCTATTATCCAGGCTCGATACGATGAATGCACTAAGAACGCTATGGTATCAACGATGACCTACCAATAACCTTGAAATTTCGCAAGCAAAAATGACCTTGAGCAGAGGCCGGTCCTGCGGTTGCATCTGTCCCTTAAAATACACAGTGTCTTTGCCCCGAACAGTCTCGGTCCACAAATAACATAGTTATTTAGGTGTTCCCATTCGGTTGCCACAGGCTGTACACTGTACACTGTACACTGTAGACTTGTTGGATTCTTGCATGAATCTTTAGTTTATATTTTGACTTAATTTATAACGCTTTCTCCTTAGCCTTCTTTACTTGTAAATCCGGGAAGATCCTGTTTTACAATTACACGTGCGTCCGCTGACGTTCCGGCAATTATGAGGGTCAGTGTCATAAAAGCCCTTTTGCCACTACCGTTTTTTTCCCAAGTAACGGCGGGTTTTCCCCAAAAAACCCATGCAGGTAAATTTTCTCTGTTACAGACCTTTGCCGAACAGAGGTACGTAGCTCAGTTCTGTACGAGCACTACAAGCAAACGGTTGCTAAGTTGACAGCACCGAGCAAGTCACATTTGTATAAGTTTTTCTATTTTGTATCATTTAATAAATATTCTTTCTAGTTTGTGGAAGCAAACTCTGTTCATTGTTCAACAACACTGTACACTGTACACCAGACGACGAGAAGGTGGTATTAAAAAAATTGTTCTAATCGCGTGGATCAACGGTGGAACAGTGTTTAAGGGCAAGTAACTGTCACCCCGGCCGGTTCTTATCGGTTATTAATATTTCTATCGCGTGCAGGTAAGCTTCCCTCGCTAATAGCGTACACACTGTGAAATTATGTTTGGGAAGATTTCGTGACTGAATCTGGAAAAAGCATGATCGAGAGCGCCGCGAGTGGGGATAATTATTTCATCCTGACCGGCTCCCCTTAATTACAATGTTTCATCGGCGAGCGCGCGGGCGCGGGTGCGGGCGCGGGCGCCCGCACGTGTTTATAATTACGTAAATGTACCGCGTGACAGGTAACGACGTATTAATTATTAATGAACGAAGATTTAATGGAAACTGTGTCGATTGCGATCGCAGTCACCTTCGCCCATAACAATCGGTGTGGGCCCATTCGTTGTTTCTGTATTTTTTTCTTTTTCTTCTTCTTCGTACAATTGTTAATTGACGTCGAAGTCGGCACGAGCATAAACGTTCGAGGAATTGCATGTTGCAATTTTCACGAATAACACACTTTCGCGACGCGGTAGATAGGAATACAAAATGACTGCAGCGTCTTTTACATTTGTCATTGTCATTGCCGGGCTGTCCGGATCTTTGTGCAAGGTGAGAACGTTCTGCAACACTGTCACACATCTCTGTAATAAATCGAATCTAATAAATAAAATTGTTCCTCTGAAAATATTTCCAACGTCTTCCATTGTTTAATATTTAATAATACAATTCCGCGTGTGTGCATATAGAAATAGAGAGTATCGGTGACCGGTGACCGGTGACCGGCGCGGCGCCTCGGGTCTACGCCTTACCGATAACAACGGATCTCCATTCGACTGATAGATAGACCCGAAGACAAAACAAACATTCTACGATGCATTTGCCATGCGCAGCGCATAATTACACATTGTGACAGGAAAAAAATACCTTGGAGATAGTGAATGGACTATGGAAACTCGCGGAAGTTCCATTGTCAGACAGGTGCTTCGAATATAACGGGAATCGGTAATAACACGAGCGTTTAGCTCGTCGTGAGATCGTGATATTTAAATCACGCGAGTGAAAGCTCCGGTATTCGGGGAAGGAATAGGAGCGACAAGCTGTCTGCATATAATTAGACGAGTTGGCTGCTGCGCTCGATCCCGAACGAATTCGTCTAGAACGTTCTCGCACGCTATGCAGAATCGCTATCGAAATTTTCAGCGATGACATTGTACTTTTCGCGAATGGTCCGCGCAAAAAGAACGACAGCAATGTATCGATAAATACAAAGTGTCCCAAAAATGTACTTCCTTGAATGGGATGATTCCAGAGGTGATTTCCAGTAAAAATTAACTTTTTTAACGCTGCAATTTTTAGGACAGTCTAATAGAAAACTAGATAAACAGTAGAATTGATCAGCAAAAACATGGTTGCAGGCTCCGGGAAAATTCCGCGCTCCTGCGGAAACGGAAGAGGAACGCAGCGAATCGCGTGACCGAAATAGCACAGACGCCGAAAACAAACAGAGAAGTTAGGTAAAGGGCAAAAAAAACTGTTGCGTCTTATCGCCGACACTCGGCTGCAGAAACGACTATGATCACGGTGGTAATATGGTTACGCGTTCGACGCGACTACATACATATCTCCACGTCACACAATTCGTTATGGCTGACTATGTGACTATGGCTGGCTGAAGCCACTGCGCGACTCGTTTCGCGTGCAAGAGGCGCGCGCGAATTTTTCGCTATCGGTTCCCAATGCACTCCGACGCGCGACGCGACGCGACGATTCGAAGAACGTGAATCGCGAATGCAACGGCCACTATACGTGATCGAAATGTTATAACCTCGCGAGAGCCGGCAATATCCTCTGCTGCAGCTCGAACACGCGGCAGTTACTTTTGCCGATCGTCCGCAACTCTAACGCTTGGATCCCGGATCCATTCTGACCCAGAGTTACAAATACGCGTCTCCCGTCAAGATCTGAATTTTTTAACAGTCGATTGAAATTATTAGATAAGAGGATTGGCAATGATCTCGAAGAAGTGGGTCTAAAAATAAACAAAAGTAAATTGATACGATTAGAATGGTAATTGCTGCCATAAAATCGTCAAGAGCATCCGCTTTAATTAAAGAATCAGATGTTTTTCTGCAAAAGCTATTAGGACGTTCAATTATGAACGAATTATTGATAGATTTAAACGCATGAAAATGTTCGCATTGTTGTCAGGAAGTCGGGGAGTATCGTATTTGGTTTGCTAACCAGAGTGAAAGAAGGGACTAAAATGGAGGGTACAAGATAAACAATAACAACAACTTACACTGGGAACGCGAAATGGAAATCGAACAATACCCGGAGCGGAGAATGTAATGCACGAATGTGGAATGCGAAGGAGCGAATCCTCGGCCGGGTAGCCTTCGAGCAGCTACGCTAAATAAAATTCATTTTCCTGTTTATTACGCAACCGTACAGTTTTCCTCGAGCCGTGTTCCCGTGGACGTTATTAAAATGGCACGAACGAGAGATGTTCCTACGCTGGAACGTTGACACTGAAGAAAAATGGTTCCGCGAATCTGAGAGCAGGTTTTTATTTCCATTCTACAGTGTGCGAAGTCCAACGACTGGGTCTGCATTCTTTTCTGTTTCTTTCGATTCTTATTAACAGTATTTTCTTTCGAAGAATCCGTTACTTCGCTCGCGTGCCACATTTTTAGGTATCGTGTCGAGCGGTGCTCGGAAAAGTATGGTTATTTATACACCAAACTGGTAAGGCCGCCCATAAAAATGCGTTTTAAACAAGTTCCGGTTGATCTATCGCCTCTGACGTAGACACTGTCGCTCACAGTCGTATTAATGAAAACATACGTATGTAGAGTGTCTTGATATATGTGAAAACTTCGACACCGAAATGTCACTTACTCGTATATCAAGCACAGACATTATTCCTCGATTTCTTGGAGTTGATAAGACTTTTTTTTCTCTCTAATCATTTCTCTCATCATTCTTTTAAAAAACATTTACTTTATTAGATCCCCGTGCATTTGCCAGAAGAATCATCCGGTGGACTCGTATCGAGACTCTTGCGATACATTGGGGCCCAGTGATCGCGCCGCGGTTCGATTTAGTGGTGTTTCGTATTTTACGTAACTTTCACCGCCTGCAAGGTAGAGGTGAGAATGCAACGGTATTCTTAGGCACTGGGAAAACCGAGCGTGGTCCGAGAACTGTCGCGGACCACCGAAGCATCCGTGACAGAGTTTTCCACGGAATTATCGGAACACGGTCAATCAAAGACCATAGTAAATTTAGCTACCGTTACGCCCGGTTACACGAAAATACCATCTCCTGCGAAGGATAGAAGGCGAGAAGACATGGAAAAATCATGAGGCCAACTTCCTTTCGATGATCTCCGAACGAAATAATCCCGGATAAGCAGCTAACGATGAATAATGAAAACCCGAGACTGCCGGCGGCGATCCAGCTGAGACGCAGTTACGAAATATCCTCACCGATCGATGTAGCAACAACTCGATAACGAATGCGATCGATAGATCCACGTGGCGAAACTGTCTCTTCCGGCTCCCGATCATTGTTTTCACGATGCATTTGTTATTGTTCAAACGAGATTTACGAGATTAAATGTTTTTCAGTGTGAAAGTATCCTTCGATTTGGATGGTACATTTTGTTTTAATAAATTGGCGACACTGGTTGTTTTCTATCTTGTTATATAAATTGTTATTTTTATACTATGCATATACACATATTGTTGTTATGCTTTGATTCGTAAACATGCGATGTCCTTCAAATTGAATTGTTTTGTTTTCATAAACATTTGTTTCGAGAAAGAAACATTTATGAAAAACATTTGTTTGAAAAACGTGGAAATTTGAAGTGACCTTCCGACCGGAGAAACGGCGCAGTTTTGTTTATCGTTTATCGGTACAGTGCACCTTTTAGGTTTTGGTAGGGTTCGGTGCATTTTGGTGCACGTACACCCGCGACCCGCGACCCGCCGCGCGCCGCCTGAATAATGCCAACGACTTCTCGATCTACTTACTGCAGGCTTTTTGCCAATGGCGCTCGCATCGCTGTAGGACGTAACCTTCATGTAAGGACTCGAAGCGGATATCGGCACGGTGATCATTTTTCCGCCCTTTGACTTTCCCTCTCTCTCCCATCGGCGGTGGAAAAAATCGAATACACTCGACCTCTACGACTTCCGCTTTGCGGCTTCCGCTTGCGAGACTGATCTCAAGCTGCTACCCCTTTGCGCGGATCCTAGTGGTAGCCGGGAGCCTTCCTAGATCATAAGCCGCTTCTCGATCACCTGTCTCTTCTTCTGCTTCACAGATCGATCCTCACTATGCACCGAACGCACTCAACAATTTTCTTTTACTCGAGTCTCGATGTCTATATTTTTTGAAAACTCGATTTCTTATTAGTGAAAGATCTTTTTTCAAATATGTAAATAAAAAGCAAATAGTAAATAGTAAATAGCAAATAGCATTTTCATGATTCATAATTCAGAACAATTTTGATCTTGAATTAAATCGTCCGTGTGATCCTGCTGATATGAACACGCAGAGTCCGCAGTCTAATTACATAGTATACTGCGGAATATTATGCGAATTCATGTTTTTCGAAACTGACGTGTATGAAAAACTTGAAAACCGAGTTTAAATAATAAACAACATCAACCTCTCCACCCAACAATTAACCGGTTACTTGAAATGCTACTTTCGAAACAACCATTTGCTGTTTACCATAAATCGTTATTATAGTACACGCTCGGACGAAACGAAATCAAATAAAATCTCGGTCTACTTTCACGTATCTACGAAAGTATGCCGTACTTGACACATATAGGAAATTTCGTCGCAGTCAAGACCAAAGCGGCAAGACTAAAACATTTTTTTGATAGGGTTAGCAACGGGAAACCGTCGACTGACTTTCACAGACGAGGGAGCATCATTGAAATCATTCGAGTTTCTCGGCAAGTCCGAAATCATTTATTTCCGAGCGAACTTGGGACTACCTCCAAGGTTGTCCACAATAGTTGACCCTATTCCCGGTGTGGCCAGAGATCTCTTCAGAATTCACCGAAGAAATGACACGATCGATTTGCTTGGTTCCTCTGCGTACACCGATCGTCGACAGACCGATCTATCCGATCCAAGATCGAATTCGGTTAATTCTCGAATCTCCTACTTGCACTATGTACTTATTTACATCAGGGATAACAATCTTCGTTCACAACGCGATGCTCTTGAAAGTCACTCGTCGACTCGGATTGCCCTTTAGAGAGAGAGAGAGAGAGAGATGTGGACGTGCGAGGAACTGAGAAGAGTTTTCAGGAAAACAAGCTTTGTTTTCCACGGGCACGGAACCACGCGACGCGACGCGATGCGACGAACGAGCAAACATCGACTGACGAGCGTGGCGCGCCGCGACGCGACGGTACAGGAGTACAGGAGACGAATGGACCTCTCTTGATTGGCTGTCGCGTGGCTCCAGGTAACGCTAGTCCGGCCGGATTATTCGCAACGAAATTGCAGTGGAAGGGCGGACCAAGTGTTATCGAACTGTGACTTCTGTCGCCAGACATTCTGTATCGTTATCGATGGATCGACCTCGAACTGATTGCGCCACGTTCCATTGTTTCCACACTCGACCTTGGTTGGGAATTGTACCGTACACACTGTACACAAAAGTACGGTAATGCCTCGATACACGCGAAAGAGATCGCTGTCCCCACTCGACCTTCCTTAGAAAATCTACCAAATATTCAACTACAAGTAATGCCTCGGTACATGTGAGGCAACTTGATTTGTGATGACGTATACAGTTTAAAATATGTACCATATATAAAATGCATGGAGGAAAATGTTGAGTGTACAGGAAACTCTTTTTCTTGGACATTAGAGCGTCGATCGATTTTCTCTGGCATTCTAAGAATGAAATGACACGAAACGCAGTAAGGAAAAGGTACTCCCCCAAAGAAAGGGCGGGGCATCGTCGAAATAATTTATCCGCATAATCCCCGAGTTTGCGTACCGGTCTGTCGACATCAAAATTAATTTCTCTGCCTCGTCCGTCATCGAAAAGACAAATAGAGTGATTCGTGGGGGACTACTGTGTGCGTAATTATCCCTCCGCCATTAGAGATACGGGCGGTCAAACATTGAAAAGAGTACGCCATAGACCGCATTGGTGTGGGAAGATCATTTACCGTTCGGAAAGAAGACGTTTCCCTGGGCTACGTAATTGCACTCGATATGTTTGTTCTTCGGTGTTTCTGTTTTTTAATAATCAATTAGCTAATCCAACGTAACGAGATACGACGCCTCATCCACGACACCCAGCATGCTTCTCAATTCCGAACAATGTAATGCATATATAATGCAACGATTAACGTTAATTTAAACATTAATTTTCGCGTTGAGATCGGATTTAATTAGTCGAAGGCGTCCGCGTAACAACGAATTGGAAACAAGGTTGCCGAGCCAATCAAACGCGAGAGTTGTTACATTATTTATAACATTGCTTAACTTGTTTTAATTTGTGAGACGAACGCCGCCGGTTTGTTAAACAATGGGCAACGTCGTACGGCGAAAACGATTCATTAGCCGAATCAGCGACTGTGTAATCGCGGCTCGATAAATATGGATTAGTAGCGTAATTTTCACATAATAAGTCGCGGTTCGGTGAAACTTCTCGTTTCTAATCGAATCTTCAGGAATTTATATCTCCGTTTGATTCTTCGATTTCACGGAGATCGCGGATGAGTTGTTCGCGGAAGGAATCACCGATTTAATGATAACTCCTCCCATTATACTCGACTATAGTTAATCATTGACTATAGACCGCGGAAATATTCGAGTAAAGGCTGAATCATCGGTACAAAATTCTTTCGTTGCATTATCAATATACAGGTACATTATAGTCGTGTAACGACTGTTATACGCGAGTATATGAGTCAAGAAGCGACTGTTATCTGTGCACTGCAGATGTTTGTTCGTGTACGGCGTACGGTGTGTCTCATAAAAACTGCAATAATCCTCGATACAGATCTTTTATTTCCAGTCTAATACGGTACCTGACGGCAGAGAATGTTATAAAATTTCATTAAAAAAATTATTCGAATTAAGAAACTATTATTTAAAAAAGTACAGAGATTAATTATTTTACTTCAACGTGTACTTCAATGATACATCTCTATGTATACACACGTCAGTGGGTTAATTTCCCATTGTCGAAATTTCGCTTGTGTTCACGAGACTCGGCCGGTACCCGTAAGGCGGCTTATGATAAAACACGTCGAATATCTCGGTCACGTAGCGCAATAAACAATCACGCCGGTCAAACGATTACAAACATTCCTGCGCGGCAATTCCGATCGCGGCGCGGCTCTCCGGGCTCGACAATAACGCGTGCAGCATATCCGTGACTCTTTCGGGTTTTTCGCCACGATTCGCGAACGGACAGCTCGCGTGCCTGCACACTAGCCGCATTTTACAACGATCTGCAAGGGAAATGAGGCCGGCGCGATCCGACAGCTTTCGGCCCGGCCTGTCCGCGAAACTAGTATACCGATTTTCTTCGCGACCCTAACTCCTTTCAACCCTTCAGCCCTTGAACACATTTGTTCCGTGGACTTGCAAAAAAATTTGCCACGCGACCGCATTTTAATTGCACGTGTTACAATCGTTGCAATTTTGCATCGCTCACACTTGTTTATTTCATTATGCATTTTTTCGTTGTTTAATTCGGGAAGAAGTCCACGGTTCGAGCTGATCCCGAGGCCCGAGGCCGTGGCGAAGCCCAAACAGGCCCGTCTCCGACGATAACCATCACTCGGATGAATTTTGCTACGCAACGTCAGTATTTTCCACTGACAATGCGTTTCAACCATGTGGAAACACCGTAGATTGGAAATAACAACTTGCGCAACGTATCGCGTCGGAACAACAAAGTCGCCATCGGGAAGCAAATTTATTCTCACCCTCGTTGTTTTCGCGAACAGTGAAAATTACGTGTCGTAAAACAGTTAACCGGCTGCCAAGAAAATCGGCAGCCGGCAGATCCTCAGCGCGGCCGGTGTGCTATCGTTTTTGACAGCGGCGATATTGTTTCGAGTTTCGCTCGGGCCGATTGTTTGCTCTCGGCCCGACTATTATTAACCTTCGAACGATGAGCAGGTCTTAGGCTGATTAAAATGGCCGACGGCTGAGAAACCGATGACGGGCATGACGGCGGAAGGACACTGTTATTGGAAGTAAAATGCGCGGAGTCCGGTCGAACGGCCAAAGCATACAATGACGATGCGCGACGAGGGATCGTCTGGAACACCGGAACTGTTTGTACAGGATGTTTCAGACAATATTTGAACCTTTCTTCGGGGACAAATTAGCTGGGTGCTCCATCAAACTTAATCATTCTCGAAGTAATGGTTTTCTCGGTATACGTAAAATCTACGGGGCCGAAAAGTCACTCGCGTAAGACTTTTTTGAAATGAAACAATTTTGTTCACAAGTCACCTAGTTACACTCCTTAATCTTACTATTAAATGAACTCTAATAAAAAACAGTGGTTGTATTCAAACTTCAGGTACGCGGATGCGCTAGCTGAAAAGAACCATCCGCGCGAGCGACTGTCGATGTAACAGTGCGAAGAGGTTTACCGAAGGAGCTTGGCAAGGTAATTTTACATTGGATGATCCCCTAAACCGAGATCAGCGAGGAACGTGGCGATTCGGGCGACAAATTGCACCGAAAACACCTGTAAATTACTCGTCCGCCGTCAGGTTAGTAAAGTTTGGCAGAAACACGGATCTTCCTGCGCCGGTAAACGATTTATCTCGTATTTTTAGCCGCGTTCGTCCGCGACGGACGTTCCTCTATTTCGGTGCCTCGGGTTTTATCGACGCATCGATGTAAGAACGCTGCTTCGATCCAATAAGGACAGATATACAGCAATGGCTCACGTATGTCAACACTTCGGCATCAAAATATTACTTATATCGTGCACACACTCTATTCTTTCATTTGTAAACAGTAAATTGTATCGTGCTTGGTATCATTTCAACCCGGCAAATGTCGCCAATATCTTGGAAGTTTCACCAAAAAATAATTAAGCGCAAAAAAGTTTTGTCATTGAACGTCGAATCGTCTTCGAAGCACGAGGCGAGAAGATCGACGGAGCCAGCAAAATCTCGGCGATCGCGGCGAAGAGACCGTGGATGGCTAGAAACGTTTTCCCTCTCTCTCGTGTGTGTGAGAGAGAGAGAGAGAGAGAGAGGCAGAGTGCATATTTTTACGTAACACAGAGGCGGAGGATTCGAAATCCGCGGGGGAGCGACGCTTACTCGCCCGAGGCGAAATTTCCGCGATGCACTCGCCGCTTTCAAACTCGTTTGCGCAACGCTCGTTTCGCGATACTGTTTATCCGGCTTCGAATTCAAAGCAGAGCCTCGAAAATAAAGGGAAACAATTTCGCTGGACGTTTCTGCAAAAAAAAGCAGTGTCGCGTTGCGCAACGAAAAAAAAAGAAATTGTTAGCCGCGCTGAATGGAAATGTCTTTTAAACGATTTGTTTGTTTGATCAAGTCTATCTTGTTGTGCAGTATCAAAAACACTGAATTACTGAAATTTTCAAACGATTGCATCAACCTATGTTTAAGAGTTATTAATTGGAACTCGCGTGGGTTCAGATTTAATAGTACCCTTAAAGTATAATAAAAACTGGCCGTTTTTATTTTCTTAATTAACAACGAGTCAGACTTGTAACGATTCCCTTCTTTTACGACGGAGTAACACCTCTTTCGTAATCATTGTTTGAACACTAAAATAATACAATTATATTAAAATATTTGAACATCGTTTGTATAACATCTAATATGTTTTGTTAAATATATGGTTCGTTAAACATTGATAATTCCATCCACTGCCGAGTTTGTCTGATTGTTTATTTTTTTATTGCATCTACTTACATGGCATTTATTGCCACATTGAACGGGCGACCCGATCGGCCCGAAACGTGGAATTTTAAAGGACAAGGTGGATCAAAGGCCTGAACGAGTTTTTGCGAAGGGCAATCCAGGAAACGATCTCCGCTGAGATAAAGTCACTTAATTGGAGTTTAACGAGCAACCCGGTTGGCCGTGAAAAACGTCTCTCCGGCGCATCGATGCAGTCCGAAGAATAGGAGGAGGAGGAAGAGAACCTTGGTGCAAGTGCAACGGTGCACAGGCGATAATTACCGTTCGCGATTATCCGGAATGAAAACCGCTCTTACGCCGGGCGTCACGAACTGATGACGCAATCTTACGAACCGGTTCCCGAACCGACAATCTATTATTTTTCATTAACATCGCGCGGCACCGAATCCCTGCGATACCACTCGATCATTTACATAACGAAAAATTCAACCGACCTACATCGGGAGCCTTAACTTTTAAATCAATCTAACTCCACGTTCGAGCCGAATACTTTGATACCTGTGTCGATAAAATGATTCGAGATAAGTGCACATTTGTATAAAAGTGTACAGTCAATTCTCAAACTGTGCTCATGCAATCTACAAGTATAATACTTGTATAAGAATGCTTTTGTTTTTCATTGTTTTTGTTATCTCAATCGGTTTCCATTGGTTCCCAGTCGATTGTCGATGAAAATATCCGCTGATGCGAGGGGGAAGCGCAATCTAAAAAAAAAACGAGATCCCGGCTGATGCAATTATTAGGATTACGAAATCACAATAGGGAAATCGAAATGAAAGGATAAAGGACCTTTCATGGTTCATTGGCACGCGCCGGTATTCTTGTTGCATTCCATGTCAGACTCCGGATATTGTTACTGTGGTCGCCGCAGACTAAACTGTTCTACCCCGGTGTTGGTAAATCTTACACAACCCGATATGTACTATTATGCTTCTTCTTGTATCGTTTATTACTACGTATGTTCACCGCGTGCTACCCATTTAAATCCCTCTCTCTCTCTCTCTGGTTCTTCTATCCTAACTCTGGCCACTTTCTGACCACTCTATCGTGGATTAAACGTGTACTATGATCCAAAATTCGCCGTGTCGGGTATCGTTTTAATCGGAAAAGCAGCAGCAATACGTTGATAAAAGTCTCATTAAAGAATCGTTCGAAACAAACAAGTTCTATCAAGAAATATCGCCTGTAGACGAAGCGAATGGTGCTTCGGTCCCGGAATTTCCGCATGTATGGACGCGCTACAGTGTTCTGGCCGATGGAGGAATAAAACGATCGACAGTATGGAGAAGGAAGAAAGTCGGTGCATCGGTTATCGTGGTCACGTACCGTAAAATCGATGACGGGAACGTGATTAAACTGTTGCGGCGGTATCTTCGGTATGAAAATTCCGCGCTCTCGAGAATGCATCAGTCAAGGACACACCGTTTCAGCCCGCTGATAATCTCGGCAATCCCTTCTGCTTTAACGAGGCGCAAAGTCTTAAATAATGCAATAACCGCGCTCGATTGATAAGGGCCACGAGGGACGAGCAAGAAAGAAACTCATTATTTACTAGCCGCTTTATTTCCACCCAAGCTACTCCTCTGACACTCTCTCACTCTTTCTCTTGTCGGTCCGTACGATCAGATTCACGTTACGTCACGTTAACCCCGTTTAATAGCGAACAATCTTCTTCTGCGGACCGATACAACGCTTTTTCTCCCCTCATCTGCCTAACGACGTTGAGTAATCTTCGCCGGTGACACGCAATTATTGAGCCCGGCAGATGTTTGCGCGCAATCATAGCCGAGAACGATTAATTTATGGAGACGAGGTCCGGTCGCAGGCTACTTTTTGCCAGTGTTTTTCTTCCGGACAAACGACAATCTGGCTACACCGTGCTAACCTGGTTCTGATCTTCAGTCGAGTAGTTATCGTATGTAAAATAATGTTAACGCGTCGCCTGACAACGATTATCCGAGGCTTTTTAAAGATCCGTGATCGGCAACAATTTTTCTTTCTTGACTTGTCATTTATGACTAATGGACTCTGGATATCTTCGCGCGTTCAACGGAAAAATAAGTGTACGAGATACAATTAGAACCAATTACATCGATTCAACATTTCAAAAAATTAACGATATGCGCAGGTCTAACCCTCGGACGGTGGACCATATTTTATAACTATATAATCGATCATTTTCCTAATTCCGATAAGACTCGCGTTGAGCGAAGCAGCACATTTGTTCAAGTTAAAGACAGAACCGTGGGACCCCCCGTGTAAATCCAGAGAGTTTATGGGGTAATCATCCCCCATTAAATTTCCCGGCCTGCGGACGCGAAATAAAGAGCTCGCCGTGTTTTCTTATTTCGCGCAACATCGCCGGGCCCTTGTACGCTAATTAACCCCTTCCGCAGAGTTCGCCGTATTTTCCAACGCGCTGAACCATAACGAAGAATTTACACTTCTCACAGTCGCTAGCTCTTCAAGGCTTCTTTCTTGTAGCGTTAAACAGCAAAAAATTAGTGATCTAACTGGCGATAGAGATCTCATTCTCACGAGCTAATAAGCAATTCAGTTTTCAAATCGATTCGCCAAACGACCGACAAACATATCGCTATTTCGCAGAGTAATTCGCAGAAATTGCGAATCGTAAAGGAAACTCTCATTTTTGTAAAATGTGACATTTCTATTTGTTGATTAATTTTCTAACGGTGGAGATCGAATAAAAACACCGTTAATTGCGTCGACTGCGCACGTTCCCTTAGTATTTCACGGATCTGCAGATGCCATAAACGCGTAGAGATGCGCGGTGTGATAACCATAAACTGCTGGCGATTGTGCAAGCAGATTTCACACGTAGTCTCACAGGAACGTTTAAAAATTGTTTATGGCGCCACTTCGATTTCAAATAATGCAATGAATAATTCAATTCGCTGACTTTTTGGGATGAAACAAATATGTGTAGGTACTTGTGTGTGTGTGTGTGTGTGTGCTTCTACCCGCAAGAAATTCTGATACATGGAAACTTAAAAATGGCACTCGGAATGACCCTTTAAGAGAGAATCGTCTCGATAATATAAACTAAGTCAGTAGTTTTCAGCTCGTCCCAGTTGTTTTCTTTTCCCCAGATCTGCATGTCGGGATGCCTAGAGCCCGCGGAGTTCCGTGTCCACGAGGAACCCTCTTCTTCTCCCGCGTCCTCGTTCGAAGCAAGTACCGTCGAGTGCTGTCTTCTAATGGCGTGCACTCGAGAGGACCGACGTATGATAACACGCGGGGACAAGTTCTAACTCGAAAACAACGGGAGGAAAAAGAAGTCAGAAGAAAACGAAGGGAAAGAAGACGATACACGTTCCCGTCATTACAGCGTCGCGTTCCGTGTTTTGCTCGTTCGCGTCAGCTGGCAACACACGTAAAAACAACGGCAATTAGGCGCACGACGCTGTTAGAAACCACACGCTGATAAGGGAATAGGTGGGTCATGCCCTTAAAAATCCGGAAGCCGTCGGGCCTCCGCCTTTCTAATAATAATAATCTCTGATCAATTTATTTCTAGAATTTGAGACAGTTTCTTCCTGTAATTATCGATACGTTGATTGCCATGTTGGTCTTGCACTGATGACGTAATTCCTCCATCGTCTCTAAAGATTCATCTTTGTCGTGATAAATGACATGTGTCAGTTATGTTCGTTTCTTAAGTAGATTTTTTGTGGTGGTGTTTGTATCCCTCCTTGCACAGTTCGATTAGTGATAAATACGGTAATGTAACGTGACGCATGGTTGGATACGGTGAGGCGATACCAATCGAAATTTGAGAAAAAGTTTCGTAAAAGAATACACTCGTTGTTCAAATTTCAAACCCCTCTCTAAATTTTCGCATCGCATGGCAAGGTCTCGGAAATAAATCGTGAGGCTGATGACTCAACGCGTTGCCCAGCAGTTCGTGTGTGTTCGGCGAAATCGTTTGTCACATCGGTTCGGTGCCAAAATGTTCCACGTGCGATCCACCGGGACACGATTGCTCTTCGGAGCGGTGAAGTTTCCCTCGTATCGACATCCGTTGTACACGTGCACCGGTTACATAACGCGCACGATGCACCCACCCACGCGGCTACGTGATTCTATTTTCGAGGGATGCGTTTCATTGTCGAAAAGCTGTGATCGACGCGTAAACCGGGGCCGAACAATATTTATTATCGTCTGAAACGCAGCCAATCGATCGCGGCGCGGCAACCCGGCTCTCGAGTTTTCGTCCTGCGGCGAATAATGCCACGTTAGAACGGGCTAATTGGTTCTAGAACCCGTTCGTTGTGGCACCTGAGCGTCGTAGCATACGCTCGAACACATGTGTGCTCACGGATAATCTTCTCTGAAAGTTTAGCTCTAGATATCGGCATCGTTGGAAACGCAGTCGATGAAAACGTGAAAATAATCGTGCGGACACACGTTGGTCCGCGGCCCGCACAGGCCCGTACAGGAGCGTATGGGCCCGTGGCCCGTACTTCTCCCCGACGCTATTCCCCCACCCCACAACCCACTACTCCCCCGCTTCCACCACGGATCGGACACGTGACGTGACGCGCGCATCCGGTACTGGTAGAGAAAGGGTAACCTTTCCTAATCATCTATTTGAGAATTTTTTTCTACTTCTTTGAGGTCAATCGAGGTTTTACACCGATTGTATAAGTTTCAGTGCTCGGTCTGTTCGATGAATAGAATTGTGGACCGTCCAAGATACGTGCGCGCGCGGTAAACAAAATGCATGACCGGCGAGGTTGGTCCGTTCGAATCTGAAGCCGTCGGACGACATTTGTTCCATAACTCGAAGGACATTTCTCGAACGTCTGCCTGGTCAATTGCATAGTTGACTCTTGGCCCTTGGCGTATTCTGTGCGACGCGACGCACGCCGCGCAGAGGAGCTTAGGCTAATCAGAGTCGGAATTACCGATTACGTGGTCGCGTCCACGTGGGATCGTTGTATCTCGAGATCGCGTCCAATCGAACTTCCGTTCCCTTCGAGCGAGCCTAAGCGCGTTCGAAATGGGTGCATTTGCACTAGAAGACACTGCCACCATGCGAAAACCTCGAGTCTTCGTAACATTTCCATTACAAGTTTTATTCGAACGTTGATACTCTGAAGAATCACAAAAAATCAGAGACTCTTCGTTTAGACAGCCTGTACACAAGACGTGAACACTTTTAGTTTACAGATAAAAGAGGAATTTGCAGGATATATCCCCGGAGCTGAAATAGCCCATCAGCTTAAAGAAAGCACTCTCGCATCCCCTTCCTCTATAGTCTGTCCAATATTTTTAGCCGGCTTCGGTGTGTTTCTTTTAAAATTTAAAGGAAGACGGCCGTTGAACGTCGCGTCGCGACCAATTTCGCGGCATTCTCGTCCGTTTTTGGAGGATTAATGCCGGCGTGCTTTCGCGTTCCGGTTTTATTAAATAATTTTTTACGAGACCCAGAAGCGAGCAGAGGCCCGCGCAATTTATCCTCGGTGTGCGCCTAACCACCCGAGGCGTAACTTATGGCGATTAAAATATGTCACGCGAGATTACATGCAGCTACGTGCTCGTGCTCATGTACCTCCACGAAAATATTCTCCGTCGTGTTTGTCTTGCACCCTTCTCGCGAGAAACTTGCAACCATTGTTGCAGCGTGCAAGACTGCAAGACTGCAAGAGACACTCCAACATTTTGGATCCGAGAAATTCGAATATTATTCTTCTCCGCTCCTAGTAGGATGGAACTTTACGTTACACGATGATATCCACCGAAGAAATTATTTCTAATGACAGCGATGGTTGATCGATTACTATTCATGGAAGAGTAAAAATTGATTTTTTCGCGGGCATGTGTGTATCGAGCTCGGCTCGTAGACGAGTCGGAATTTATGATTGAAATGGAATCGTCGCGTAGTACCGCGACCCGTAGTACCATTGGGCAGCTATACGCCCGCAAAAAGGAGCATAAGTGCGTTCAAGGAATTCCAATGTCACGACGGAACAGCGGTTTCGTCGCCGCGCAATATACACGACAAAGTGCCGATAACTTTGCACAACGAACAATCAACGCGACGATCCAATTTCGTCACGGAATTGAGTTTCGCTGATGTATCGATGCGTATCGATCTGTGTCGAACAATTGGACAGCGTCCATCGATCTTTGGATTTACTTAGCACAGCGGCTCTCAACCGGTTCGCCAACAAAACCTCCAGTTTCAAGACTCGAAAATTCCACAAAATCGGACCCAATTATCCACATCCGCCAGAGATAAATCATCCGAAGGTTAAGTATAGGCGGCCAACTCCGTCTCCCATTTCCAGAAAACGTTTCCGACGATTAGTCGTATTGTTAACGCGTTCGGTTTTAATTGATGGCGGAACGGCGTGAAAATGGCGGCCGGATGGCATCGCGCGAGTCGTTTCCGATTAATCTCAGATTAGTTCCATTCAGACTCCGCAACACGATACCACGCTCGAGCATAAATTCGCGAGGCTTAACAAGAAATTCATGGTCAACCAGGAGTGTCCCACTTTCCGACAATGTTCGTTGCACATGTCGACGTCTTATCTGGCATGGCATGTAGGCGTACGGGCATAACACCGCGCATTCCCGGCAACGTGCTACTGCGGCGAACAAAGATGCAAATTCTAGTGCGCGCGCGGTGCAACGTCGGGACGACCACAAAAAAAAGTAAACCGAGCAAACTGCTGGTAATTAGCCTCTACTCGGCTGATCTCTCGACTTCGTAAATAGACATATTATTTTTTAAATTATTATTCCGGAGCTCGTCGATGACCTTGAACGCTGCTCAATAACAAGACAATTAAGTTTGCTTCCGTTCAAGGATTTACTCGGTGTCATAAAATGTTTTAAATAACGGACAGATTTCATTGAACAAAATATCTCTCTATTTCCAACATTATACATATTGTCCAATATTACACGTATTTCAAACACGTATCTAAATATGGTAATTGAGATCTATGAAAGGAACAACATTACAGTTCAAGGAGCCATAGTTCTTTGTTTCAAGATATATGAGCACGATTGAAGATATTCTGAAAGAGTATTTTTCAGGAAAATGTCCGCGTTCAAGCTGTCTTTCAACAGATAAAAAAAACCTCGCCAGGAAGCGAGGGAATAAGCATGAGAAAAGGAGGTTCTTTTCCTCTTTAGAATCTTGTTATGAAAGGACATGAAAAATGACGGTTACTTAAGTGACCGCCATCTTTCGGTTTTCGCGGATATTACGAGAGAGATCCTCCCCCTGCCCCGCAGCCAGTGTCAATACGCTTAGCTATTAGATTGTCGCTACTACATATTTGGGAGAAGAGAGAAGAGGCATGCGAACGCGCTTGAACCTAATTGCCCTACACTGTTCCGCTTTTAAAATCGTCGCGCGGATGTATCGATCCCTTATCTGGCGTAATATAGTCGCACGAATCCGATACTAGGAATTCCCGGTACAAGCATCGTCGTCGTTGCGTGGCCTAACCGTGTTATTTGAATAAACAGTGGCGGCGGTAATACGAGTGCAAACGATCGCCTGCGACACGTATCGAGTGCCACTTATTTTTCTGGATACGCTGTGCGAGCCGCGGTCGCGTGAAAAAGTATAATTAATAATAATTCGAAACTTTAACAAATCGACGAGCGCGGCACGTTATCCAGAAATACGAGCCTAATGCTGAGTCGATTTGTCCGGCAGCGATTCGAGCCTGCAATTGCATGTACATCAAAACCGCTCGAAATTATAACGCGCGTCTCTGGTTGCAAAATTAATAAAAAATCATACCGAATTTTATTAATCGAGTTTCAAACTTGAATTTATTCTGACGGAGTTTATTGAACTGGTCGAACGCTATATCGTGTTATTCTGTTGAAGAGAAAAGATTAATTTACATAGATCCTAGAAATTGAGTGTCGGTCACCGGTGACCGTCACAAAATAATGTACTATACACCATTGTCGGTTAATAGTTGATATTTCTGATCCGTGATCGGCGAACAGTGTTTTAGGGTGTCGGTCACCGGTGACCGCCGCGCAATTCTGGTATGTACTATTTTCGCGTCTGAAGTTTATACTGACCAGGGCAGTTTTCGATGCTGGATCGAAGTCAGGATAATCGGCTATTCCGTAGGTTTTGTCCGCGCGAATTCTGAAGGCACTTAGCACGAATGACGCAAACACACACAACCCGTCACAAGATCACGACCCGACAGCTTCGCGAAGTCCGCGAACCGCTCCGGTGCCATTCGTACAACGGGAGCTAATGGTTGCAAGATGATACCCGTAACGATCGTTAAGGACAAACTTAATAATAGTAGCCGGATATTTACTATAGATCGCGAGTCATCCAATTGGCCGGTCAGAGACGAATTCATGACTCGCGGCCACTTTGCGAATATGTATATCGCGAGCGCCGAGCCAAAATCATCGCGAAACACAGGGAGGCGTGCATCCGCGCGGATTCGCCACGATACGCACGAGGGAGGACGTGACGGACGGGTTACGGGTTGCCCCGATGGGTATCGTGTGCGAACGCACCGCTTATCGTAATTTTCGATCGGCAATTAGAATTGCGCAACCCGCCGATAATTTGTTGCTCTGGATTTTGTCGAATCCAGCCGTGGTACATATAACGGCGGCCGTTTCTTCGAGTGCATTTTCAATTTGCCTGCACGGCCGCGGCGACGCGACGCCGAGCGAAACACCGTGGATCGTCCTCGAACGGAAGTCCTTGGAAATCTGCACCTTTCTTGATATCCATTCTGCTGCTCGTTAGTTCGGTAGATAATGCTTCCTAGAGGTCTGATGTTCCTCCGATGTGTAAGAATTAATTATCGAAACGTCGATTCTCTGATGAAAGATTTGATCATTTTTCTCGAAATAAAGATTTGCGAATCTCTCATTATCATATCTCTGCCGTGTCGGATTTCGATGACTTCGTATACTTACCTTGATCGTTCTAGCGGACAAAGCACAGCAAAACAAGACAATTATATCGACTGTGAAATTTCGCTGGCTCGACGAAACATAACCGAGCTTACGTTGGCAAAGCCAGTGTGCAAGCATCAATTTGATCCATTCGACGATGTAAGCGCGGATTACAGACCTCGTCGAGAAATGTTAATTGCATTATCACAGTCGAGGCAATTTTTGGGAAGCGCGTTGAGGTGCGGATGCACCGACAAGGTCAAAGCACCTCGATAAATCAAGGAACTGCGAGAGGAACATGTCAGAACCAGTTACGGCGCAGGATTACGTGCACCGCGATCGTAAATGTCGGAGGAGTTTCTCTTTTTGTTTACATAACACGGATATCGTTGTGCAGTGCATGCGTTCGAAAATCGTGTGCACTGTGAAACCAACGAAAACAGCGAGTTTCTCAACCGAACTGTTCGCTGTCGATCGAACGCCATCGTGTCTGGTCGACAGTAGACCCGAAGCGAAATTTCAAAATCGCCGGTCAAGGAGCTCTGTTCTCGAGGAGCGAGATATATCGTTGGGATAGAGGATCTCGAGCGCAACGAGTCCCAGCCGAAGGAACCTAACCTAAACACGAATCGGCGTTTTCTGATGCAAATAATTCGCTTACCTTGACACGGTTTGGCGCCAGGACACTTCTTCGCCTCCTTCGTCTGTCAAGGAGCCGCCTCGATTCGCCCAAAATGTCCTCTAGCGTTCACCGACCCATTCCTTGCTCGACATCGTCGTCCCGGTCGCGAAAATGTCAGATGCTGCTGCACACACGCGGTAATTCGTTCCTGCCGAATCGCGCGTCCGTGACCGAGACGTATTTGAAACAACACACATCACAAAACAGGAACCGTTCAAGCGCAAGCAACAACGTTCACTGATCGACAGCGGTGGACAGCGGTGTCACGAATGCGACTCGCTTTTGTTTACTCTCTCCTGCTCGTGACAGCAGGTGGCGGTGGCGCAAGGAAAGGTGGGGGGGATCCCATGGCTCTTCCTCTTCCTTTCCTTTATCACCCGATCGACCGATCGATCGATCGAATTGTCCACCTTCGATAGATCGCAATTATCGAGGCCCCTTTGTCCTTTCCCTATCGGAACCATTCGAAAAACCAACTTTATGTCGTGCTAATTTTCAAACGATTTTCTATAAACCTTACTATTCCCGAGTATGACAATTCGTTGAACACGAATTATTTACGAGACTGCGGATTTTTATGCAAAATAGTTAGTTGAGAATAGTCCTGTTTCTTAGAGTTGATGCGTATCGATCATATCGATCACCGGTGACCGCCGCGAAATAATGCACTGTATCTTTTTCTCTTTACTCTAATATTTTTTAAATTGTTCCAAGAAATAAAGATTCGAGACAAAATCCACCTGCAAGTTCCTTTAACGTTCGAGACACGGTTGAAATAATGACGCGCAATTCCATTGTACAATTATAAATCACAGTTTATTTGCAATCTACTAACATTTTAGACATGTACGGTCCATCGAGTTCGTAGCCCATTTTTCTGTAGTAGTTCCTCGTCCCGACACCTAAGAAAACATTTCAATACATAGCTGACCAACTAATGGGATATCTATACGTTTTACGTCGCCCTGCGAGTCGAGTTAGCAACGGTAAACAAATGCCAGTGCAACAGAGTTGAAGTTACATTTCTCAGATAGTTAGCAAAGGACGCGTGCTGGTATTTTGTTGATCTACGCTGACTCGTCTCGTTGGACCGAGTATAGTTATTTCTATACCAGAGATGACAGCGATCTTCTCGGATTGATGTTCCTCCCTCGCAATGCGCTCCGCCTCTTCCATCAAAAGCATACCGAATCCTTGATGCTGAAACTTGGTAGGATCTCGAGCGTTTACCGGGACCACGCTACCGTACACATGAAGTTCTCTCACAATCGAGCACCTGTCTTTAAGTTCTGGCCTAAAATAAAATATAAATAATTAATAGAATCGTTAAACAACACGTTAGATCAACGATTTACCTGAAGGTTTCGCTGGAGCATTTTCTCAATCTTAGCAGACCGACCAAAATATCCTGTGTAGGATCTTCGTACGACAGGAACGTTTCCCAGCCTCCGTTAGCGACATAATCACGACGAATCAGCTCTACCTCGTAGGGATGCACCTGATGGTGAATTTCTTGGATACCCACTTCTCGAGTTCTTACGTCTCGACAGTCAGTTCCCCAATCCTTCATTCTTGCCAGCGCCAGTTCACGTAAATTTCCGCGTTCTACTCCTGAACTATGTATTAAATAATTATTTTATTAAATATTGGTGAACCTGCAGAACAGCTATCTGCCCTCTGATTTTGATATACATATTCACACCTGACTAAAGGCATCGGTATATCTCTTTGCACACGATAGACGCGAGTCCAAGGCGGAATGAGGGCCAATATGCGAGCTATAAGATCTATCAGGTCACTGGGCGGGTAGCTTTTGTACCTTCCGGTTTTCCAAAGCTCGTACAATCCTGTACCACGAATGACCAGTGTTGGATAAATCTTTAGACCGTCCGCTCTGAACGCTGGGTTTGCGAAAAATTCCTAAAAATGGACGTACCTTGAAAAACATTCGAAAAGAAAAGAATCGAAGATTACACAAAAATGCGACTCACGATAAATTGATTAATGTCTCTCTCCATATCTACATTCGGTAAATCTGGCATCATGTGTGCTATTACTTTAAAGCCAGCATCTTTCGACATTTGGAAACTCTCGCACACCGCGCGGATTGTGTGTCCTCTGTTGGTATCGCGTGCTACATCTTCGTACACGGATTGCACACCAATCTCCAAGCGGGTACACCTGTAAAAATCATATTTTCGAAATACGTTGTTTAATCGTTTCTTTCTATGATACAACTCTGATAGATACCCGTAGTTTAACATGTCCGACAGATGTTTCTTCAGGCAATAATCGGGTCGAGTTTCTATGGTAATACCTATGCACTTGGTTCGACTCCTTTCAGAGTATTTCACTGCTTCTTCGACATTGCTGCTAACATGTCCAGATAACGCATCGTGCAAATTTCGAATGAAGTAGTCTCTGTACTCCTCTGGCAGGGACATAAATGTTCCCCCCATCACAATAAATTCAATTTTATCTACATTGTGTCCTAATTGTTTTAACTATAACGAAATTTGGTATTAGCGCTTGTGGAGGAGTTGCTTGTAGAATTTCGCATTTACCTGTTCGATACGATGCCTCGTTTGCAGTAACGGATTATACCTTGCACGAATGGCCCTCATGGACGTGGGCTCGTAACCAGTGTACGACTGTGTCGAGTATTCGAAATCGGAGTCAGGACCGCCAGGGCAATACACACAAATGTTTCCTGTCATGTTAATATGAGGACATCTGTGCGGCTTGCACATTACAGCCACAACAGCTATCTGGAGGAACCAAAAGATTTAATGTACCTTCCACGATAATTTTCTATAGAAGGTTCCATCTTTTATACTAACTCCGCTAGCAGTTCGAATAGGTTTAGCTTTCAATTTTGGTAATAGTATATTCCTTGCTTCCGCAGGCACAGCTGCAATAATGTCGACCAATCTAGGTGATGTCTGCAAACCATTCTTGGAAGATATTCGAGTTTTTAATTTGTTTAGATCCACATCCCTATTCGCAGCGTGCGCCTTCAACAATTCTTGTATAATTTCACCAATTGTCATCATCATCCGTTCCTCCTTACTTTGTTCATACTCTAAAAGTAAAGTCGTACATGAATGTGAAATGTTTATTCAAATGAATATTAAGAAAAATTATTTACCTATTTTAATCCGAGTCATGATTGTATGTTACAAAAATAACAACTTCTAAAATGTCAAGGGACAATCAGAATTTCTATTAGAAAAATATAGGAGTTTAGGTTAGCTTCGATGACACCATGCACGCTTCCATTTGCGAAATACTTATGACTAGTTATGGCCATCTAATGGTTGATGTTGCAAGCTGTAATGCATTCAAAAATCGTCAGTTGGTGAGTCGGTTACAGTTGGTTACAGTCGGTTACCCAATTGTTTTCGATAAACTTGGCATCTGTTGGTAAGAGCACCGACGAGAACAGTATCTCGTCGGTGGTACGAGTTCGATTTCTATTGGAGATTAGAGCATAGACAAAAAGAAAAATAGATCTAACATCGCAGCTTAGGGAATACGCTGGTCCTGGGAGGTCAAGGCTACAGGGTGGCCAAGAGTCCAGGAACGCGAGGCGTTCAGGGAGGTCAAGGATTCGAAGAGGGCAAGGGTGCAAAGATGGAAGGGGTCCAAGGGGGAAGGGAAGAGTCCAGGGAAGGCAAGGTCCAGCATGCGACTCTACAGTCCACGGACCTGTGAAGGTTTCCCTGGGGCTGCCAAGAGCTGAACCCCCTCCTGGGAGTTCCCAGAAGGTTCGTTCACAGTTCCAGGGGAACTGACAATTTTTCGGTGCGCACCTGTCGTTTATTAAAACGGTAATACATACACGCGAAACTATGTAAGTACATACTGCTGTTCTCGATCCCAAGATCGTTGCAACATTACACCATTCCATAGAAATCTAAAAACGCGAAAGTTTCGAAAGCGCGCCATACGCCGTTTGAAAGACGACGCGCAGCCGGCAGCCGGTAATTGATAGAAGGATGAAAGAAGCTGTAACGAAAGCGCGCGATTTACACGACAATTCGTGAAGAATAAGAAGGGCGGCCGGGGAGGGGAGCAGTTCTGTTTTCGAATATGCCGCCGAGTCGATTTAGTGTGCGGGGGTAGCTGTGGGTGGCGTTGACTGGCCGTGGCATGAATTGAATGTACGCGAGAAACTCAAGCGTCTGCAACGCTAAAGCCGCCAGTTCCGGGTTCGCGCAACGCGCACGCGCCGCACGTTTATTATCTTCTTTCTGTTCAAGTGCCATTTCATTGCATGCAGTGCAGTCTATAAAACAGAGAATGCGTTCTCGGTGGATCTCGAGTTTCCTATCACTTATCGTCATTCGTAGCGTATAAACATAACAGCACGCGGTCATTAACTTACAAATTGTTTACGTGTCGCGCGCGCGGGTACAGGCACATGAGAGCTGGCTGATATCGGCGTCGGGATGCTGGTTACTGCTGGTTTCTGCTGCTAGAGGAAAAAAAAACCGGACCGAGAGAACCATTGTAAGCGTCGCACGGGCTTTCAGGGTTTCGGATCGTATATTCTGTGCGTCGTCAAACACCGAGGCAAAATGTCATGCAGCTACGCGGACGGGCTCTCGCACTACGAAAACAAAGGAGTGCTGGGTCTCGAAGAGGTAAAAAAAGCTCCATTATTACTGATCGTTTGGCGGGAGTCTATCGGTCATCCGCGCGACCCTTTCAACTTTGACCCTTTGTTGTTTCGTCGAGTCTGTCCGTCTCCGTCTCGTCCCCGTTCTCGCTCGCTCGCTCTCCCTCCGCTGGTTCCTCGATCCTTTTTTTTCGACTCGGTTTTTTAATTCCCTCTATCGTTCGTTGTTTTCAGCGATACGACAGCGTCGAGGCGTTACGACTGAAATGCGGTTTACTCGCCGATTGGATAAAAGCGGCGCGTCACGTCGTTGTTCACACCGGCGCCGGCATCAGCACTGCTGCGGGCATTCCGGATTTTCGGTGATTATCATTTGTAATTTTTCGCTCGAATCCCCACCCTACTTCTATGTATTTCCATCCCCTCCCGCCGCCACACCGATGGCCCATCATATCCCGATCTGTTGTGCGCCCGAAAGCGCCACCGGTCAATTCTTTTAAATTAATCAAGCGGGAACGGGAGCCGCGAAGAAACAACCGGAATCCGTTTCGTTTCGGTCGCGGTGTCCACCATTGTTGTGCGCAGCTTTGGTGACGATCGTCCGTCCCGAAACGGATCATGAATTCACAGGCACGCATGCACACAATCTCTCTCGCCGGATTCCAGGCGAAATTCATTTTCTCCCTCTTTTTTCAAATAAAAAAACATTCAACGTATAGCCGAAAATGTTTGATCTTCGATCGTCACCTCGTATTATTAATGAAGTTTTTAATAAATCGACGCCCAAAATAATATCTCTCCAAGTTAACCCTTTGCAATCGGAGCTTTTAAATTATACATTTCTTCCGACCTAGAATATTTCCATTCTCTACGATTTTTTAAAAATTTGGTGGACATAAAATTGATATACCACCTCGTTTAGTAATTGATTGGTAGACTGTGGATCTTTATTTATGCGTTTATAGCAAAATTTTGAAAATCGTTAAGGGAAGAAATAGTCTGTTTGAAATATGTAATTATAATTTGCATGGTCAACGTTTTAATATTTTAGAGGTACAAACGGAGTATGGACATTAGAACAGAAAGGTTTAAAACCTGCGATGAGCATCTCCTTCGACGAAGCGATACCCACCAAGACGCATATGGCATTGAAAAAATTGGTGGAAGCCAGTGAGTATAACGAACCTGGAACAGTCGTGCACCGATAATATTTAAACCGATACTGTTCTATTGTAGAAAAAGTAAAGTTCATCATAAGTCAGAATATCGATGGTTTGCATCTACGGTCAGGAGTGCAGAGACAGCACCTCGCTGAGTTGCACGGGAACATGTTCACGGAACAATGCGACAAATGTGGCAGGTTGATATCCTGCCTCAGAGATTACGCGCAGCATTTACAAGAGAGGGAGAGAGAGAGAGAGGGAGTAACACAGTGTTTTCGTTTCAGACAATTTATTCGGAATTTTGCAACGAAAAGCGTGGGCAAGAAATCATTAGACACTGTTTGTAGATCGGAACAGATAGGCGGTCGGCCTTGTCGTGGCCGCATGCACGACACCATCCTCGATTGGGAACACAACTTGCCAGACAGCGATCTGACGTTGTCCGATCTGCACTCTAGGTAACACAACGTTTTCGTGTCGATAAAAATGTTGATTTACTCGTACGTTATGTTCCATGTTATGTAAACACGAAAGGTGGAAATCTGGAGGCGTTGCTCAAATTTTGACAAGAAGAAAATTTACCAAAATCATATCGTCAAGAGAAACACGGTGTAGTCATATTGGAAACGTGACTGCTTCTTTGTTAATTCGCTAAAAATTTGATCCTTTTTTGCGAACAGATGAAAAAGAAGAGCGCCTAAATGTTTCACGGTTGTTGAAGTACAATATGTTAGATGTTTAAAATTTTCGATACATCTACGCAAGTATGCGCAGAAAAAAAATATTTTGGAAAGCTTTCGTTGATCAGAAAATCCTATCTCGGTGTCTCTCAGGTTTCAGTTGACAATTATATTTCATTTACACGGTACCGGGAAACGCCGTCCGGGGTAAAACTAACTTGAGAAAAATACAATTACAGTGTGGCCGACTTGAGTATATGTCTGGGGACGACGTTACAAATTATTCCCAGCGGTAATCTGCCTCTGTACACCAAAAAGTATGGAGGCCGGCTAGTTATATGTAATCTACAACCCACGAAACATGTAAGATAACATATTACGTAATTAATCGTAATTCCCCGCACCCTTTGAACATACTAACCGATAGATTAATAATTTAAGCTCTGCTCCTATGTAAGTTATTCGATGATCGTTACTCGAAGAATCGGTGCGTTCGACTAGAAAAACAATGTCTTGATTTTAGGACAAAAAGGCGGACTTGATAATCAACGGCAACATCGACGACATCATGGTCAGCGTGATGAAAAAGCTGGGTCTCGAGATTCTGGAGTACGAGAGCACAATGGATCCGACGCGAAACTCCGACACGACGTCCAAGGAAATGGACTGGACAATACCGACCAGCAGGATAAAGGAGATGAACGTCCTGTACAAGAAAGTCTGCAAACCGATGAAGAGGAAACGGAAGACGTTCATGTACGAGAGAGAGCGGACGGAGGTGGCCAAACGGGACGCGAAGTCGAAGAAGCCGGCGTTCATGATGAACCAGGACATGAAGACGGAGGAGGACCCGTTGAACCCGTCGAACATAGAATGCAACGAGCCGGTGGTCGGCGACATGAGCAGTAATCCCGTGAAGATCGAGCAAGACATCAAGGACCAACTGGAGCCGTTCGAGGAGTTCTCGACGGAGAGCGTGAGCCAGCCGGACCCCGATTTACAAGTGTCCGATATACTGTAGCATGAAGATTTTAACATATGGTGATCTTGACGACCTAATATTCTTGTTGAGGGATCCTTCCGGCTCGGAGGCTTGGAAATAAACTAAAAATTCGAACAGCCTTTCTCCCGATAGATCAGACGAAAAAAAAGGGTTGTGGATTTCGAGATAGATGTGACTCTCGACGGTTCCTCTGTAAGAAATCTGGCGAATCACCGTGTTTTCAAGCTCCGAAACGGAAAGATCCCCATAGTTTTCAGTCCACGTTCAACTTATCCACGAGTGCATATAGAATGGATGTTATCTGTATGTGAAGGATGCCTAAAGTGCTACTGATTTGTTTATACGGAAAATGATACCGCAGTACATGAGTAAAAAAAGAAAGATTCACGGAGAATTGTAACAGAAGTTCGGTAAATCGCTTTTATCGTCAGAAGCCAGAGAACGCTGCGCAATACGTGTACATATGTGTAGTAGTAATTTCGTGGTCGCTTCGTGTTTTGTCCGCTTGCCCCATTACTCGAGCGTGTGTACGAGCGTAGTTCTTGCCACGAAGGTCAGTGCTTCATCTACTAACGTTGTATCATACTTCCGACCTGCGCGCATAGATGCATGCACATCATGGGTTCTTTCCATTGTCGTAGTACATTGTCTAACGTTATGTACTTAAGATGATTTATTTATCGTTTCTGACACGTTGATAGGGATTCCGCGTAGATCTCCGAGAAGAGATGTGTACTTACCGGTAACGATATAGTCAGAGGAGGAGTCCCAATCTAACTTTCTAACATTGAAAAGTCACCGCGCACAACTTTTGCGGGAAATTTTGATAATGAACTGAAAGAGGCGTCGAATAAAATGAACTTCGAGAAGAGACCTGCGAAACAGTTGTTATATCATTATTTGAAAACTTCCAAAAATTTATAAAAATAGGCTCAAAGAAACAACTTCAGAATCAGGGTGATTCTAGCAACGATTTCCTTCACAGTTCAGTGTTCTATCTGATTCGATCGTTACCCGCGAGTACACGTATTTCATATTACGTTTAAGTGCGTTTAATTAACATATAAATATATATATATATATATACACTGTTCGTGTTTTCTGAAACTGTGACCAATACTTCCGAAGGTTGTTCGATGATTGATGGAGCGATTAAGGAAGTTCTATAATGATGTTTTAACTGAGATACTCGTTGCTAGCTTGGAACGTTTAAGATTGAGATCTTTTTAATAGAAAGCTCCGTACGAGCGTCGATGTTGTTTGGTCATTTGATAGTTAAGTGTCTCTTTCTCGTTAAACGCACACGTTTGTACAATCGCGACACAGCGATACAGATCTCTCTCCTCCAGGAACGAACGTCGAACCTAGTAATGGATAACGACGATGTTCGCTCACTGTGACGATGTACATGTCCGTGTGAGCGACTCGGAAAACAGGAGTGCAAATGGTTTACAAACAACAACAAAAAAAAAAACAAATATATAATTCGAATAAGAGGAAAAAGATATATAAGCGAGTCTTTCTTATATCGGCATTCGACGCTATTCAGTCGATAGCGTGTTTTACAGTAGAACGCAGATTAGTGAAACGTGTAATATTTATATGTACATAGCGATGCGCGCTTGGTTGCTCCTAATAATTTATTACTTTAATTGACATTATTTACTGGACGTTACTATTAGTGAAATATTATAGCATTCGACGGGAAATAAAACTATGGAAACGGGATCTCAGCGACTATGTTATCCACTCCCGCTTTTTAATTTGGCTCTCCGTGTGCTTGTCACTCTCGCTAATTTATAATTAAACTCTCTCTAATATAAGTTGAACTTTAAATTGTTTTCATTCTTTCTGCTGCTTCAAATTGTATGTATACCTACTCGTTTTTGTCATAAACGTTCAAGTCCAACGACAATGGATTGGGAGTTGTTTGGGTAGTGATTGATCGAACAACGTTTAATGTCTTTGATATCGTATATTCTTATTCATAGGCAAAGTTTAAACAAGGATACAACTTAATCATGTACACGTGCGCTACAATAATTACTCCATAGCTTAAATTCTCTTAACTCGAATCAAGAAAAAACGTCACTCCAAAGATTCAAACGCGTTCGCTTCTTTAACAAATAGACCTTTATCCTTTATATATTGCATAATTTTTTTACGCATATCTCGCCAACCAGTCGTGGTGCATCAACGTCGAACACAGTTTTTCAAGGAGCGTTTTCTAATTCATCGGAGTCAATTAAGTATGTACAGTCGCGCCAAAACGATCGCATTTTTCGATTATTTATCGGTAAAATATTACAAACGTCGTCTCGTATAGATCAAGATACTCTCGGTTCAAATGAGCAACTAGAATTACGAGTTCGAGAAGGACAATTCTCTTTCGTGTATTTAGGTGTATCTAGAAACACCGATTCAAAGACAAATTACCGGGGGTGTCTTCCATGAGCTTAAAAAGAGTACGTAGTTGATTCGCCTTTTGAAAAAAAATCTTCCACTATCGCATTAATAGATACACCGGTTGAATAAATGAAAATGTAAGTACAAGTACTTTCGAACGGTCTCCGTATTCGAGAACAATCGCTGACTCCCGTTTTCTCGAACATTCTTTTACATTAAAACGCAGGTTCGCATGGTTCGTATTTGGTTTTGGCGATCGATACGACATCGAATCGCTTCTACGTGACCCTGACTTGGGCGCCACGGGTCATGATTATTGGTCGAAGCGAAAGAGTTATATTGTTCGTACATATTATAAATGCGACGGATAAATGCGCTACGGGTTCGATGAGAAGTCGCAAGAAATATCTGAGCCAAGAGCGTGGCGAAGTATCGTGGTGAGATGAGAAGAAGATCCCTGACAGGACTAAAGCGATCACACATACCACGTAGAGTGTGACGTCAAAGCGTAAGCATTGGGACTACGGGAGCGTCAGATGTGCCCCTGTGTCGTTTCCGGGGCATTTCTTCTCATCTCACCAGGGTACTGGAAGTCACCCCAAAGAACTTCCGAAACTCGAGATTTTTGCGAGCATACGTCGAGTCACGCGCATCCATTTCCACTACAAAAGAATAAATACAATGAGTTTAAAAAAGAGAGACGTAAATCGGAGATGGTTAGAGATCTAGGAGAAGAAATAGAGAAAAAAGTATTGAGAGATTAGAAGGTAACACGTTCTCGTGTGTATGAGATGCAAAAAGGGACTCCACGGATCTGAAAGAAGAGATTGCACGAAAACAGAAAGAAAAACGGAGATAGAGATACAGATAGAGAGAGAAACATGGTGAGCGAAAGAAAAAGGAAAAAAGATATGTACTAGGACTTAGGAGATACAAATTGTTTATCGGCTCGGTTCGATCTGTAGTCTGTCCGCGAGCGAACCGTGGCTCGACTATTTGGTAATTGCATTTAAATAACCGTTAATTCGCGGAAAACTTATTAATGTGGACAATTAGGCTATCTATATACAAGGATATCTGTACGCGAATGGATAGAAATCGATTATTACATATGTATATGTATATTTATATTCTATATATATATATATTTATATATATGTTGTATAAACTTTTCTATATTGCTTTGTATGTTTTCCGTTACTTAGCTCCGCGAATCAATATGTTATCGAAACATTCGTCAAGGTCATCCTCACGCGAGAAAGATGCTCTATTGAATCGCGAACGTCAAGTACGTGATAAGCAATAAATAGAAGTACGTATATATATATATATACATATATATATATGGCTAACTTACTTAATTCGTTGTGTAAAACGCGTCTTTGGGATTTATCAGTACGGCCGGGGCAAGCAGACGGAGCGTCGTTGTCCGAATTTAGTCTAACAAGGGGAGGCCGGAAAATGTGAAACACGGATTTTAATGTGTCTCATATACATATGTTGTAGTGTACATAGTTGGGTCGAACCAGAGTCCCCGAATGAAGGGAAAAAGTACCGGACTCATGCGCGAGAGAGACGAACGCGTCGCGTGACCGAAGAGAAGGGTAGAACACGAGTCTTCATCTGGCGACTCTGAAGCTGGTCCAACATTGAAGCGTTTCTAAAATATTCATAAAAAAAGATGCTAATGATTTGAAATACTGAAATGATATCTACTAGTGTAATAACGATTGGCCGTGCTCGCATTGGCGCTGGTGTCACAGTCACGCTATTGTCGGTTCGATTCCCTACGAATTCATATTTTGGTGATTATACATACATTAGAACATATGTTACTTTCCGAGATATTCAAACAACAAAAATGTCAATAAAAAATGTCATTTCGTGTCGCTGTCATTATTTCCAACAAATTTGAGCTCGCTGGGAATTTAACCGGCGAAAGTTTAAAGCCATCTTTATTTATTCATATCTTACAAACGTTTGCGCGTCAACCTAACTTTAATACATATGTAGTTGTGACACGTACACAACAACATATAAATATATGTATATATACCTATATACTTAATAAACTAAAGATATTACTTAGTACGAACAGTTTCCGGCTCGCTTCGCTATAATTTGCACTTCTATGTTTCACAATGAGAGATGCTTGTTATGTCCCGACGTACGACACCGACCACTTCTATATGTATATCACTCACACGTGCGCCTATTTAGTATGTACATATTACACACATAGAGAGAGAGAGAGAGAGAGAGACACGCGCAATTACAGACTACCGCAATTCGAAACTCCCGCGGCTCTCGATTACGATATGTAGGCACATTATCGATGAAGGAATGCCATTGAGATCCTACGATCGTTGGCCAGTTACACTATGATACGAGCGGTGGTACCGTGATTCCGAAATCGATCGTTTCCTCCTGTTTCGATTGCGTGAAACCCGATTAAATCTTTTTGCCGTTCATTGCTAACCTTCTACTTATAAGAATCAGAAGTATCGTGAACTTTTTTAAAATCGCAGAGCAGGCCTGGACAGTCTCGGCTGATCAAGGGAATTGACTCGGATCGAGGGAAAAAAGTTTTCGTTGCCCCTCCGATGTTTACTCAGATTTGTCAGCGTGATTTTTACGCTCCCCCTCCACCATCAAATTCCCCTTTCGCGACTCTCTGCACGAGAGAAAGGAACGTTATCCGTCCCATAATCCCATCATGCAGAGAGTCGGCGCTGGTGTCAAATCGAGACACATTTAGCAGTGGAAGGGGTAGAATTTCGATATAACCCTAAATCTGATTTAGTTCTCGATAACCTGTAGAACTGTGGGGAACGAAGACATAAGACATCAGTAGGCCTGAATATTTTTTGTTTTTTTTTTTTCTTTTTTTTTATTAGCAAATGATACGTTTGCCACGAGACGCAAAACCAGTGGTGGGATTCGAACCCTAATGGTACTTACAAGGGGAAGGCACGGATGCTGCTCTCACTTTTCGAACGATAGTATGCGAAGATCATAATGGTATGATCTTACGTGAAAAACTTTAAAAAAGCAAGTCCCAGTCCAAAGAAACCCAAAAAGGTTGTGTTATGCTCGCGTGTACTATCGTTCCAAAAGCGAGACAACAACCCATGGCTTCCCCTCGCTAGCACATTTTAGCAACTGGATGCTTGTTAACGCTTTGAGCCGCAACTCGTCAACCTCAACGCGTGGACAAATAATTCCGTCTTCTATTTTTGGAAGATGCGGCACTCAAAACGTTAACAAGTTTTCAACGTGCTGTACCTGAAATAAGCTCGTCGACGCCGTTCCATGTCCAATATCATTATAGATTTAATGATAATAATCAATATAACTATTCTACTATCGATATAACTATTGCTATGAGCATTGTACTTACAATGCGTAACAAAAATTTTTATTAAATTTGTAAATAAAGAAACTTTAGAATATATGATATACTTGTAAAAACGAAAGTATTCAACTGTAGTATCAAGAGCTCATCTCTAAATTTGAATCCCATCAACGCACAAATATCATGCGATACGAAACTGTGCGACTAAGAAAAGGTATTCTTAAGAATAAGAATAATTGAAGAATTTAGATAAAATTTCTTTCTTAAATTTAAGAAAGAAAGGAATTCGCCAAGAAACCATCCGACTGGTCAGGCGCACTCATTGTCAGTCGAGCCACACGCATTTCGTTATTCGCCGAGATCGCGATTATTACTTTAGGTGGTAATCACCCTTTCCTCTGTGCCGTCCCGGGTCTCGCGTTACGAGACAGCGACGGTACTTCGTAATCGGTAAAGCTATCAGCAAATTGAAAACTGTATGGGCAAGTTACATCGAGGTACCACGCGATCGAACTTCCATCTATTTATTGTACAACTAAGAACACTACAGTGTTTTCGGTTGAAGATCAACCCAGTGATGCGGTCGACCAGTCTCCGAGGAGGTAATTATCTAAGGCACGATCGTGAAATGTTGTTAAACAGCGACTGCAGTTTTTCACTCGTGGCTGTGTTTCACCCCGAGAAGTTTGGCTGCGTCGTCGGCGGTCGCTTGAAGCACTCTGTCTATAAACGTCTTATCCCTGATCCCCAATAGATTCGAGATTAGGTCGTTGTCGGTGTTCTCGCTGGCTTCGGGATTCGCGTTTTGCGGAATACTAGCCAGCTTACCCGTCAAAGTTGTCAGCTTCTCGTAGGGATGGAAACGCACGAGCCCGCTAGGCGCGGCATCCCCTGTTATAACCGGTGCCATGTTTGGCAACGATATTCTGTCCTGTATCCTAGGGTTTCCAGAGTTTGTAGACACCAGAACCGGCGATTGTTGCTGTTGACTCCTCGGCGCGATGGTAGGTGGTTGTGTCGGCGCGTTCTCTTCGTCCCCGCTGGTGCCTACGTACATCGTCGAGTCCACCGACTCGTGCTTCTTCCTGTGTCGCAGCATGCTGTGCTTCAGTGTGAATCTCCTGCAGCAGATGTCGCAGGAAAACGGTCTCTCGCCGGTGTGTGTCCTCATGTGTCGACGGAGGTCCTCCGCAGACCAGAAACGCCTCATACAGAAAGCGCAGACCACCTGGAAATGTTGGAAGAGCCAACTCGTTTAGTTTACGCCGGGATTCTTCGTCAATCACACATCTATTACAGAACAAGTTGCTTAGACACTGATCACGGGATACGAGGAAAGGTAGACCTTTGTTTGCCCGCATCTCGGTTAGGGCATGAAGCTAGTTTAAACTATTATCGAAACGATTGAAACTAGAATCCGGACCTCTGGTCCGGAGGTTCCCCGAACGATCCATCCCTCACCATCCCTCACCATGCCTCACCGTGTTCGGCTAAACGAAGTTCTACCATAAACCAACAACGATTGCTTACCTTTCTGTTGCTGTAGTCAGGGAATCGGCCTCTCTTCTCTTCGCCGTCGCTGGGATGCTGAGAAGGAGGCGGCTGTTGCTGGTCCTCTACGGTGTCGATATCCATGTCCAGAGCTCCCTTAGCCACCAACATCTCGTACGACCTTTTATGATTTACTTTGATGTGCTCCAGACAATCCTGCCTGTCGGAGAATCCGCAGTCGCACAGGTGACACTTGAACGGTACGTCGCTTGGTCCAGGCGATGACCTCGGAGAAGGTCTTCTGGACCTGGGCGCGTCATTGGCAACGGACGGCAAGGTGTTCAAGTTCGTCGTCTTTGGTAGTCCCGACACCGAAGCGGTCTCCATGCTTTCGGAGATGCTGGACGACTGGCTGTCGTAATCGGTCTGTTCGTTTTGTTTCGAGCATTCTTGAGGACTGTTCTGAGGTTCGCTGGATGGTGTGTCGGACCTGGACTTGACCTTCCGCGCGTGCTTCGTCGAGCGATGCTTCTTCAGGTTGCCCAAAGTGGAGAAGGTCGAGCTGGGGCACTGATTGCACTTGTACGGCCTTTCGGGCACGTTCCTCATCGAAAAGGAGTTGCTGTTGCTGATCGCCGCTTGGCTGTCCGGCGACGAGGAATTTCGGACCCTGCGGATCTTGTTCGGGTTCGCCTTGTGCTTTCTCAGCAAATGGCGGTCGCAGTTCGACTTGGTGGTGAAGAGCAGCGAACAGTGCATGCACTGATACGGCTTCTGTCCGGTGTGCGTCAGAATATGTCTTCTCAGAGACGACGTCCAGGGGAACGGCCTCTCGCAGTACGGACAGATCACTCGGTTCGGGGCCATCGAGTACGCGGACTTCTTCTTCATTTTTTTCTTCTTCTTCTTGGACGAGGGACTCTCGGAGTTGAACGAGTTCACGGAGTCCGACTTCTCGTCGCTGCCAGAGTTGTTGCAGTCGCTGTTCGATGCGACCAATCCTTCTTCGTCGCTCAGATACTGAGGTTGGAACTGCTGGTACTGCTGCGAGGCATTGTCCAACAATTCCGACACGCTAGCCAAGTCGGTCGCACCGTCTTCAGCCTTCTCCGACTTCTCTTCCTCCTGTTCAGGCTTGATCGTTTTCTTATCGCTCGACTCGTTTATCTCCGTCGACGGCTCCGCGTCCATCTTGTCCTCGTCCTCGTCCTCGTCCCCGTCCTCGTCCTCTTTCTCGTTCTCGTTCTCGTTATTGCTGTTCGTAGACTCGGTATTGGTCGTGTCCTCTTTAACGCATTTCTCGGCATCTTCTTTTATCTCTTTTGCAACCTCTGATCCTTCTAACTGGCCCCTCAACAAACTGGTGCACTTCTCCTTCTGAGATTCCTGCTCCTTCTCCTGCGGACCTTCGTCGATCACCAGCTCCTCCTCGGAGTGTTCGTTGTCCTCGATCTTGTTCGCCTTCAGCTGCTGCGCCAAGATCGCATACTTCACCTGATCCGATATGGGGTGCTTCGCGGGGTACTCTCCACTCGATTGATCTGCCTTGGGCAGGATGGTAGAATACGACTGGGTCAGCTGGGCCGCCGATTGCTCCAAACTCTGCAACAAAGTCAGATGGCTCGAAGGAGGTCTTCCCCTGGTCGAGTGTCCTCCTCTGGGTCTTTGGCTCCAGAACTGAGGATGCTGCTGTTTAATGTGTCTCTCCATGTTGCTCCGCAAGGTGAATTTCGCGGAGCAATGTCCGCAAGTGAAAGGTCTCTCAGTTCTGTACCGTCTCTGCTTCTGCTTAGGCATCAGCACGCCGTTTTTTATCACCATTTTCACAGAATTCGACGAGGGTATGTGGTTCTCGGTTTTATCTCGATTAGCTAGCGCCTTACCCGTCAGCTTCGATGCGATCAGCTTGGCGTACTCGTTCTGTTCGTTCGCCGTTTGCGGATTCATGTCTCTGCCTTGAGGATAGGCGTTGTACCCGGTGGTCCCGATCGGAGGCTCCACCAACGTACCGCCGCTGGTCAGCTGCAGGCCTCTGACCAACTCCTTCTGCAGTGTCTCTTTCACGGTGAAGTCCTGACCGAACACGTGGGGGTTGAATAAGTACGGTGGCAATATTCCCGCTCCGACAGTTCCGGGGAACGATCCAAAGTTTCCGTAAATCAGATGAGCATTCGCGTAAAGCGTATCCAGGGAGCAAGGCGGCGGGTTCCCCTGGCCTGCCTTCAGCAGAGCCTGGGTGATCAATAGTCGACTCTTCACAGCATCGTACATCTCCTTCTGGCTCTTCCCATATCCATCATGCGAGGCCGAGCAATTGCCATCCTCGGTTCCCTTCGTCTTCTTACTGAGATCTAGAACATCCATAGATAGATCCAGAGGACCGTCATCGCCGACAGTCTCCGATACCGTCAGAGCCTTCTTCAGGTTCATCGGACTAGCTTGAATTCTTTGGTGCGATTCGGATTTGGTATCACTGACTAGAGACACGCTGCCTGCCGAGGACCTCGACTCCAGGTCCTCCTCGAGCTTCGCGTAGTCCTGCTTCACGTCTACGGACTTTCCATCGTCCACGTTTTTCGTTAACTCTATCGGCTGGTGGCTCGACATCGGGAACGCCTCGGCATTCTCGTAGCGATTGTTGCGCAGGGACAACGAATTATGCAGCTTCGCCTCCTCGATGATCCTAATCTCGCTGCGGCCCTCCATCGGTACCGATGGATAACGCATCTGCGTCTGATGGTGCAGCTCGTCCCGCTCGTTAGGGTACATCAAGGTCTTTCTTGGGTCATCTTTTATCACTCTGGGCGAGCTTCTCTCCGCGTTGTCGGTTGTCGAGTCCTCGTTCGGATGATAGATCAGAACGCTCTTGATGTCCTCTCTGGTGAGTTTCCCGTGCCTGTTCCTCACATGCCGCTCGCAATTCGCCTTCGTCGTGAACGCGTAGTTACACAACGAGCACTCGTAAGGCCTATCTCCGTTGTGGGACCTCAGGTGTCTCACCAGGGTCGCTTTGTCCGTGCTCGTGTAGGAACACATGTTGCACGGGTACGGCTGGCCAGGTCCGACCCCCATGTGCGCCCTGTTGTGGCCCTTGAGCGCTCTCAGGTTCGGGAAGATCGCGGTGCACAGTCTACAGGGGAATTCACCCTTCAGTTTCATCTTCCTGAACTCGGCCGAAAACGCGTCCTGCGCCTCCTCTTCGTGGGACTCCGTGGAGAAGGTGCCGGAGGAGCCTGAAGAGCTCAGATTCAGGTTGAACTTGATGTTGTTCTCGGGAGTGCTGGCGTCCGACCTGGGGAAGTTCTGCAGGATGGGGCCGGAGGTGACGGAAATGATGCTCTGAATATCGGCCAGGTCCTTGCCCTCTTTCGCCTCGGTGATGGCAGCCTTGTTCTGCAGATTCAGGCCGGCGAAGAAGTCGTCTCTCCTCGACTGGTTGTCGTTGATCACCCTGGTCGGAGCGTTCACCGTACCGCAATCGCTTTCGTGAGCGTCCAAGGCTAATCTGCAGGGGAACGCCCTCAGACACTTGGAGCACTGGAACTTGGCGACCTCTCCCGAGGCAGGCCGATGAACCGATTGTTCGCAGACCGCCCGAGCGATCGTCGGGAATTTTTCCGAGGAGAAGTCGACGAAGGTCAGGTCGTTGAAGCCGACCACGGAGTTGCGCAGGTTCCTCGTGGTGTTCCCGGTCGGTTGGTCCTCGTACTGGAGCACGTATTGATGCAGGTTCATCACCCGGCAGTTACCGAAGGACAGGTCGCAGGGGTCGCAGTTCGGCAGGAAGTCCGGGTGGCAGCGCTCCAGGTGACTCTCCAGAAGCCGACTGGTCCCGAAGTTTTTCCTCCCGCATACAGGACAATTGTACACTTTCTGGCTGTCGTCGGGTCTGGCCTTGACCTCGGGCCGCGAGTTGTTCAGCAGGATCTTGTGTCTCTTCTGGTTTTCGATGTCGCGCAGATAGTCCGTGCACTTTCGCTTCAGACTGGGACTCTTTTCCTGGTCTTGGTCGATCAAGTCCGGGGATTTTCTTTTCGCGATCTCATTGTTGTTGTATTCCTCGATGTTCCTCTTGGACAGTTTCTCGGAGTCGCAACTAACTTCCGAGTCCGTGCAACTGAGCGAAGAGGTTGAACAGTGCGCTGTTCGCAAGTGTCTGTTCATGTTTCCGTTTGTCGTGAACGCCATCTCGCAGAATTTGCATTTGAACGGTCGTTCTCCGGAGTGCACCAGCACGTGTCTGTCCAATGAGCTCGCGGAGCTCAGCACCTTGTTGCAAACGCCGCAACTGAAATCGTCCTCGACGCTGCAATCGGTGCTGCGCGGAGAGTTGTGGTCCCGCAGGTGGTGTGTCAGCTCTCGGCAGCTAGGCAGCACTGTGGGGCACGCGGGACAGGGGTGAGCGCTTTCCGGTAACTCCACCTGCAATTGCAACGATCGAAGTCTGTTTAGACTATGCCATCTTCGCAGAGGGATTCAAGATTTTGCATCTCAAATGTCACTAGGTAGTAACCCTAGGCAACAGCAATTTCAAGTCCCATTTTCGTACAGGGTTTCTCGAGAGTACAAGCGGTCGCAAGCTGATTCTACGTGCAAAAATAGGTGGAAAAATATGAACAAAAATGTTTTCCCGATGAGAATTAATAAATTGCACCGGGTAAAAATGATCGTGTTGAAAAACGCAACTCCAGGAAACAAGATGGCGGGATGTAAGAGAATCTTCGGGGAGGCCGGGGAATGGATTTTACACGAATCGAGGTTACTGGAGTCTTTCTAGAGGCTTTTTTTAAAGATATCGATCCGATCCAAGTTCAAAGACGAGTTCAACGACTCCGAGGCACGCTACTCCTATCGGCTTATCAGTGTTCAAACTATTGATCCTTGGAGCTCCCTACAGTTCCTACAGTTGTTCGGATCAAGTTCTACAAGGAAGGATACACGACTTGAAATGTTACGGTACCCAATCATACGGGTATCTTAGATTTTCTGCTCTCTGGTTTGAGATATGATCGAATGATTGTAACGGGGTTGCGATTGAAATTTACCCTGGTCTTGTGACCTACATATTTATTATAATTAGACTTCTAAAATGGCGACTTACACTTGAGAGTGGCGAAGCTGCATCAACTTGGGCTTCGTTGTCGCGTCCCTGATCGGGGCTACTCTTGACAGTAACTGAAACAAGATAGGAAAAGATTAGCGCTGGAATCGAGAGCAACTTTACTTACTAATTTAGTAAATGCCGATGGATAATCTTGACTTCCAGATCGAAAATACAAGGGCTAGACTGATAGCCCAGTACGTTGACAATAATCTCTATTAATGTCGTTAACCAGCTCTCTGGATCTCCTCTAACTCGCTTAACTTGCCTTACAACAATTCGATACTTCAGAAGCTGTAATGTTCATTCTAACCGCCTCGCTCTAAATCGCAACGCAACGACACTCGATAAACATTTAAGTAGCTTCGACGGTGCTCTACGGAGACAATGAATTCCAGGGAATTAGACCACTGGAAACGTGAATATGAACGACTATGTCGCCGCGACAATGCAAACGGCGTGAATGTCGTCGGTTTTCCACCGGACCGACAATAATGGCGCATTGTTTGTAAATTTTTTAGTTTAAACGACGTGTCCCGTCGACGCGCGATCGTGTCGCGGCGCGGCGCGGCGATCAGCCCGTATTCCGGAAGCTGATAGACGAGACCGCAAAAGGAACGCCGCCCGCGGCGCGCCGCGCCGCGCCGCTTCGGAGCTGGGACAATGACACTTATCAGCGGCCTCGTGCGACAATGTCCTGACCACAATCCGTTCCTATTTATAAAGAAAACGCTATGGAAACGGTGCCCAAGGATCCCGGAGGCGAGACTGGAGCCTGTCCACTTCCGAGAACGATACCAGAACGAAAATAAAACGGCCGGAGAAAAAGCAAATCGCGATTAACTGCGATAACACGGCGATCATCGGGTCGCGCAGCCGACAACAACCGGACAGCGATCGATAACGGCTTTGTCAACAATTGTTATGCGCGTGGGGCGTGGGGTTCATGGCGAAGTCGTCAAGGCTCCGCTCTCTCAACGCGCTCAACCCTCATTGGCGAAAATTGGGGCCGTTTCGATCCAAAGTTTATACGAAGGATTTTTATGGAAAATTAAAATTATCCAAGCCGATTGTAAGATGGCGAAATTAGATGAAAATAAGGAATGAAAAAATTCGGAGGATGAAGAATAATTTAGATTCGCTCCAATTGCATAACGAGAAGCGCTCAAGATGAACAGTCATTTTCTACACCGGTTTCGGGATCACCGAAGGGCGACCGGGATCATTCGGCAACCTCATCCCGTTCCCCGTTCCACGTGTCTCCCTTGGTCAAGTAGTTACTTGGTAAGTTACCGGAATTATGAGGAACAGGTGCGAACAAGCGGTCTCGAATGAACCTGTTCCCCGCGTGGCTTCTGTGACAAACGTACCTGCCCGGCAGGTGACTTTATTCATGCGCGTAAATCACGCGGACCAAACGGGTTTTGCGAGCGGTCACTTTGCTTGCGGTTTGTGTCCGCGTTTAGCTCGCACGATTGCGCGTAAAGCGTGGGATATTAATTCGACACGAGCAATTTATCATCGTCCCTTTTATCCACGGCGCGGCGTTCCTCGTTTCGCCATTCACCCGGGGAATCTTGGATCAGCCAATTTGCTCTGCGGTTTTGACAATTTGTTAGCTTGTTGAACTTTACCGAAATCACGCGAGTATTTGAATTCGGAAACTTCTCTAGAATTTTCTAGGAAATTGATTTCACCAATTTCTCGGAAAATTTCGATCAATCGATCTCCCAAGTTCCGACTTGTCGCGACGGTAATTTCGTAACGCGGCAGATACAGCCGGGTTATCTCTCGCTGCAGATTCAGCCGCAAAAATCGGTTATCTCCGCTCGCTCGCGAAGGCTTATCAGCGTTTCGAGAGATTCCACTTCGAAAATTTCGTTATCTGGATCGGGCGGGCGCGGGCGTGTCCCGGATCGTGGATCGGACGGTACGTCACGAGGATCGTTCCGATTTATGTGAAATATGAAATCGAGGATACGAGGAGGCAGGCAGGCTTCGAAAGACGACCGGTGAAATTCGGAACAGATTCCTCTGTCGTGGCAGGTGGAAATCCAGGTGCTTTCCATTTCTAACGATCGCCGATCGCTAGGGGGACGGACAATCGTTACGGGGCTCTGTGAACCACGAAAACTACGATTTCTATTTTTCCTTCGCTCGCAGCGAACGTCCCGTAAATTGCACTTTCGACTGGTCGGCCTCGGCAGAGAAAACGACGGATCGATCTGGAAAAATCGGTTTCGTTGTTTCAAACCTTTGTCGCGTGTTCTTCGGTATCTCTCGGTGCACGGAGAAACTCGAATTTATTATTCTCGTAGATAATGATGAATAATGATGATTGCCCATTGACTGTGTTGATTCAACTTAGATCGCGGCTGATGGCCACGGTGATGGCGGTGCGAACTACTACGGAACTGTCGTAATCGTCGTAATCGCTGTAATCGTCAGATGCGATTTTTTAATGTTACCTCTTTCAACTGGCTCCTCCTTCGATTTACTTATTTAGATATACATACATATTAATACAGCGAACCGGTACACAGATTCTTTCGAAACGATTCGATTGGTAAAATCAATAAAATTTTAAGCGAAATAAATGCTAGCTAAGATAATTCGTCGTTTAGTGTTGTCTAAATTCTTGGTAAAGACGCGAGAAACGAGCACGGTTCGTTCTGCTTCCGTTCCTCGAGGTAATGTTTTTTCGGTAACCATTTTTCGGGCAAGCACGATTAGGGTTGCCGGGCTCGAAGGGCTCAGCCGCCACGCCCTACATCCGCAATGCACCCCCAGGGAGAGGCCGGTGTCGCAGAGGGCCGTGGAAAAGGGAGCAGTGTCAGTCGGTTTGATCGAGGGCGTACATGCGCACTTCCGCCGACTCCGAGCCACCTACGAATCATAGTGATGCTGCGCTGAACCAATGGTGGGGGATATCCTCGCTATTGGCCGGCTCTCATCTGTCCGAGCTTTTATCTCGTTTCCCTTTCCTCTGCTCCCCTTGGCCGCTCCCCCCCCCGCCCCCCCCCGCGGGCAACGGTCCCCCCCCCCCGTCCCCCCCCCACACCAGTTTCGCCGTCTCTTTCTACGATCCGCTTTATCTCCCCCGGACCTCCACCCTGCTGCCAACTCTGCCTCTCTCTATCTTCACCTTTTTTTACTCCTCTCTCTGTTGGCATTGGCACCCTTGGTCGATATCTACTGTTTTCTGGATCTATTTATTTTTTTGGAATATCGTTAAAGATTCACTTTTTAAAGGCCATTTCTCTTTCGATAGCTTTCAGACCACTGCTGACATTCACATCACTGTTGGTTCATTCTACTAATCCAAGGTCATTTACAATTTCTCGAAATAGAAAGCGAATAAATTATAAATTTGCACCTCGAAAAAGATTCGCTAAGGAGGAATTGAAAAACGACAACCTCCCCTATCTTCATTATTCAATCATCCCGTCTACTTTTAGTCCGAGAATTCATAGAACCACCCACGTAACCGGCCACATCAATCCCACCCCCGTCATCCCCTTTGTCTCGTCGTCGCATTTTCACCTTTCCCCTCGTCGCGTCGGGGTCCCCCTTTTTCATCTCTCTCCCCCATTCTCCGTCGTACCCCCACCATTCTTTCTATATCTCGAACGCTCTGTATTTCTCTCTCGTTCTTCCTCTTTCTCTCGGAGTTCGACCAGAGCTCCGCGTCCCTCTTTCTCCATCTCTTCGCTCGTCTCGACCTGACTCTCCCTCTCTTCTATTTCTCTCTCCTCCCTCACCCCGCCACCCCCTTCATCCCCGCTCTCTCCACGCTCGGATACACCCACGCAGCACGCAGGAGAAGCAAAGATGGCGGTCGGTTAGTGTGTTTCGAGAGTCGTAGCCCTGACAACCTTGGACCTACCCACCCGTGACACCCTGTGGCCACCCTGCCACCGGTGACACATGCTTCTTTCTTTTTCATTTCGCCCCCTTTCTCTCTCTCTCTCTCTCTTACTTTTCTCTTCTCTTCTCGTCTCGGTGTCCACTTCCGGTCCGCCATGACGGACTAGTAGGGAGAGCGAAAGCGAAAATTTCGATCGATGGGAACTTGTGGTATCTTCACCTTATAATAGCAGCGAAAACGTATTCATTCCGGGTTTTGAAGAAATAAAAAAGAAATCTCGATTATCAGGGTTATTAGAAGATTTAAGATTTAAGATTATTTAAGATTTTCGCAATCGGCGCAGCAAATATTCACTTTGCATACAGATTCGCAGTCTAATCTACTCATGAAAACAATTAAGCAAACAGTATGCAATTATATCTGCGTCTATTCAAAGCTTCTCGGGCTGGAGTCGCGTTTGACATTTTTGTCGAGAAGACGTGATTCGGAGAAGTCAAATTGAAGTCTATGTATACGTACGTATTAAGAGAGAGAACGATGACGAAGAATTAAATGTCTCTGCAGCTCGGTATCACCGCGATAAATCAGAATCATTAGACAGTATCACGCACCGTGATTAGATTCTAATTTAAGGAGTACAAAGTTCGCCGGTGAGCGGCATCATTAAACAAATCAATGGAAGATTTAGTTCCGACGCGATGGAGATTATCATCTGTTGCCATTTAAGGTGTTATATTTTGACCACATCTTTGACGATCTTCAACGCTGATACCATCTTCGGTATCTGACGTGTATTAAGTGTGATATTGCTTCATCATGTTGGTCTAACAATTTCGGCCCCTTCCGCGCAACGAGTCCAACAGAAGACAGGTGCAGGTTTTGTGCATATTTATAAGAGAAATTAATAATACATATAGGAACGAATCTTAGGTCTAGTTTACACGGATCGATAGTACCGAACGACATTCCTGGAAGTTCTCGATGACGATGCGGCGTCACCGAACGAATTTCGAAACACGCCGTTATCTCGTTGGGATCATGCTCGGCGGGCTTTCTCTGAAAATGGATGATCTGCCAGTGTGTAAACATGAGAGTCGACCTCTAGCTCCGGAGCAAACAGCTCGCAGCTCGAGGAAAATGAACAAAAATGTTTGTCCTCGTCGGGCAAACCGATTCCCGAAAACAGATATCGCGCCGCCGAGAATTTACGCCTCTCTGGAATGAGCCGATCTGTAAACTGTTAGGGTCTTTAGAAACAGTGCGGGGTCCTTCAAATCGTAGAAGTCACGATCCTTCTAGAAATCACAAGATGCTTCTAGAAGTCGCAAATCCTTCAAGAATTCACAAGGATCTTTGGAAAAAATATCAAAATTATGAGAGCAGATTTTATAATAGTTAAGAAATTATAAGATCGTTTAAAAATTCTAGAAATTATAAAATCCTATAAATCCTAGAAATTATAAAATCTCTCTCTCTCTCTGCACTTGCAAGAATGGATCGCGTAGGATAATCGAGTCAGAGAACGTTCGTTTCATCGTCCCGGCAGCGATTTGCCGCGAATTTATGAAAATGGTAGTCGCATGCGTAACGCTGCTTTCGTATTTACGCGTCGGGTGATAAATGGGAACGGTGTTTCTCACGTTTACGGGATTCTCTTGGGAACCATGCGCCCGGATCGGGCAATAAACGGTATGGAAAATGAAAGGCGGCCACACGGGGATCGAAGCCGCGGAAAAACTCTTTTTCTCAGGCCGACAGTGAAACCAGAACGAATTTGTAATTGCGACATTCTAATTTTTCCGCGGCCGGTTTCTCCACGGTTCGACAGCGGCGGAACACTGACAACGATGCCGATACAAGGATCATCGAAGAGCTCATTTTTGCATTTTGGACTCGTATTAGAGCAAATTTTTCACGAGTGCACGATACGAGTTCAAACTGGAGAATATTTTTAGCAAACATCGTAGAGCGAACTTTTTTCCTGTGCACGTGCTAGTAGAAGCGTTTTTAACCCTTAATCCGACTAGATTGCCTGAATGAAATTTCGGAGACGATCTTACGCTTAAAATGCGTAAAATTCGCATTGTGAGCCTATTGTGAGCCCATTGTGAGCTCGGAGTCTCAACCGGTTGCGTGTACTATAAATGCATGAAATCCGCAGTCGAGTAATTACTACATTGCGGATTTTACGCGATTACAGAGAATTCGAATGGGCGGAACAGAATAACTGGAAGACTTAATTCCGTTTAATTGACGTTCTCGTTTAATGGAACCTTTAACGGGGGGAATAAATGTATGTTTAGTTGGCGAATTAGTTTGCGAGGGAGGGAGCCTGTGATTTAACAGGTCTGACAGCTCCGGTGATTGTTTATGATTGATCCGCGTACAACAGAAAAATTTCACCTAGCACCGTAATCAAACAATTGCTTTATTACATGAATACAAAAGTTCTATCGATCGCGGATCGGTTCGAATAACAGAGGTTCTACTCTATCGTGCATTACTCGGGTACACATACCTACACCAAAGTGTATCGTGTTGGGTATCGTATCGATCAGAAAAGTATCACGGATACACGCATAGAACTTTCACAAATAAATCGTTAAAACAAGTTTTTTTATTAAAATACGACTGGATGTCACGTAGGATACTAGTAAGAAGAGATGAAAAATTTGTACAGTATACAGAGATTTACTGTAATTGCATCAACAATTATTTTACACAATCTCATAGGTATGTAGCAACAATTGCAGTATTTTTCGACCACTGGACGCAGGCTAGGACTATAATTAAACTAATACAACGTTATAGCAAGTTCGAAAATAAAAGTGAGAAAACAGTTCGGATCGCAAAGGGTTAATCCATTATTCAACGAGGTGGATCAATCGCGGGGTTTAATCACGAGCGTTATCGACGTCAAGATTTGCCGCGGAATTAAGTAACTAACCCAAGGAAAGGGGGTAAAGGCAAGTGTCTTCGCGGTCGAGCGACAATAATCGTCCGCGGTTCGAAGCGCAGTTAACTATAACCACATCTAAAGCCCTGAGAAATTGCCCTCATGAATTTAATAAATCCTGTGGATGATCGACCGGCCCCCCTCGCAGCCTCGGTGGCTATTCATGTATGTACGTGTCAACGAGTTCTTCTCCGGTTTTACGATTGGCCGGGGAGCCGCATCGTCCGCGTGTAAGAATGTCACGGGAAACAATCTGCCAGTATACGTGGCCCAACCGTGTGTTTCCGCATGTACCTTAGAAACGCGGTTATTATACTTACAGCCCCGAGTTATGGATCGGACGCATACTTATATCGCAAGCTCGGACACACGTTGGGTCTCCTCTCATTCGACGACGCACAATGTTCACAATCCTTTGTTTCCCGATTTTTCAAGAAAGATGTCACCGAAAAGTTACAAATTGTCCAAATATAATTTATCACAAAAATGAGTGGTAGCCATTTTGGGTTACAGACTATCTCAAATTCCAATTTTCTAAGAGCCAGATGAAATTGTTAATTCTTTTTATCAGGTCCAATAAGAAAATCGACGTCAAGAAAAATGGAGAATTTCTCTTATCCTGGAACTACTGCTCGCAGAAATTCGCGTTAGTACAATTTAAACAAGCAACAACAACTGATCTTCCACCATGTGTGGAAGATTTCTGATTTATACCTATCCACTGTCTGGAGTCTTCTGCTTCGTATTTTTACGACATGTCGCACGACCTTTAGGTAAATACTTGTTGACACTATACATATGTATGTCTGTTTACTTTCAAAGTGACTTCTCTCGGCAGATCTTTTCGTCGTTTTTTCGACGGAGCAATGAACCTACTATTCTTTAGGAATCCTCTAACTTTTTCGACTCGTGAACAGAGCGACCCTGAACTCGAATGTCGAATGTCGATCGATTGGGAGCTACAGACGCGAGTTATCGGCGTGCTGAATAAAATAAACGCGAGACGAGAAATCGACGGTGTTGCAGAAGACTCCCGCGTAACGTTGCCAAGAAACTGTAATACCAAAAGTATAAATATTTCTTAAAATAAGTACCTACAATGTTAATTATTCGAATGACGCCTAGTTCGACAGGATTAGAAGTGGATTCGAACGGAGTACGATTTAATAGCCAAGGGTTATCTGCTGCGGGACCCAGAGACTTGAACGCCGGAAGAGACGAGCCGAAACGTTTTTGTCCGGTCGTTAACGAGCCCTGTGCTAATTGGAATGCTTCGAGAGGGAAAGACACAGCCGACATAGCCGACTCTGTGGGGTGAGAAAAGGGAGTGGTTGACGTTGCACGCCACGCCCTAATTCGGCTTTTACGGGTCTGTAACCCCATAGAAACTGCTCCATCCCCCGCGACCCGTGAAAATCCAATTCCCTCGGTCCGTCACTTTCGTACAAATCTGTGGCCCCTCTGCGTGACAACCGTCAAATTATTTTCTATTCGAAAACTCCTGGGGTTCTCATAGTGCTAATCAAGTTCATCGAATTCATAGATTCAGCACCCTGCTCCATTCCATTCTTAAAGTTCCTAGGATCTTCAGACTCCTAGGGATCTTGAGGTTCTACAATTCTTAGGCTAGGACCCTCAATATCGATGCTTAGGGTTCTCAAATTAGAGGCTCGTTTCTTCGAATCCACGGATTCCCAGGATTCTTGAAACCTTGAAGTTCCCTAGACTCCCGAGATATCTTGTACCTCTACATGTAGAATCTACAATATCCCATAAGCAACGCAAAATTCCTCTCGAACCATCGCTATCTCTATCGCTATCTCTATCGCTCTCCAGACATCGGTAAATCCAGTCTAATCAGTTCAATGAAAGAACGGTGTTCTCGGTTTTAATTAATTACCACGCCCCACGTTACATCACCGCGAGAGAATTATGCGAGCTCTACCACGGTGGTGGTTTCTTTCGAAAGGCAGTGGACCTAGGAGATCGATTAGCTAGGAGATCAATTATAAGTCCACGTAGGTTAAAAACGCCGCGGGAAGGTGTCTCGGCCAAGTGTCTCCTACGAGGTTATCTCTCTCCGAGGAACGATCTCCTGCGCCTGCGACGTTATCATCGATCGATCGGCCGACGTGAGGCAATGGCGACGACGACGCACGGTCCGAAATCGTCAAAGATGGGAGAGGCGTTGGAAACGAGAGCTTACGAGATAACGAGATTACGCGGCGAATCGCAGGTGACGCAATCCGAGAACCAAGTCCTACCGAGTGCCACAGTTTCCAGGAAGCCGGCATCGATTATGCTATATTTTTTCTCTCTCTCTCTCTCCCTTTTCGATACACATCGATAGCCGTCCAAGCCTATCCATCGACCGGGAAAGAGAGCCTTCGCTCGAGAGATCTCGCGTCGCGAGACACCTCTGCTTACGTGTCACCCCGAGTCCCCTAATCTCTCGTCGAGAGAACACCGAATGGTAGCTTCAAGTCCATGCTGATAAGGACCTTCCTATCCTTATCTGTCGCTACGCCGAACCCCGTTTCCCCGGAACCGTGGAAAATCCGGTATTTACCGATTTGTCGGTGAAGCTACCCCCTCCCCCTTGTCTAAGCTTTTAAATTTAAGATTATCGTTTGACTCTATAATTTATTGGACAAGGGGTTGCAAGTCTGTCAGCCATTAGCGTTTTGTTTTTCTTATTATTCGCAAAGTTTATCCTCTATTAAAGATGGCCGACGTATCTCGTGACCCAGTGTCGTTCACATGTCCGTTTGTAAATGAAAAAGGGTTAATGAAATTCGTCTAATAAAATGAGTTCTAATCATGTACTACACACGATTATTAACTCCGCGAGGTCCATAATTATTCAAGAAATAACATCTCCGTTCCCGTACATGTAAAATCTATTCGAGTACGCTAAACGTTCTCGACGATCGCGTTCAAAATCTTCAACGCGAGTCTGAAGCTTGTCAAGATGAAGATGAAAAAGTGCAAACAGTAATTCTGTTAAGATCAACCTGTAGATCAAACTCGAAAGCAATTAAACAACAGATTTGTGATCGAGGTCCTCGAGAACGCGGATGTTGATCGTTCTGTCCCAGTCTTGGGTTACATCGACACAGAAAAGTATAAACCGAGATCCCATTGCGGAATAAATTGTGGCCCGAAAGAGAGAGAGAGGGAGAGATGCGGTGGTGTGTGGATATACATTTGTGGATCGACATTTTCGTGCGCTAATCGAACGAGTATACATAGAGATAAGGGGGCTCGAGCTGTCGATAGATAACGATCTTCCGTTGGCTGTTCGACTCGTTAGCCGGCTAAATTCGGTCGTTTCCTGTTGCGATCGGCCGCGGAAACGTTTCCCAGGCCCGCTGATGGGGCTGACGTTAACGCCGCGGTTAGCTCGATCCCGGAACAATGGCGAGGCTCGTTAAGAAAATGAGACACACCGAGTATACTTTTATGATTCGTTGGGTCGCCGTTTTTTTTTTCCTCCCCTCTTTTTCTCTCCGGCATTCGACGGATCCCAACAGAAATGGCGCGGTACGGCGCGGCGGTCTCCTTCAGCCGACACCGAAACTGACGCAAAAATAATCGTGACCAGGATCGATCGAGATTAGAATCACCTCGGAACGATCGAAACGAAACTGATCGAGAGACTACAATGTTTCGCTCTTCGATTATCAAGGCTTTCAACGAGTGAACAGAATCCGATGATCCATAATTTTCAGTGAAGTTCGACTTTTGTAGAAGAGAGATCGATATACAATTTTTATACAGTTAAAATTGTAAATTTCATTTATGAAGCTCTACCATGAACAATTGAAATGAGCGCCGTGCTAGTCCGGCGGCAATAATTGGTTTTCGAAGCTCTAGAACCGAAAAAGTACGCAAGATTCGTCGAAACGACGTGCACGAAATGACACAGTCATCTAACAGATAGCCCCCCCCCCCCCTGCTACATAAAATGAGCAATAATTGTAAATCGGCTCGCGGTACCGAATATCACGCGAATGAGTCACGGCATCGATCTCCGAGATTGATCATCTCGAAGATATTTATCTCCGTCCAGTGACAAATAAAGTCACAGACACAACCCGAAAAACGTTTTTGTTTCTCCCGTGTAAAGTTCGAGTTCCATGCACCGAGAAAGAGAGAGAAAGAGCATCGCGCAACATTGTTTCTCATGGCTAGATCGTGACTAGATCGTGACGACGACGATCTGTGATCTACGATCTCGCCGGCATATCATCTCGAGGCACAAGATACTGTCGAGATAATATTCGGCGACTTATCTGCGATAAAACGACTTCTTTCCAATTAAGACTTCTGTTCCACCGTTTAGACGTGATAGAGTCGATCTCGACGATAGATCATCTATGTATGTATATCGTGATCCACTAGGAGAATGTAACGGCGCGGCGGAGACGATTGGCGATAACACACGCACTTTCGAGATGAATCGTTGAAGATGTCAACAAGATCTTGCGATCACGGGATGCTAGATTGTTTAGACGATGTAAATTAAAATCGCATTATTATAGTCATTAACGGTAACAGCAAAGTAATTTGTTTATTTTTAGTCATCTCGAATTCTTCTACAGGTCTTCAACGCCATTAGTATACTCTATCGGCGAAAAAATTAATTTTTTGAGAGTAAATCGAAATGTAGGTGGCACGGCGGTCGTTAAATAAATTGCTATTTTCTAGGAGTAGTTTCGGAAAGAATTTTCTGGACTACCGGAAGACTTCTGTGATTGAAATAAGATGAAAATGCTGTCCAAGTGACTTAAAGATTGGCTTCGATCCTGATATTAGAAGATTCCCCATTATTAAAATATTTTACATTAGTATAAAATTTATTGTTTCTTCATTCACGGTACAGTGTAAATTGAAAGGCACGCTGACGAAAAAACTATTTTTATAAAAATCCCTGATAAGGAAATGGTACGCCGAGATGAAACAGTTATCTGTGATATTGAATATCCGAGTTGAATCATTTGCGGATCGTCTGACATAAGATTCAGATGTTCAGGTGTCTAGGGTTAAAATAAGAAATAGTACATACAATCGAGCAACCCAACCGAATCATCCGAATCATCCCCTAAACTCGCTGGAAGAGCGTAAGATCGCTTAAATCGAGAGAAAACCGAATCTGTTTGAAGCTGACCCACAAAGTCCGCGGCAGAGTTCGCTAACGGAACACGGTCGAGGAAGATCGATCGCGGGCGGGGCCTGTGATCCCCGCAAGGATGCACCCTATTTCTCCAAGATCTCTGATCTGCTATGGTATCGTCCTGTGCGAGCATCTCGATCACCACAGACAGGGACGACGATCGTGTACAAAGGTAGGAGACATACCTTTCGTTGAATAATCCATGGTTGGGTGTCCTCAGCGTCTCGGTCGAAACATGAGGTACGTCCCCAAGGTCGGTCCTCCTGGTCACTTAAAATCCTCACAAACGCGGGGATACGTTGCACTCAACACAAGCCCCCCATCGGGGGCTGCACACGTCTCCGTTGATCTGTTAGATCCTTAAAGCGTGATCGATTCGAGTCCGAGTCGCGAGAAAATCTCGACAACAGGCTCTATCACTAATGATGCTCGACGTCACAAGGACATCCTCCGGGCACGCTGGTCCTCCGCTGTGCGCCCAAAGGGGTAGCTCGGATGTAAGATGCGGAGAGTAGGACGTCGTGGCCGAACAACTCCGAAGATGCCTCGATAGAAGAACAGCGCCGTCGATGGAACGAACGGAGCGATCCAACGATGATGTATCTCTGTTGCATCCAAACAGGCAGGCCGAATGTCCAACAGGGATATCACTAACTACCAAATATTATCACCGCGCAAACGAACGATGTCAACCGGCCGATGCGACACGTACGAAGGACGACGGACAAGTAAAGGACTCTCCGCGGTGCGAAGTGCGAACACGGGCTGAGCCACGACGGCGGCTAACAGACGGTCTTCGGAGAAGAGAGACCGAGACGTCCGGAGGGAGGGGGAAGACCGGAACGGAACGGAGCGGAGCAGGGAGAAAGACGCGAGCGGGCACGCACTAGAACGACTGGACGGAGGGTGAGCGAGGGAGAAAGAGAGAGAGAGACAAGGTCTATGAGAACAGGTCACGACGCGACGAGCCGATTCACCACGGAGAAGTGACACGGCCGCGGCGCTTCTGACAATTTCTCTCTGGGCGCAGACTGAACCTCATCCGATCCTCCTATCTGCTCTCCTTTACCGTCTCTCTCTCGCTCCCCTCCCCCACTCTTCCCGAACGGAACCGTTCATCCCCACTCGCTCTCTCCCTCTCTCTCTCGTTCATCTACCCCCTCTCGTCTGACGCGTACGCCCCCCTATCGCGAACCACGGGTCCTCCGGACCCCTGCTCGTCTCTCTATTTGCTCTACGAACGGTTCCGTATGTCCATCCTCGTCCGATCCCCCTGTTGCAGTCATCCCCACCCCCTTCTCCTCTTCCGCCGCCCGCTTCGGTATCCGTCGCGTTCTCCAGGGGAGAACCCTCTCCTCCAGCCTCTCGTTCTCTCTTTCTCTCTTTCTCTCTCGATGTCTCTCCTTGTTTCTCCAAACTCCCCCACTGTCGTTCCGGATCGTCTCTCCTCGTTTTCGAGTGGCTCTCTCTTTTTTTCTCCACCTGCCCGGCTCCGTCCGTTGCCGGTTCTCTCTCGGGACTCCTATCCTCTCCGCTCGCCCCACCAAACCGCTCACCATCCTCTCGGACGCTCTCCCGTGGCTTTTTCTCTCTCCCGCTTGGATCGACATCGATCCCCACCATCCTCCAGGCTATACCTATGCCAACCCGTGCTACAGCGCACCGGGTTTACGTGCGCGGGGGATCCCGCCGCTCGCGGGGGAACGCTCGTGTGTGCCAGTGTGCCATGTATCTTGCGCGTGCGTGTGGGCTCGCGGGCGCCCGCATTTCTCTGTGTCTGCGCGGTTCTCGGATCCGCCACCCACACTAGCCACGCTCAAGCTGTACGCTCCTCCGAAACCGATACGCTTCCCTCTTTCGATCGGTCGAGCGCATCCGCGCCGTGCCGGGAAACGGTGCACCGTCGAAGGAACGAACGATGCAACGGGAGTTACGTAAAGGGGGTGGAACGCGTTTCGAGTCTCTTCTTTGTTTTCTCTTTTTCTTCCCCTCTCGTAACATATTTTTATGCGGAAGCTCGGCAACAGAAAAGCTGGGAGATCAGTTGCTTGCAAGAAATTCTCTTCCGAGTCAAGATTTCCGATAATATCAATTGTTGCTGGAGTTGAAAATACGACAGGCAGAATTTTCAGTATCGAATTCGGAGGGCCGACGTTCGTGCGTTGTTTCTATTTTTCGTTGTTGTTTGACCGAGCCGGCAAAGTCTGTTATCAAAGTCGTTCGAAAGGAGTCTGGACTAATGCACAACGCGGATCGTGAAAATTGTCGTCGATAGTTCCCTGCCGATAAGGTGCAAGGTCACCGTCATTGGATGGATGACCGAGCATTAAAGTTTCGTTAGATAATGTATGCTCGAACTTGCGTCAGCTCGCAGCTAGAACAACAAAGAACGAACGGTGAACGAATATGCCTGTCGAGCAATTCGCGATAGCGATAAAAACTGTCGCGAAAGTTCAGTGTTTCCGTCTCGACAAGCTCGTCAAAAACTCCATCTGTCCAACCAGTACTATTTCGCATCGCTATACATATCGATCTCGAGAAAAATCGCCCCGACATCTTCAGTTGGCCAAAATTCAATTTTTGCAATCCTTAGTTCCTCGTAGCTTCGTCCCTTCTCTTAATATTCACGGTGATTAGCAAACACTTTTTGACCCCTCTGCTGTTCGCTTTAGTATTTTACCCTTTTACACACATTCATTTTTTTTTCTCTTGATTCAGTATATTTCAATTTTTTCACTTGACACCTTCTCAAATTTTTATTTGGCCTATTTGCCAAAGCGGAGGTTTATTTTTCTACATAGTTTACCATATCTACAATGCTTATCATGGTTAACTAATGAGCCCCACTTAAGTGTCTCTAACGTCCCCCGATCCCCTATGCCGTATAACAATCCTGAACCTTCTAGAGAGAGGAGGTTACTAAAACTCTTGAACAAAGATAACCCTGGAAGAGATTGCGAAATATATAGCCTAAAATGTTACTCGCCGTATCATGGATAACAAAAGGTTAAATTGAACGTAGTCCACTGCGAGAGCATTCCAGGTATCCGGGATTAACATACGAACAGTGCCCCGGTGAACGTGAAGATCAAGGGGTACGGTTGTTTTCCTTGTTTCTTCGGATGATCCTGAATTGCTTCTCGAGGGATAACACCCGGAGTCAACTACAACCCTGCATTAGTTTATCGGGTCCAACAAAATCCGCCGGCTGTTTGACCAACAGACCTCGGAGATTATGCGACTCGCTTTGTTCGGTGCAGGTATAGCGACAATCGCCGGCGCTGGCGGTTTATTGTCGCCCCGAAGGAGCTGCATGGGCGCAATGGCGAAAATGTCCTTCAATGATTTTACCATCAACAGACAACAGACGTTCCCTACATTCCTTACAACTAAATCGTCGAATTGTTTTACACGCCAATTCACAAATGACGAAGCTTAGCAATGACTTGGCAAAAATAGATGTCTAGAAAATAAAAGTGTAAAAGTACCGAACTCTACAGAACCCTAAAGTTAAAATACCTTAAAATATTCTAACTCTAAAAACTCCAAGTATTAATACGATTAAAAGTTAAGAAATACATTTTCATTCGACTTCCATATAGTTATGGTCTTTTTAAGAGTGTCCGAATATTATAACACTAAACCTACTTAGTTAGCTTTAAAAGTAGCCGATGCATGGTGCCTTATAAAAATAACAAGATTAAATTTATCTGAACTTTGTGCGGTTCATATTATAATATCTGCGCTATTGAATATATTTGTTCAATCATTTACCAGCAGATAACAGATGTAGTTGAGTTCTAAAGCAATCCGCGCTAGAGTCGAAAATTCGATTTCATCTCGGTGCGAAGATCGTTGCCCCTCCCCCTCCCGCGTTCGAAAAAATGCAAATTTACATAAGGTCCACTTATGGTCGAGGGACGAGGATTCCCTTCCCTTGAGGGCACATTAACTTCTTCACTGTCGAGGCCTGATTGCCCCGGTCCCCTTTGTTCCAGGCCGATAAAAAGCGACCAAATAAGAATGAAAGTCAGACGAAAAGGATTGACCGCGATGTCCAGATGGTCCATCGTGACCTGGCGATAGGGAAAAGGGCTCGGAAGGGAGGAAGTTACCCCTTTACGTTTGCTGGGATGATCTGGACCTGTCGGAAGTCAAATTAGACGCTCGAGAAAAAAAGGACGAGAAAGAAATCAGAAAGGGCAGTTGACGTTTAACCGTTTCCCGTGTTACCTGGCCGGAAGAGGGTTCTGTAAGGATCAAAGAAATGCATTTGATCTGTCCAGGATGCACACGGCGCAGAGGCGACGTCATTGAATCGTCATCAACAAAATTTCCTTTTAGTCTTATCTCTACCCTTGGTCCAGTCGACAATTTTACACTTTATTTATTTCATTTGATTAACCATTCGTGGCTACATGCAGCGTTTTTCCTTACAACCACAGAATTAAAGTAGAGACTCGAATAAGTATCTTAGAATTCTTCAGATTTTCTGGAAACCAAATACAGCAAAAAAAAAACAAGCGAATTATACAAAAAACGTCGGATGGAAATGTTCCAAAGGAAGCAGGAAAGATTGGAAGACTTAAAAGGAGGCTGATTCACGATCTTCTATCAGAGACCGCAGCTTCCTACTTCCTTCGCTCGAGCTCTTTTTATTTTCAAGTTACGCTCGCGAGATTCATCTTGCTTCAGAATTCTTACACATAAAATCTCGTTCGCTATACTATTTTATTCCTTCCTACTCCCCCCCCCCCCCCCAAGTGTACACTGTACACAGTGTGGTCGCTAATGACCTCGCTGTTAATGCGATCACTTTAAAATAAATTGTTGATTCTAGGATCGAAGAAGAACATTTCTATTGTCCAGAAAAATCCGCAGTTCACGGAGAGGCTGATTTATCTACGAAACGTTTGAAGAAACCAAATTCCGCCATTAATTTACCGTTTCGGAGTGATTAAGGGTAGCTTAGAGTAATTTAGACTCCGAGGTAAGAACGCATTGTTAGCTTAGCGACGCGGAGAAAACAGGCGTCATAACGACGGAGAAACTCATTATCCATCCCATCTTACCGTTTAAACTCCAACAATAAATCGTGCTTACGGTCGGCAACTACCGTTTAGAGGGTCCTAATAACACGATTGGGGATTAAAATTTCTTTTCACTGACTTATTGAATGGACACCCAGCTTGACCAGAAACTAATTCCTTTTATTGCGCCGACCGTATTCCCGGTCCTCAAACTGCGCGAAAACCTTTCTACCTCTCTAAAATCTCCCCGATTGCGGATCCACGTTTCAAATGTTATTTCTTATGCGATATCCACCGCTATTCGAACGAGCTATATCCATAAAAGTAACACGAAACCGGAACACATAGTCCTAAACTTTATTGTTCCCGAACCTTTGCAGATTTTCGTAAAAGTTGCAGTCGGCATTGAATTTTCGTCCGACTTTCTCCGTCGCATGACCGAACGGATATTTCTAGTAAACGACAGTGCAGCGACTAATTGCCAAAGACCTTAGGAAATCTTCGGAGTTTAACGGACCGGACGAATGCTGCAGTTTACTGCTTAAGCCTTAAGGGAAACGATAAGAGACAAAGATACACGCTGTAATGGTCTTTCGCTGCGAGTGTAATACAGCGGCTTAGTTTTCACGAAACCGTCGCGTTCTCGCAATTATGCTATTGGGAAATGTTTGAGGATCCTCGATGGTCCGTCGCGGATGAACGCGTTTTCTTTCGTTCGACGACGTCTAACTGCTTGCTTTAATATCTCTATTCGAGTTTGGATATTTCTTGTAATAAAATACGTTTCGCACATAAAATCTCAAACATCTCGTGAAGCATTGACATTTCGATGACCTTGGGTTAGTACTTTTATATGCAGAATAATAAAATTGGGTTGTATTAAAGACTAGAGTGCAATTGCACCTGGCGGGTGCAATATGACATATGATTCGTTCCTGTATCATTGTTTTTCTTTTTTTATTTAAAAAAGAGCAATTTATCCCACAACTTATCCCAATTCTCACAATCATCCTGTACATACATAGATGAATTTCAAGAATAGAAGGGCGTTCCTGATGTTGTCTTCGTCTAGATTCGACTTGATTTTATACATATGTATTCAGTAAACAAGCAGAGTTTCGAATAAAATATCAAGCCAATTTTCGAATATATGCGCCCGGGGTGCGCCGGGGTCAGTCTCTCGAGCGGAGCGCAAGGATTGAAGAATAAGCAAGTACAATGTTGACACGGTCCTTTACGCGTTGATAAAAAAAATGATCCAAGGTGATCGATGGTTCGAGGGGATATTGCGGCCGGTTTCGAAACGGAAAGACGAAGGATCGGGAGGATGGATCGACCACGGTTTCCGGACGGAAACCTGTCAACGCGACCGCGTCTATCTTCGAGCGCTCGGTAAACCTCGGTAAAGCGAGGACGGGCCGAGAATCGGATCGGTTTTTGGGCATCGTGAGCGCTGATAACAAGTCTCCGGTTCCCACAGAACAGGAAAGCACCCGGAATTCGATGGTGTACAGTGTACGGTGATGCTGCAATCGTCAATAACCTTCTCTCGTTCGTCGGTGGCCCTGATAAACGTGACGCGCGCGATTAGATCGCGGCTGCTCTTGTTTGCTCCTCCTCGCCCATGTTTGAACGGTGATGTCACCGTTGGTCCATCCGGTCCGGGATTAGGTCAAAGTCTCGTCGTTGATAAAAATCCAAGTTCCTTACCTACCGAACTTCTTGTCCTTCTTATCCGAGAGTCCCTCTAACCGTATAATACTTGTATTAGCGCAGCTATTCAAATGAGAATTCCATCAAATCTTAACTTCTTTTGTATTTATTGAATTTTTATAAATTATTACTAGAGACACATCGGATCTTTATGCAAAACGAATATTCTCTATCTGATTCGCGACAAACTGGAGTGAACTAGAAATTTATTTTCTCTTTCTTAATATGTTCAATAGGTTGAAAATTATACGTATAACAGTATCTTTTAATTCTTCGAATGTTTCGACTGTTTGAAATTACTCGTTTTTGTCATAAACGCATAAAATCTGCTGTCCAATTATTGGACTTGCCATTGGCACGTCCGTCATCGAATTCGCGAGTCTTGAAAATACACACGCAATAGGGAAAAGCACACTTTGCAATCGTTGATCCCACAGAAAAATGATGAAAGTGTATCTACCCGGTTAGTATCACGTTACTATCTCCGTTCGATTCGATTCCTGATCCGACGGAGACTTCGCCGAAGTAATAATCTCGTAGTGTACATTTCCCGATCGCCGATGGAAAAAGAACCGGCGCGGCGGAGGGAAAAAAAGAACACCGTACGTGTGTACGGTGTTTGCAATCGCTCGATCATCTTATCCGACGGAAAAAGGCGTGGGCGGGGACGACCACGCGAAGGAAAAGGAAGAAATCACGATTCGCAGCGATATCGATGCGTCGTCGGCTTTCGACGGTTTATCGATCGCGGAGATCGAGAATAGAATCTTCGAGGCCTCGAGGCGAGAGCGGACATTTTTATATCATTCCGATAATGATTCCATACAGGGTATCCTAAACATGTTGTACTTCCTCGAGAGGGATGATTCATCGGGTCGTTTCAAGTCACTTTTTCTTTTACGAAAATGTTCTTCGAGGCTTTGTTATGGAGTTACGAAAAACGCGTGGACCAATCATCTCGCTCGAGGAAGCACAATTATTTTTGTATACACCCTGTATACGTATCTCGATTGGAACGAGAAGACGAACTTTCGCATGTAGGAAATTTGACAATCGTTCTAATGAAACGAGTAGTGTTATTAAATTTTGCCAAGGTCCTTTCAAAGTTTTTGAAAGATATGTATACGTTCTGCTTGTATCCAAGGCTTGTTTATCGCCGTGATTGTATAATCGATTTTATTGATCAGGAAGATAGAGGAGGCAACATTGTATCTTTCCGTTATCGGATATTTAATTCCGACGACTAATCATCCATGAGAGGAGGCGCGGTGAAGAAATTCCAACCTTCGCTGATTTTTCGTAATCCTCGAGAAACGTATACAATCTGTCATCCTTGCGAAGATCTTCCGAGAAGATTAGCCATTCATATTATTAGAAATGATCGTCGAATTTGATAGAGACCGAGAATCGGCTTACTTAGACGCGCGCCTTAAAATATTCCGAACGAAGTTTTATATTTTCTCTCGAACAGATATTGCTAGAGACTTTTGCGATTCTGCGAATATTACCCAAGAATAATACCGAAAGATTAATAATTGCAAATGAAAAATATTAGAAGCCGTCACCTCGATAAACAATTTAATTGCGCGGCATTTTTTAGAGTCTGCACGATCAATTTTTCTTTAATTCGCGAGATTGCTACGATTGTTTACTTGTTTGTACTTTCGGGGGTTTCCGTTGTCGGGGGCATCCAGTCGAAAGTGTCAAGTGCATGACGTCACCGGTCGTGCAACTTGGTAACTGTTTGTATAGCTGTGTGCTCGGATCTCTCGTGTGCGCTACCTGCGCAACAACAGATGTCCGAGCGGCTCGTGTAAATATAGTATAAATACCTGTCTAGACCCGACTTGGCAGTCCCTTTGAGCCATTATATGCTCCCCGCGCCATTATATGCTCATCAGCTTCCACGGGGGTTGCGACTTTGTAGCATGTGTGTCGTTAATGTGCGCCGCGCACGCGAGATACACCCTTTGCTTCCCCTCGAGCACAGAAATTCGTGGGATACCGAATTTCCCGCCAGTTTTCACGCCATTAAACCTCTCCATTTTCTCGATGGGGTTGATGGACTGTCGATGGACTGTCGATGGACTGTCGATCAACGGTCTCGCGTTTTCTTGGGCACGCCATCGTCCATCGACATTCACAGCGCAGAGAGATTTCGCCTGTCCCCGAAATAATTCTTACTCGTACAGCTCAATCTTTGACGCCAAATCGAAAACGATTGCTACATAAATAATTATTAACGCTACCACCGGTCAAATGTATCATGCGAATCCAAGATGGCGGCGCAGTCCGGATCGGAGACATCGACGCCTCCTATGATCGCAAGAAGTGTCGCGCGACCTGATCGAGCATTTCGAAGCGGTCTCAAAGGCTCGGGATCGGTCGAACGGCGAACGGCGAACGGCGAACGCTTTTGTTCGTGTACCATGTATTTTTTTTCTTTACTTCTGGAGCCGCGGCCGGTGGGAGCGAGTGCGAGACCGGCAACGGTACGAGACCCACTTTACGGGGCCTATCTGACTGTGAGTACTTACACGCGCGCATCCACGTAGATACGTGAATAAACCGTGGGTTACCACGGGAGGGAAAGAAGCTACGAAAGTTGCATACAAAAGGGACCCAGGCTAATCCACGTGGACGGCCATGAGCGTATCAGTTCGCCTCGAATGTAGGTTATCCGTTAGAATATGACCAGCAATTGGAAGTACTGTTTCCCGAGGAGGCGGGCCCGGCTGGCGGCTGCAGGAATCGGCAGATATCGGTCTGCCCGCCATTTCTGGGAAACTCGGAAGAGGAAATTTATATTTTTTACTAATCATTTGAATGCAGAGTGGATAATACTTCTGTATCAATACTGTGTTCGAATCTTTTAATCTTCCCACTGTTTTAAATTGCATCTACTCATTTTTTAAAAATTGTTTTGGATCATCGTATGGCAATTTTAAAGGTCGCTAATAATCATTAACAAACGTAGTGGTAACGATCGCTAGTCGTGTCACGAAGCACACCATAAGAGAATCCGTCGAAGAAAAGAATCTTTCAGAGGAAGAGTGACCCAGATCGAGACGACCATAACGAGGAGTCGAACTTATGAATGAAGAGGAGGATGCTCACTTTCGTTTCATTGTTAACAGTGATATCTAGTTAGGACACTGACGTCATCGCGTGATTTTCGACCTCGTCGACGATCCCGGAAGGGCGTCATCGACCGGAAACGACGGTAGAAACCGTCGCGAACGGTCCAATTGCGAAACCGATGATCGAGACATATTCATAGAGGAAGATGACGAGCGCTAAAGGGGGACCAGATGACTAACGACACCGGTATGCTGAACGCGAACGCGAACGCGTTTGCTATGCATCTGCTCCGGCCGCGGCGCGGCGTGGCGCGGGGCCAGTGAACTGTCCGCTCGGTGCACGCGCGCACGGCCGCACGAGATTGTTGCAAATTGCAACGATATCGGGCCCGGTGCACACGGAAAATTTCCGCTCGTCTTTCGCCAATGACACCCGAGACTACCTCTTTGCGAAACCGCGCGGCCTCGCAATCCCGAAATTCGATGGAATTTTATCTGATCGAGAAGTAGCTACATTGCAGATGTTCTCTGCATGAAGTAAAACGATCAATCATAATGCTTCATAGAATCATTTTACAACAAAATTTTAGGACTTCGAGGACTTTATTCAGGGAGTTGAAGCTGCCGATGACATAAAAAATATGTTGAGAATCCTGAGAATGAAAAATTGTGGATCGAGGATGATTTGAGCGAGAAAAAATTGATGAAATGCGGAATGTTTAGCGAGAAGAGTGGAAGGAATCGAACGTACAGAGCTACACGCACACCGGCACGTAGATGAGGAGCAGATTACGGATCGTCTGTTGAGCTTTTTATGCTTCCCGTGTTTCCGAAGTCTCATTCATCTGTGAACATGACGCGGTTGGAATAGCGAATGAGGAGGCGGCCATTGGCCCGTTCCGTTTCTCTTCTCTCGGCGTGTGTCCCCAGCATCGAAAGCAGCGAGATTCCTATAGAACCTCTTTCCTTTTTCTCCCATCGGTTGATCCTGTGGAATCTTGAACGAAACCTAGCATCGCGCACCCACGCCTTCTTCGCGAGTCCCATAAATGAACGCTCCCCAACACTGGATCCACTAGTTGTTGAAAGCGACTATTTTACATGACTTTATCAAAAAGTATATTACTTTCCTTCGAGAATATATTGGAATCCTAAAATCAACAAAATTACAAAAAGTATAGGAACTGTTCACAGCAATATGTTCCCTGCCTGTTAAAAACGATTTAAAATTACAAGATACAACCGGAGAAGCGTATTGCAAAATATCATGGTCCCGAAAGATGAAAGAGACTTTCGGATGAAACGACGCGACGTATCGATGAAAGAGGAGAGGAAATTTTTCGCGTGATCTCTTCCAGCCTCGAGTTTCGCATACCACACGGAGCACAGTCTCGTGACGGAAGCGTTCCCGGCCAGATGGTATGCATGCACTGCTTTCTCCCGTATGGTTTCCCGTGCATCCACTCGCATCATCGACTCCCTTGAACAGGTATTTCGCGCGTCGCGTCGCGCACAGGTTTCCCTCCCCGAGAGATCCGTTTCGCCAAATTTCCGTAATTCTATTACGCCATAGGTATACGTACACATACGTGCATACGCGTACGCAACACGGCGTGGCTCGGCCACTCGAGCCGAGCCACGGATCGATCGTTTGCTCCTTGGCACGCGATCCTCCTCTTCGTGGAACTCGCGAATCCGCAAGAATTTTGCGCTCTAGAGAGAGAGAGAGAGAGAGAGAGAGAAACCTTCGATCCGACTTGGATACGAATAATCCGACAGCGATCGAGAAAATTGCTTTAGACCTGTTCCCCCCGTAAGGTCGCGCGAGAGACGCTCGGGATGAATCGTTCACAGATATCGCACAGTAACCGGAGGATGCGTTCTCTTAACCCTTTGCACTCGGAGCTATTTTAACTGGAAAATTAAACATTTCTTCCGATCTAGAATATTTCCATTCCCTATGATTTTTGAAATTTTATGGATATGAAATTGGTATAATATCTCATGCAAGATCTAAATGTTTAGTAATTGGTTAGATACCGATATATTTAATAATGAAAACGATATTTTGAATAATAGCACAGCAATTTTTAGTGGTGCCTCAGAGGGGACAACCGAGTGCAAAGGGTTAATAACCGTGGACTGGTGCATGATCGATGGATGATCGGGGTGGCTGTCGGGAAATAGGTCAAGCGAGAAAGCCACGAGAGAGGATGGCGGAGAGGAGTTTCACGTGGCTGGCTCGGAAGGAAGCTGCAAATTACACCATCCTCCCCGTGAAGGCAAGCAGAGCGGCGTACGTAGACGCTTGTGTGCGTGGCAACCACACACCGATACGACCTCGAAGGTATCATGTGGTGGGTCTCTACATTTCGTGCATCCCGTATAATGGTCTCCCGGCGCGGCCGGAAGTCGGCTACCTGTCTCCCACGTGTGTGATGCAGCCAGCCTCCCGGCCGCGCAACGTAACGCGATGCAACTGAGGTCAACAACGCTTCGCTCGGCTCGCTGGCGCGTCTGTTTCGACGCGTCGCGCAGCCACACCTTGGACAAAAGCGTCGGGACGCCGACCACAAGGTGTCGCAATGTCAAGTGCTCTTCGCTGTACCACGGGACGCCTGAATGCTGCGGCGTCATCGAGTGGAACACACGCTGCTCGTGCGCCGATGCTTGTTAGCGATATATTGTTCTTTGTTTGACTAGTTGGTCTACAATCTTTTTATGCCTCAGGCTTGGTGGGAATGACGAATGTACGGTATAGCCTCGCTTCTTGCAAAAGTTTGTCCGTAGAAACTGATACATAAAGCGAAAAAGAGAGAGAGAGAGAGAGAGAGAGAGGACGGAGAGAACGGTTTTTGCGAAGAGAAAAGAGCAAGGTTTCGGAAACAGAGAGACAGGTGAGCCGTACCTGGTGGTCGTAACACGTTGCCGGTCCGTAGACAACGCCGAGTGCCCCGTACAATGGTCTCGGCCGACCGGAAGCGAGCTACCTGTCTCCCACGTGTGCGATGCAGCCTCCCAACAAGCGTCCGTCGGTGTGCACTGTGCACGCTCCGCGGAGAAAGATTAGTTTGTATTCATCGAATAGATTTTATTGTTTCTACGTCGGTGCCCCGGGTGCCATGCCCGCGGCATTATTCCGACACGTGAGAACCGGCATTCGATCCGGGCACGGCGCACCGTGAAAGCTGTTTACGTTCTGTAACATGGAAATATAATATGGAATACATAGCTGCAGCCGCCGCCGCGCCGCTTCGCAGCGAATTTCATTTCTCGGTGATCAGCGTCACGACGTCGAACGATTATCCAGCGTAACCTCGAAATTCGTCACAACGGAATCCGACACAAATTCACCGCTATCTGTTCGATTATCAGACACCGATAACGATTTGTTTATTATTTTTCGATTTTTTCCTGTCTGGCAGGTTGCAATAATTCGTTTGCTATATGTATAGCGGAAGGCTGTGTTTATGTGGTTTATCCGGTGGCTGATTTATTGTTCATTGTAATCCTCGCACAAGAGAGAGAGAGAAATTTCATCCGTAGGTGAATCGATTGGGAAAACAAAGAAAACCGCGCATTTACCACGCGGTTGGAAAATCATACGGTTTTCTACGATTTCCTCGGAAAACGGGAGGGATCGATCGCGGTGAAAGCTCGCGGATCTACAAAATGGAAAGCCTCCCGGACCCCGTCGCGATTGCCATTTGCATGAACCGATTCCCTATGCACGCTTTTATTGTTACGGTGCCGGCGTTAACGAGGGATTAATGAGGTTTTACAATACTCGACCGGGGAGAACAATAAAAAATGATCAATCGCAGTATCGTTAATTACCCAGATGTTCAGGGAGATCTAATAAGCGGTTCGAACAATCAGAGTCCCTAGGCTGGCCTCTGGTATCTAACTAAGAAATCTCCGGGCGAGGAGGGAGGGGCTATTATCATCTAACAGGAAACGTTCTTGAAAGACGCGCGGCCTATATGTATGTAGAAATAATCCTCCTCGCATTTTACATATTCGCGAACAAATAGAAAAATTGCGTACTGTCTGCCTCGATCTTCGTACAACCTGAAACACTCGTAGCTGTTGCTGGAAACAGGAAAGTACATAAATTCGTTTCTTCTAACCATCATTTCGATATCGCTCTGCGTACATACATATGTATATCGATCGCACGAGAATATTTTTAAATGTCGGATTCACTAATTGTCTAAACAGTTTGATTAGGCCTAGACTCACGCCAGTTTTGAGACGGTTTGCTAGTCGCGTAATGATTTACAGTTTGCTCGGAGGATTTGCCGAGATCGTCGAGCGATCAACACGCAACGGCCGCGTCGATAACGATCCCGAAGTATCAAAGACTCATCTTCTCGGTTCAAATACAGCGTAAATAGTGACTGCTCGGCCCGTTCTAGATTGCCGGGGCATTAACAATAACCGCGAGATACGATCTCGCGCCGACCGGAAAAAACAATGAAGATGATCGGTGAGCTCTCCTAATCCCGGCCTAAGACGGACCACAGATTGTGCTGCGCAAATGTCACGCATGGGACACGAATCGTCCACTTATCATCTCGGTTTATCGGAGCACCGGTCCCCGGTATCGGTATCGAATCCGTATACATAGATCGAAATCTGCGCGCGGGTTCGGACGCATCCCGCGCGTCCCGATAACGAGCATCGATCTCTCGAACCGAGCGTAGTCGATAAACCTGACGAGAGGAACGGTGCTCGTTCGGTAAACAGGGGAAACAAAGATAAAAGTCGACGGCCGGCTCACAGATGTGCAAACAGAGATCTCGCTTGGGGGATCCAGAGATCCTCGTCGCTCGATGATAATCCCGTGTCATTTTTATTTTCACGCTCTGCAGTTTCTGCTTTTCTATCAAATCTTTTCGTTCGAAATATTGTCAAGATCGTACGTGGAAAATGTGTTTAAAGTTGTACGCCTGAAATCGTTTTCGTTTAAAATGTTTTCGAAATCGTACATTCGAAATTGTTTAAAATAGATGAAGACTCTTACCCGATTTTTTCGTCGTTCGTGTCTTTCCCAAACAGGGATGATCTCGATCGATCATTCCCCCTTGTATCGATTCCTTTAATCGAAACGTCCACCATTAATGTCCCCATTGAAAGAATAAATTTTCATGTGAACGGATCTTGAATTTGAACAGATCTGAAGAGGCCTGTCGCTCGTCAGCACGTGTTTCACTCGACAGATTTTTATCGCCGCTATCAAAACAATGCCTCGATAATGAAAAATTGGCTCGTCCGGAGGCCGTGATCGTGGCAGCCGTGCTTCTGTAGTTGATCGTTTATTGCTAATTGCCGGGAATCGGTGCGCGGATTCATCGTACGCGCGCAATTGGATCGGTTGTTACCCGGTGACCCGGTTTCGAAGCGATCCGGATGCTGGAAATTCGCGAGCGGAACTGAACTCGTGTTCTCGATGGTAAACAAGGGAATGAGCACCTGCCCGATCGAATTCGCGAATGAAACGCGCTCGCAGAGAAGCTGTTCCGTTTGTCTCGAAACTAATTTTGTCTTTGAGGAATTCATCGAAGTTTGGAATACTGATTTTTCCAAGAAATTTCGAAGAATTCAATTTTTTGAATCGTTTGTCTCCTTTGGAACCTGTACACTGTAGATTATCAGATTGGTTGCCAGCTTTACTTTGTAATTTTCAATTCGAACTGCTAAGACGCTTTAATTCGTATGATTCACACTCGATCGAGAACAGTCAGATCTCGCAGCGGAGACGCGAGAGATACGTCGAAGATATACGTCGAGCTGCGAGTTTGTCGAGCGGATGACAAAGGCGTGTTCTTACGCGGGAGAAGATAATGTACACGTTCGTGTACACAGGTGCCAAGAAAAGGCCGCGCAGATGCTGCGTCGTCTAATCGTAGGAGGCCGCGTAACTGGACGAACGGATACGTGGCCGTAACGGAGCCGATCGACCGACTATTCCTTGCCTTATCGTTCCACCACGGAGACGTCTATGTAAGTAGCAGCTTCACAGTCCACCGGAGGATTCGCTAAATTATTTACCTCGTGTTCGATTGAAAATCGGCTCTTCCAAAGAATCGAATTTATTACTGGCTACAGTTTACAGAATTGGTTCCAACAAACTTGCTTGTCCTCCCGCGAGCAAAGACTCCTACGCCAACCGATTTAACGGTGTACCGTATACTGACCAACCGTCAGTGTAAATCGGAAAAGAACACACATTTCATTAAAACTGAGCAGACATTTCATTTTGCGCCTTATTTCGCTGCTAACGAGACGATTAACGGAAGGAAGTAGGATGCAACCTGGTCGCTGGGTCCGCAGACGTACCCAGTACCCAGAAACCCGTGAATTCGCCTAATCCGCGGTCTGATCGTGATAAATGCGAGAGAAGTCTGTGATCTCGGTCGCTGATGCGAGGAATATCCAATTAAGGAGCCTCCCTAATTTTGCGGTCGAAGAACGGCGCGACTGAATAAAATGGCGCTTGTTTGCACAGCTAATAAAAGCATGGAACAACATCGAAAGCAGTTGTTCGTAAGAACGCAGTCGCAGGTGTAGTTGCGCGATAAGAAGAAGTATCTGGATGCTCTAAAATCTAAAATTCTTGGCGACCCGTTACAGAGGATGGTCGGCATCACGGTCGCCGAAGGAGGGGCCATTAGACTCGGCAAAAGTGGTGGCCGTGCAAATAACGAGGGAAATTGTCCAATTCTGGCGGCGTCCGAAGCCGGAAATCTCGATAATTTGCTCGTATATCACCCGTGGCCGTTTCCGGTTCTGGCCGAGGCGGTCGTCGGATCTCTTCGAACGCAACGAGAGCTCATCCTCTCTGGTTCTGCTCGTTTCCGAGCGGCCACTTTCGGCCGTGGCATGACTAAACGTGGCGCGCGGCCACGTGCACCAGACCGCGAAGATGTAATAATTCTTTGCGCGCATGCGAGCTCTCCGCGATCCTTGCTCTCGGCTCTCTCTTCTTCTTCTCCTCCTCCTCCTCCTCCTCCTGTGGCTGATGCTCTCTCGACTCTTCTGCGTCCGCTTCTTCCGCGAGATGCGCTCCGTTCACGGTACAACGGTTTCCGGTTTCCAACACTTTGGCGCCTGAGCATCCTTGCTCGACTTTGCTAAATTCGCGGAAATATAGCTTCGTTTATTATCATTGTTTATCGTAACCCTTGCCTTACTGCGGATTTTATGCATTTATGACAAAAAACTGCAGATCAAACAGGAAATAGTAAAAACATTTAAAGAATTGAAAAACACTGTCGAGTTATTTTCGACTTATTGAGATTCGACTTATTATTTAAAAGAGAAAAAAGCGTGTTCTTCCGGATGGTTTTTCGCGTCGGTTCCAGGTTGTAATATTTGTCGGGTATTCCGAAGGGATTGCGAGAACGTGGAGGAGAAAGAATCTCGAGATACGGTGGGTATCGATCCGCTAGGAGGGACCGTTTCTTCTATTGTAGATACCAGAGGGCAGAGGAGCGTCTGGAACGCCGACGCCGCGTCGCGTCGCGTCGGCTTTCGCATAGGTTCGTACGGCGCGGCGCGGCGTCAGACTGTCGCTGTGCCATACCATCTACCAGAGATGGTAGACCCTTGGATTGACTCTTACTTCCCGGAGTACTCGGAAATACGAAACAGTACCTGGGCCCGGGACGGACTATAGTTCCATTGAGGTTCAAAGACACTGATCCTCCTCTGTCTAGAAAAATCCTCAAAGACGCCTAGTCTAGATCTAGCATCTTGGCTCCAGGGGACTATGGTGCCCTCCGTGGGCAACCAGGGTCGTTTAGATCCGGATCGTAATTTTACTCCCTAATTGCTTTATTTCGACATTTATCTCTACCCATTAATGTGCTTCAGACCTTCGAAATTGCTGCACCATTATTCAAAATATTGTTTACATTAATAAATATGTCGGTATTCAATCAATTGCTGAACATTTAGATATTGTTTAGTATACATTTAGCATCATCGACTGCAATCGTCTTTGATTTCAGACATTTTGTACCTCGTTGTTGCTGTAATCGAAGGCGGGGATTAAAAATGCAGAGTTTATTTCGTGGACACTTGGGATGCAAGTCAGTGGCCACTTGCAGCCGGGGTCACTGAACGCGTACGATTTCCTGGACAAACTTTCGTCCCCGAATGGATTTCCGTGAGGTCCTTCCTCTCTCGAACAGCGTCTGGTTTTTAAAAGAGTTCACAGTTCCTTTCGTTTCGTCCTTTGTTCCTTGAGCACTTTGCTGTTCTTATCCTGAGAACAACTTGATCGAACATTTGTACAAATGAATTTTATACACATTGCCACTGAATAATATTCAAACACTGGAATAACTCCTATTCTACTTTGAAATACGAAGATTTCGCGGGAAGATCAATGCCTCGCCGGGATCAACGGCATCATGCGAAACAATGTTCGAAAATGGGGGATCGTACAAATAAAGATTCGCACGAATGATACGCCATTTAAATCTCGCCGATGAGCCAACCGCAGGCGTCTCGTTTCAGCAGCGTCACACGTCAAGCGATTTGCGCAATTTCGAAATACTTTTTCCTGACATCGGTGCACGACAGGTGCGAGAATCCTTGTGTGCGTGTGTGGAAATGCGCGCATTGCATACGCGGAGAACAAGTTCATCGATTCAGGAATTTAAGAATTCCCAACTTCTTATGTCTCTCCCGAGAATGGCCGACAAGAGTGGGAAAGTACGAAATCAATATTTCTGCAGCTGTTACGTCGTGGACCTCGACACAAAAATTCGTCAACTCGCAGAAAGATCCGCGGTGTGATTTCAACTGTTGTAAGGGATTAAGCGTTAAAGAAAAATGCCGGCAGCGAGCGCGTTCTTCAGGGTACCCAGCGGTCTCGGTCAGTCCATCGCAGACGATTCTCCTCGGCCAAGGCTGATCGAGCCGAGGATTGATTTCGCGCCGTCTGCGGAATAAGAGAAACCCGTCCCCGAAACGCGGTCGTGCAAAATCCGCGAGCCGTTTCCAGCGAACGGACGCGGACGGTATCGCGATCTCATCGATTTTTTTTTGCACGCGGCCTGCTCACCGTCACATAAGCGAATTCCATCGAAGGAGAGCCAGCGCTCTCCTCCCCGCTCGTTTCCGATTCGCAAGGATGGATGCATCTTGAAAGACGAGGCAAACAGCCGCGGAGGACGTGCCAGATCGACGTCATTTGATCTCGGGGAAGATCACGAGATGCGCTTCTGCGATCCGCCTCTCGCGATGTGGAATTTTTTTCCGTTCGCGAGATCGACTTTTGCTCGATTCGCAGCTGTTCAAAGCGAGTGAAAACCACCGCAGATACAATATTATTGGATTTCCAATGATATTGGACAGAAATTCGTCAGGAAGATTCTGCATGCATACATACATATCGGAGTCACGCAAACGATGAGCACATTTTTAAAAAATGAATTTTTTATGAGATACTTCTACTAGCGCATTCGCGACGTTTCGCTGATTACAATGAGTACAAACACGATACCATTCCGATCGCATTTACTCGTTTAATTCACGATACAGTGAAACCTCGATTATTCGTACTAATCATCCTAATGCGATCGAAATTGTATGACGTTTGTACTTATTTTATTCCACCAAAAGACGATGCAAAATAAAACAGTATGTTCTGGACGTTTCGCGGTAAATCTTGTGGTCGGAGGATGTCGGGACGGATCAACGATCGAGAGCCCTTCGTCCGAGGCGTTACATCCGTACGAATCTGTCGCGTAATGCGTGTCACACGTCGCTCGTGGAAAGCAACGGTGCCACGGGCTGACGTATCGTCATTTTGTTATGCGAGGGGCGTCATTTCCTTCTTCCATCGTGAGCCGGCGAGAAAGAGAAGCGACGGGGAAGCGACGGAACACCGTCGATCGAGAGCAAGATTTGTAAGCGCACAGTTTCCGACTCGCCGTGACCCGCCACGCCTTGAAATCTTAATGCTCCGTTCGCAATCCCTGGAAACATTCCATTTGCTACCAGGTGATCCTATTATCTAGCCAATGTAGCCCACACGCCAATCCATCGAACGAACCATCTTTATACATAGATTACTTCCGGACAAATTAGTAAGAAAAATTGAAACGTAAAGAAACTGTGGGTACAGACACATTTACTATTTCGCGTGACGTATTTTTCGAGAAAATCTTGCGATCGGAAGGAATTTAAAGGTTCGAAGAGGAAATTCGAAATCGGTGGAAGAACGATCGGACGACGGAACAGAACGGGACAGGCTGACGCGATTGGCCATTACGTATATTACGCAATACGTTACGCGTTACACGTTAAGCTTTGGAAAAGAGCAGCTCCGGCACGGGCACCGCCGCGCGTCGCGTCAGTTTGTTATGCGGCGGGCATCATTTCCTTCTCGTGGGCTCCGTGAGAAGAGGAGAAATGACGGAGAACGAGGGACCTGGCGCACTTGTCGACAAAATAACTTCTTTCTGCACGCCACACGCTGACGTCGATTTGTCCGAAAACGTGGACGACATCGTGAAACCTCTCGCTTCACGGAATCTAGACAACGTTCTTTAGTAGATTTTATGCATTTATGGCAATAACGAGCAGTTGCAATTTCACACAGCGTAAACATTTAAATGATGAAATGGCATCGATATACGTTACTTTTGGAAATTATTATAATTATTATATCTTGATATTTCTTCTATTTTATATTCCACCTACCCACATTTTTCCTGTAAACGCATCAAATTGAAGGAGCGCGTAGACTCTTTTTCCCGGTCGTGTTCGACGAAGAAGAAGAAAGCTGGGACAAAGTGGATCTCGGTGTCTCATTGGGGCATGTCAGGAGTTGGTTGAACCTTGCTCGTGTCGGTCAGAGACCATCGGGAACTGACCCGGGCCATTAAGCCGAGACGCAAAGACGGAAGCGGCTGGACGAGGATCGGTCTAACGCACGCACGCGTGCGTGAAACGCGTAGAACGCGTCCTCGCGCCCTCGCGCCCTCGCCGCGTTTGACCCCTGATCTTTTCTCCCCTGAACCACCGTGTCTCGTGTCGAATGGACAGAACGGTGTTCTACGTCGACACGAGGACCAGTTCCGGCCAACGTCACCGGTGTATGCGCCTCCAACACGTGCCGTTCGACCACTTCGTATTTCGTACCACTTCCTGCTGACTCGTCTCTCCTTTTCCTCCTTTCTCCTCTCTTCTTTTCTCTTCTCTTCTCTTCTTCCGAGTCTCTCCTCCCCTTTCTCGAGAACGCAACGCGGAGGAAGCGACGCACCGCGCATCTCAAACCGGAAAAGGGTGTGAACGGGTTGGCCGTCGCGACCGATCTAGGATATTTAAACCTCTCACTGCCGTCTGCCGTCTGCCACCTACACTCCAATCCTCGCTCGTCAAGTTCACGCTTCGGCATTGATTTTTTCCGCTAGTTCAAATTTGGAGAATGTGGTTCAACTCCTCATAGTCGAGGGATGATCGCAGGTTATTCAAAATTCTGATTCAAATGTCCGGAACACATCCAGCTCTGGCAGAGCTAACGGGCCCGAAAAAGTTCCCGAACGAAAGTACCGTTTTGAATTTCCTCTCGTTCCTCGCCGATCTCGCGTTTCGCAACCCATGTCCGCGGTCCCACGACACGGAGATTTGACACCGGGCCCGCGAAACGGGCAGCTTACGTGATACCCGCGTAGATACACGGCCACAATAGAACCTGCTACGCGTATATACCGTACGTTGGTCCCGGTCCTCGGCAAATTAGCCGCGGAAAGGTCGCAGCCGAGTGCAAGCGTCGTTTTCGAGAACGAACAAGCGGTCCGGGCCGGCCGCGGCCGGTGGTTTCTTCAATTAAGAGATTCTCCAAAACTTCGCTTCCAAAACGCGGTGAAATCCTCGAGGAAGAGAGCCGAGAGTGAACGCTCTGTGAACGCTCCTCGTGTCGTAAGAAAAATGGAACTGAATATCTTGAAAGAACGTCTCGACGGATTCTGAAGTACAATAGCGACGCAGAAGCGATCTTTATGGTCCAGAGTGCCATTTCCGCGAAACCTCGCCGTTTAATCCTCGACGCGGGATCACCGGAGGAGCAAACAAGATTACAGCGTTATCTGAACACCTCGGCAGAATTCTGAACGGCTTCGTGCAATGACAACGCGAGACGCGAGACGAGATAAAACGGTTCAGTATCGGCTTGGTGATTCAGACAGCGTCGTTTCCGTTGAAGATGAGTGGAAACTATGAAATCCCCGCGGAACAAAACACTGTTATCTGCAGTCTCGTCGCCTCGCTTTTCATCCGCTTTCCTAGAACGTCCGTGATCTCTACCGATAACACGCTTTTGTCTCCAACGATCCCTTCGACTTTTACTAGTGTATTCGTCAAATATTCCCGATGAAAACGAGTCCGAACACGTCCCGATTTGAGTCATAGCGACTCGTTCAATCCACGACAGAGTGGAGGTTCGATTATCCGAATTACATATAGTCGGTCGACTAGAATAAATCAGTTCCTTAGATATAATGCATAAATCGTTCCCAATTTGTGCGTGGTGTCGCGTTGTATATGGATTGAATTTTGATATCGGTTCGGATAATCGAGGTTTCGCTAAATCGAATTACATCGTGTTTGGTCTCATTTGAACCGGAACGACGTCGCGAATATACCGATAATAGTTCCGTTAAAAAGAATAATCGACGAAACAACGTAGCGGTGAAAATATTTCCGTGCGCATCGAGACAGCGGTAGCAGGCAACGAGGAAGCCAGCAGTCGCGTCAGCAACTTTCAGCCGGCCTGTACTCCGGAGCAGAATTTTTTGCCAGCAGCAACTAATTCCTGGCAGGAATCGAGCGAAACTTTCGACACGCGTTTAATTGCGAGGATCGAGGCGCGGCGCGCGGTTACAGAACGGGCGAGAGAGTGAAATGAGCAATCCCCATAGAAAGAGATAAATCAGGTCTGCGCGGGTTGGCTCGCGAGCCGTTTCCCTTTCCCAGCCGGAAGGGAACGGTGTGTATGTACAATGTGTGTCCCGCATCCCCGAAAACCTGTGAAAATCCCCAAATCCATGAAACTGTTATACACGGGGATCCGGATGGATTTATTCGGACAATCTAGACGAGCCAGCGGAGCCGAACGAGCATCGCGAAACACATCGTCGAAAGTATCGCGCGAACCAAGGAAAAGCCGGTCTGCTGCGCTCGAGCGCGAGAGTACGCTTTTCCGAGAGACAGAGAGAGAAAAGCGAGAGAGGAGTTTTCTTCTCGTTTAACAACTGTACCCGAGTAGACATTTTTCATTTTCGTGTCTTTCCTAGACAGCCTCGAAAATTGTACGAAGTCCAAGTCGAGATAAGAGCCGAGATAACCGAGCGAGATACATGCCAAATTGTTGAGAAACGTAGATAGCAAATGTGGAAAATATACATAGCAAATACGTATACAATACATACATGGCTAATATAGCAAGTGTACACGATGAATACAGACAATATAGAAAATATAGAAAATATAGCAAATATAGAAAATATGTATACAAAAATTTCCCATAGAACTCTTTTTACGAGAACAACCTAATCAGAAATTGGACCAATCTCTATCTCAGAAGGGTGAGGGACAACGTCGCTGAAGAGTCGACTTTTTGAGAATTGAACAGAAATCTTTCGGAAAGAGCGAAGCTAATTAGTCGACCGTTAGCTTGTTGTTCCAAGAAACGCGGAGAAGTTTCGCGGATCAGGTGGCGCAGTTTCGACACGAAATTAAAATGGCGAACACACGGAGGCGAGACCGTTCTCTTTCTTTCTCTGGCGGTCAGGCGTTCGCGATTATTTCCGCGGATCGGGTACGGTCTCGCGCGCAATCCGCTCGCAACGGCCACGAATCCGCGATTGTCCAGCCGGGTTACGTAAAACTAGACGCGTTTATTGCACGGCAAACTTTTGCTAATTAGCGCGGGAGAAACCGGCGGCCAGCCAGCCGAGATAGCCGCTCGTAGATACATTCGCGTGCCTCTTTGTTCGTCTGTGTTCGCCTATTTACGTTCGTGTGCGTACGAGCGTGCTTGTTGCATGAGGATGCCAGGCTCGTAATCCGAATTTTTCTCCGGAAACTAACGAACATAAACCACGGCAATTTTTCGACTATTTATCAATATTATTCTTACGGATTTTTTCGTATCAATTATTTTTATGATAATATTGTTTCAACACGACCAGCCCTATTGTTCTTCTATGAAAGTTTTATCAAAACATTTGTCACGTTTCTCTGAATAAAGTGAGATCGTAAGTGCTTCTTTAATACAGGATAGAACCTCCATTGTCCGAACTACAGTGCTACACGAAATCATGACTGATTTGTACAATCATAACGAAGAATATGCCGTTTGGATAATCGAGGTTCTACCGAATCGTGGATCACACAAGTAAACGCGGTCCGAATCGTATCGTGTTTGGCATCATTCTAACCGGAAAAGCGGCAGGAACACGATGGCAAAAGTGTCATGATAAAATAATTAAAAACAACGACAGTTTCTCGATAAATTAGCGATAGACATTTTCAAAGTTTTCATGAATTTTGCAGAAATATCGTGCACATCTCTGTCACGTGTATCGAAGCATTCCTGTACTGAATTATCGCCGTGTACGAGCAATAAATATCGTGGCAAGAGTTGATGAATTAGCGTTGGATCGTTCATGCAAACGCAACTACGTAACAGAATCACGCCGCGCCGCGCCGGGTGGCTCATCGGAGAGGAACCAGGAAAGCCTCGAAGGACGAGGAAGCAAAGCCGCGCCGGGACAGTTGTTTATAATTTCGAATGAACTCGAGCCGGTGAAGGCGCGTTACGCCGCCGATCGCGCGATAAGGGAAAATGATGAGCTCCGAAAAGAGACGCGGCCAGATAGAAAGAGACGAACGGGCAGAACGGTCTCGGTGGAAATTTCAGCAAGCAGTTCCGCCTTGTTTAAACGCGAGCCCCGCAAGAGAAAGAGCCTCTCTAGCCGGGGAACATCGAAGTCCACTATTCTTCCTTTTTACATAGTCTTTCTCTTCCAAGAACCTTCAATAAGAACTGGTAAAAGCTGCCGGTTCAAAGCTACATCCACATCGAAGCAACAATGAGCAATCTTTATTTGATGTTGCGTATGTATATTTTAAAAAGTCGCTTTTACCGGATAAAAGAAGAAGAAAGCAAAAAGAGGAATGAAAAGATCACTTGATTCAGCGTGGACGTAGCTTACGTTCGTCGACGACCGATCATCGACTATCTTCGATCTCCCGGCAATTATATTATTTCCAGAGAACGATCGTCGATCGTTCTCGCACTTTCGATCGTTTCGAAATCGAATTTTCACCGTTGCTCGATCTCGAACGCGAACGCGACTGACGAAAACTGACTCGGATGGTTAGAGCCACCCACGGCGAGAACCGGCTACTTTTTAATATTACGCGCGTGGGCAACGGTTGCTCAATCTGTTCTGCACGGGAAATGCAGAAAATTGTTTGCTCGGACAGGGGAGGGGTCGAGGCGATTCAAGGAGAGAAGGGGGAAGAATATTCTTTTCGAAAGTGATTTTTCGAAACCGGCGAAGATCGAACAGACCTCGGCCGGTGGTTGATCCGCGGATCGAGGTGAGTTATGCTCCCAGTAAAATTAGTCGAGCAGAAATCTAACTTGGTGAATGGAAAAGCATCCTGTTAGGCGAGTCCACGGAATCGGCAGGATTGTTTAACATTTTATAAAGAAAAATCAGTACATGCAAAATAGATTTTGTTTTTAAACCCGAAGTTCTCACACGCGTCTGAACATCGTATCGTGAATGTCGTGATTTGATTCTGGAGCGACTTTCGAGTTTCCTGATCGCGGTTCAATAAACTCGGGGATCGGTGCAATTTCTCTGGAAAAAATAAAAGAAACGAAGACGGGAAATAAAAACGGAATATATCTCGCCGGGTTTCGTTTGATATCGATCCTCGCGATCTGCGCTTCCCTCTTCTCCCCCTTCCGTCGGACTTTCACCGATTTCATCTTCAACGAACTTCGATCCGATATGCCGCGAACACGCCGCGCCGGATGAGCCCTGCCAGTTGGAATTCGTGCGACAAGCTTCCTCGACGATATTTTCGATTATGTTCATTCCTCGAGCAAGAACGAAACGAAAAGAGTAAAGCTTAACTTTCTTTCTCCATAAATATTCCAGAAAAAAATTCATGCTACGAACTGTCTTATTGTCAACAAAGTTTGAATCGTAAACGATGTTCTCAGAAAGACCAAAGAGAATCTTCTGAAGCATACAGGTAGCCGTAAACAGCCGTCTTTTGACCCGAAAGACAAAAAGAGACTGTCCATCCAAGATAAGGCCCGCTGATGGGCGTTGACGGGGTTCATCGGCTTATTTCGACATAGTGCACGACCGGGTGGTTCCTAGCTCGATTCCAGCGAAGAAAACTAGAGCTATTAAACGGGTCTTGCCACATCCCGCGCCGTAAATACCATAAAGCTTCAGGACGCTGAACGATGTAATGGCTTTCGAGCGGTCACTTCCAGTTTCTCTGCTCTTCTTTCTTGCTCTTTTCCCTCTCCTGCCCTTTCCCTTTCTCCCCTTTTGAAACGCCGTTCGACTGTAAAGGAACTTCATAGAGGCATGGGACCTCGTTGACGACACCAGGGAAATGGCCTGATCCTCGAGCTGATACGACCTGTATCCGCGGTTACGTGACTGCTTTGGACGTCGACGACGGAGAACCTCGTTTATTCAGAACGCGCCTCGAGTTCCGGCCGGGACGATTTTCGAAAATCTTAGTCGTTTATACTTTTCGAAAGTTGCTCCCGTCGCGCGTCGCCACACCAAAGGGTCTAGCCGATTAAGATGGCCAAAACTATCCTTAGAGGTTTTTCAATGGCTATCAAACCATTCCAAAGCTGATCAAGAAAAAGCCCTCCGAATAAAATTTCAGTCCCCTTGCCCGCTTGCCCGCGAGAGTAGTTACAGGGAAAATTAGATTTCGCGATTTCCCGCGTCTTCCGCATTTTCCGGTCTCCGATGCGTTCTAAAATTCTGAAAAAATCTGACATATTTTCGATTCTGAGGCGCATTTTATAGAATTTTTTCAGATGTTTTTGTTGCAATATGTGCTCGTAAAACATGAAAAAATTCCCAAGTCTCCCGTTTCACATTCGCTTCGCATCCCTCAAGCGAGTCTACGGAAGCCTCCGCGAAGACTGACCGAACATTAACGTTGATATCGATTGAATGCCAACTCGACAAGCATCGAAACGCCTTGGCAACGGGTATCGTGTCGGAGGTGTCAACGGCGAGCGACGAAGAAGTCGTAGTGGGAGCAAGATTCTGAAAACGGACACCGTAGTTGCGCAACAAGGACATCATTCGCGGGCGAATAAAAATAGAAGGAGAAGAGGAGGAGGAGGAAGAAGAAGAAGAAGAAGAAGAAGAAGATTGATAGAGGCGAAATGTAACAGGAATCAGATACGGGTGCAGACTCAACAGGGCCAAGTTACATACTTCAGCACGTGGCAACGGGATACTGATGGCGGCGGTCGCGCGCTCGCGTTGCGATATACTACTGACCTATGTATAAGTGTGCGCGACTTAACACCGATAACAAAAACAAGTCCGAGAGATAATGCGCCGGAGACGACAAGGATACGGGAGCTGTTCCATCTCGCGATTGTTCCGACCGTTATCGTCTCGATCTCGCACTCGGCTGCATAGGATATCTTCGAGAATGCTGATCTCACCGAGCGGCGTAAAAATGAAACTGCGCGATGCACTTCCCGAATTCGGAACACATTTTTTTCCACTGCGAATAGTTCGGGTTGCGACATTGCATACGTTTTTGACCAAGCGAACTTTCTGTCTTCGTCGTTAATTCATTCTCTCATCGTTCTTAATTAATTTGCTCGTTATTCATTCTTATAATCTTTGATACAGTTTTGATTTGGCAAGATCAGACTAGATCCGGATTTGTTTTCCTTCGAGTTCAGTATAAAGGAAAGAGAAAGCAGTGTTCCAATTTTTCAGAGAAATTTTCAAAATGTTTCTTTGGATAATCTGGAAACGCAGTGTCCATTGCCCGATTAATATTTCATGGGTGACTACAAACTAATCTGTGGGCGGAACACGATCTTTCGAATTTCAGTGGCAATTGTTATCAATTCTGAGGACCATGCGACACGAGATGTTGGCGAACCGTGCGCCACGCGTAATCTCTGTAACGTTATACCGTTTGATTATCTGTACGCTGGTCGTACTTTATCCCTGTGACATCCTGTATGTTATTACACTCGTAAGAAGCATGCGTGGACAGCGAGCTCGCGAAACATCCGCGATGCAAACAAACGAACCCACTCGGTGCCTTTCCTATGTACACCACTGTCTCTCCGTTTACATTTACAGTTTACGGTACTCGTTGGCAAACTACCGCGATAAAAAATGCAATTTGATTCGTTGCTCGATTGCTCTTTCAATTTTCAAATCTGTTCGGACTGGTTTATTCGAACGGTGACACTGTTCAAAGATGTTAAGCATTTATCAATCATAACCTTTTAATACGGAATACCTTTGTACTTGTATTTATTCTCTTCTGCTCTCAATGGATTCAGAAATACATTTCGCACATTTTACTTCAAGTGAAACAGCTTTTGTAACTGAATGAAAGAATGGGTCGACCCATTATCCAAGAATAATCTCTGGCCGAAGTTTCACGAAAATTCCGTTATGCGGCTTAACTTTTGTTCCGGAAACATTAAAGTTGCGAAGAGAATGCGGGGCGGAACCAAAGGGAGGAAAGCCGATTCGGAGCCACGATGGAACCACGACCGTACAATGCAAATTGTAGCTGCAAATCAGTTACGTGGTTCCGACGATAACAGAACGAGCGATTCATCATCCCTAAGCGGTCCCCGAGTCCTCGTCGTGTATTCGTAAGCCTAGTGCAATCGTAGGACCCGTCGAAAATTGAAAGTACTCTATCTTTCAGCTTAGACTGGGGTAATTGCACCGAGCCAGTATTTAGGACACCCCTGGACCTACATTGCGATGTCCCCTTAGCCGACGCCATAAACTGCCCTTTAGAAAAAGGAGAACTCCCAAGAAGGATACTTATTACGACCTGCTTCTTCTAAGTCTACCGAGCAATAAAAGTAACGAGGACGTTTCTGGATTAAGAAGGTTGCATTCCAAGGCTAACACAAATAGTTGCTCCATCTTTCACTTGTGAAAAGGTTTCCGATTTTTCATTTCACTTGAACGCTTTGAAGCACTTTTAGATTTCTAAAGGAAAGCTTTTCAGGGGCGAAAATTCTTCCAGCACGATTCTAAAACATTTTTTAATTTTTCATTGGAAAGAAGCTCCGAAAGAAAATTTTCTTGGGGAATGAAAATTTTTCCTGCAACACTCCAATTCGTTTTCTAATTTTTCACCGTTCTAATAAGGCGTCTCTTACAGCATCGCAAAGGTATTTTTGAGCGGGCCAATTGATTTCGCGGCATCGGAATTCAAAAACGTGGCCGAGTACGGCGCGGCGCGGCTAAACGTGTCAAGGATCACGGCAGGAGGATTCGTCGCGGCTCGGCGCGGCGTTTCGATGGTCATCGGAATTATTTCTGTATCAGGACACCGGGAATCGATCGCGCGCGTCTCCCGTGCCGTGTACAAGTGTACACACGTTCTGTTCGAGGAAACACGCCGCGCTGCTCCGCGCGGACCATCCAAGGAGATCGGCGCGGCGCGACGATCCGATATCAAGCGCAATCAGTCGCATCTACGCGCTTATGAACAATAAACAAGAGCCGAGGTGGCGAATATACACAGAAAAGTTTTTCGATTTTTTCCTTCGCCCCCACCTTGATCGCGCCGGTCACTGCAGATAAACGCCGGCGATAGCGGTTCACAATTTCACAAGTTGGCGAGAACCTGTACACGTGATTCGCGGTTCAACATGTGCTCCATTCTACATTCCGAATTTTCGTATAAAGCGACAACAAAAAATCTACGACTCATCCCATTTTCATTAGAATTGTCTCAAGTATTATACATGGAAAACGTTAGAAAAGGTATACAGAGAAATAATGAGATTTTCATTGACGATTTTTACGAATTTAACACGGACATTGGAGGGTTGGTTGACAGGTGTGACCGTGCTTCCGCGTTCGTAGATTCCGTAACAATTGAAAGAATCGAACAATTCACTCCGCAGTCTAAAAACTCCCGCAAAGAACGGAGAAGCATTGTCAAGGTTAGCTCAACATTTCCTCACACTCGACGGAGCTAAAGAGCTCGATAGATCCTAAAGACCCGCGTTGCAGGGATGACCAACAACACCGAACAAATAGAAACTAGCTAGCCAGGATATCCCGGTGTCGTTCGACGGATAATAACAATGATAAAAAGCAGTACTCACCCATGGTGTCACGTGTAACCGCAGAATCCGGGAAACCAAAGTCAAAGGGGGCTGAAGCTGGCTCCGATTCTCCGCGATCGTCTACTTTCTATCGATCAAACCAAGCGGGGGTGTGACGGCCGGGGGAACAGGGGGCAAGATTGAGGGGGACAGAGGCGGGTTGTAGCGTCCGATCGATCAATTACGCAGCTGGCCGTGGGTCTGTCGTGTCCCGTCGAAAACGGAATCGATTCGCGAACTCGCGACGCTAAACGTTTCGCGTTTTCTCTATCGTCTCTCTATGTCAGCGGGGGGCGACGGGGGTGGGCTCGCCGCCTCCCATAAGCTGTCGCGTGTTTCACCGGTATGTCAAACCCGAGCCTCGTAACCGAGTCAGAGAGAGAGAGAGAGACAGCTTCGAACATTCCTGGACCGAGTCCAGAAGCGATCTGAATTCCGTCGACGGAAATTCCAGCGACTGTCATCGCCGAGGTGCAAGGAGGTAAGCGCATATCAAAAGAAATATAGGGCTAACCCGTTTCCATACCCCCACCAGGTCGAAGGAACCACCCTTTCGCCCTGCTCCAGTTAACGGACGTGCTCCTATGGGGTGGAGCGCTTGCACCCCTCTCGACGAGAAGACTCTGATGAAATTTTGTAACTCTCAGAATACATACATACATATGGAAAGAAGACATCTGGAAAGGTACATGAAAGTATCACAAGATAAAATTGTATAATGCGAAGAATATTCTCGATGATGATTTCTTAAACTTATGATGTACATACAATTATATGTATACAAGCCTTTCTAAACAATTGTTTGAAATGTACTTATCATCAAACAGAGAAAATCGCAGCAATTACGATTTAATAAAGAAATAAAGATTTAAACAACATAAAAATATGAGCCTCTAGCTTTCCAGTTCCTTAATAATTGGGGCACCGGCATCAAAGAATAATATCCAAAGCTTCCGGTGCATCGGATGTCCGTTCGATCAGTCCCGAGATCGATACAATTGCTGCATTAATATTCATATCGATATTATTAATAACGCCGCAACGTCATGCGACTGAGGTTCAACAATATATCCTGGAAATCGATAGCGAAACGACCGCTCTCGCCGAGATAGCAATTGACATTTGATTTTTTCAAAAAGATGGAGGAGAATCGAGATCGCAGACAGATTGTCGTGTCGATGATCGAGCTCTCCGAAAACTTTTAGCCGCGCGGAAGTTTCAGAAACGAAACGAAACGAAACGAAAAGTCCAATACTTTCTCCTGGCATTCCGTTCTGGTTCGAGCGCGGTTTATTTACACATAGCGATAGTATTTCTAAGAATAGTGCACGCACGCCGCTGAAAGAGCGGGAACGCATTATCGCGCGAGTACCAAGGCGATTCTGCTTTTCGTGTAATTACGCGGTCTGAAAATGCAGAAAAGCGATGCTGAACTTTGTGTTTTACTGGAACGCGAACGGTCTGTCCCTTGTAGCAATCTCAACTTTGATTTGTGTAGCATAAAAAAATTTGTACACATCGCTGAAACATAAACAAAGACGTGTGTGGAGCGTTGAAAAGTTTTCCGGTTGTCCCGTAAGAAAATAACAAAGCGGAGTCGATAAAATAAAAACAGCCGCGTGGCAAATGACAGTCCTAGATTCGGGTCAGTCGACGTTGGAGAAACGGAGGGATCTTCGGGCGATGATTTAGAAACGAGAACGCGTTTTGCATACGTGGGAGCGCACCTTGTTCCCGCGCAATCGTTACGCAAGCCAATGGTCGGACGCGGCTTATCGTTACGATGATAAAAATGCGAGCGCGACGAGCGCACTGCCGCGCGAACATGATTCCGCTCGAGGAAAAATCGTTCCGGGCGTTCGAATCACCCGGGAAGAGGGAAACGGCACGGCCCCGGCCCGTCGGTCTCCTTTACTTTTTCCTCAGCGCAACGATTGCCAATCGGCTGAAAGTCAGCCGGTCTACTTTCCGTGCCGTAAATCATCAAGCCCGGTTTATCCGAGTCGTGAAACATTTTCGTTTTCATTCTTGCTTCAGGATCGTATCCACCATTCTTCCATTATTTTCTGTTGGTTTTTCTTTGGTCAGATATACATACATTAAACTTATTTTAGAAAGTTCTGTTGGGAAACGCGTTAAACTCCTTTCAAGGTAGTGTAACATTTTCGAACACCCTGTATTTTGAATCAAATGAAATATTAATCCAGTAAAGTATTGAAATTTTCACTCGTATTATTTTAGATATAAGAATCTTAATGATTCGGTTGAGTACCTGATTTGTCAAGCCCATCGACAAAAATGTTTAAGAATGTTAAATAATAAAAATATGATGTACATATTGAACTACATAAACTGAAAATTGCGGATCTTCTATTTAATAAAACGATCCATACGCGTTGAATTTTGCAAAAGCCTTTGAGCGGAATTTTCATTGAATATGTAACAAACAATAAGTAAGTACACAACAGAATTTCCATAATTCGTTCTATCGAAAGGAATAAACGAGCCGTAGATGCCTCGTCACGATGAGAAAAATAAACGAAGAATCATGCGGAAATACCGTCTCGTGCGTCAATCCGACGATCGATTTTTCAATTTAAATTTGAGATCGATCTATTTATAATCGACTTGTGTCACGCGTGCACAATCATACGATCCTTTTTAAAAATTGTGTCTCGCGCGCGTTTAATTGCGCTTCTTTTTCTAGAGATTACAGTCAATTGTTGTCTATGTATTTTGTTCAGCGATTTATCTGGGTGGTGTATGGGAGGAGGAAGATGGGGAAGAAAGCAAGCAGGAGAGCGGAGTCGGCAACTGAGAGGCTGGACCACTTCTGGAGTAGGGAGATCCATATCTGGATTGGCTGTGGATCATGGGCCAATAGAGAACGAGGGGATCACGCTTGCGCAGCATCCCATGGATCTCTCCTCTCCCAGCCATCGTCTCCTTCCCGTAAATCTCTCTTGCAGGAATCAGTATTCTGGTCCTCGAGAGTCTTTTTTAGGAGAACCATTGAATCTTTTGCATTGGAATTTTGCGCACGTATTTATTGTTATTCGAAATACATATGCGAATTTTTCAGAGCAAAAACAGACCGACCCCTCTAATATTCAAATTTTCTATAAAATTATTTACATCTTTGTTTATTTCACTAATTCAGAGAAATCCTTTCGCACACATATTATACGACACACGCTATCGAGCTGCCATAATCTAACAGTAAAATTCCTCGCAGCCTCTCGCAGCTCGTAAAAACGGAAAGAGGTTCTCTCGGAAGAGAACCGGAACTGAACTGACCGGGAATCAGCTGGGGTCATAGGTTCGTTTACCTGCACGCTTTTGGGCCCGTAGTTCGCTACCTGTTCGATCCGGAACGCGTGGAAAACCTGATTTTCGAGAGGCCCGGGTGCTGTCATAGGGGAACCGTCAGGTTCGCAGGTCAGAATCCGCGTAAGGCGAAAGGGTGAGGGTCATGCAGGTAGATAACCCTTTCAGGGATCCCTTTAAATGCCCTTATTTCGGCCGGGTGTCGGAGAGCGTTTCCCGATAAAAATTACCTCCGCCGATTCCCTCGGACTCGAAGGAGGCCCAGGAAGAAACCAGCGGATTGGCTGACCTGGGAAACCGTTTTTTCCTGGATCGATGAAGATGGACAACGGGCGAGGAACCGTTGACTGTTTGCACGGGTCTCGGGATGACGAATTGGATTGTTCTTTCCCCGGTGACAGGGGCGCGCGTACCGGTTTCTCGATTTCTCGGCCACTAACTCCGATTCCGGATATTATTGGCGAATTAGTCGAGTTAATGGATTGTCTGTGAAATTGATGGGGAACGTGGTATTAATTATTTGGGAGGATGCGAGGGAAGAGGGTGGCTTTTGGCGTAGGGAAACATGATATTTATTGTTTTAAACGGTAACTGGGATGAGAATGAAGGGTGAGAAGAATTTTTAAAGATAATTCTTTGAATTTTCATTATTTAATTTAATTCTAATTCATTATTTAAGAAGAGAAAATGCGACGGAGAAGGGGACTTTTGTAAGGGAAACGTGGCAGCGTGGTACAGTTTTCAGCAACTAACGGCCTTTCGGTACGTCTTGAATAATGTAAATATGACGACATGTTGCTTCCGATAAGACCCGATAAACTTACGCGCTCGGTTAAATTTCAAGGCTCAGTGGAGAAACACGTGGAGTCCACGGAAGAAGAACTTGTTTGCGGTCGGCTCTCGGAGTCCGAAACCGTCGAGCACAATATTTTCTTTATCGCTCTCGAGTGCTCCAAAATCTCATTGGCCAGCACACGCATTGTCCCGTACACACTGTTCCTAAACAATGTTTCGGAAAATCTTCATCATTGGGAATCGAAAACAACCCTGGACCGAAACGGAACTCCAAACAATCTTTCAGGGGTTAATAAGAATATCGAAAGAATAAAAATTCAGGAAAAATCGAGGCGAAGATATTGAATCAGTCTAGCAACCCCTAATCCAGCAACCCCTACGAAATATCTTCCCACGCGAGCCAACAAATCCATAACTAAGAATTCCCGAGGAAACGAGGACCAAATATTAAGCAAGCCTAACTACCCGTTCCGAGAGAATAACCGTTGCGCGAACGGCCACCGCGATTATAAAAAAAATCAGGAACGTGTCAGTGGACAGTCTACTGGATTCACTCTCTTCCACTTCCACTTCCAATCCCCTGAGCTCTCTAGCAACATTCAAATCGTCTCGGGGGTCGATTAAACAATTTCAGCGAGCCAATCGGCCTTCAGAAAATCCTACCACCTCGAATCCCAGCTTCTGCTCCACATCAAATCAACCGTCGATGAAAACCACCCTGCAACTGCCAGGAAGTTCGTAAACGAAAACGGTGAATGTGTCGCGTCGGGTGGGGATAACCGTTGCTCCAGTTAGCGAGGTAGATCGACGGAAAAGGCGTCGGGAGAAAAAACTAACGAAGGACGACGTTAATATCGTCCGAAGGTTGTCCAGGTGTTGTATCCATCCCTTAACGGTCAGCGATGATCGAGGCCTATGTATGTGTTTTCCCATCGGCCGCGTCTATCGTGCCGGACACGGACTCTCACCTGTGTGTCTAACGGATTTTTTCGACCTGATTTAAATAGGTGCCGCATAAAAATCGACCGTGGAGGGTGTTTCCAGGTAGAGACCGCCGAGTTCGGATGACCGCGGTTATGCTCGGCCTCCGCGCGCCGCTCCTCGTACTTTTCCTTTTCCTCGAGCAGAGGCAGAAATCGGCTTCTCTCAGGTAGCCAGCGTCCATGGGAATCTAGGCCGAGTGACCATTCGGATAGGTCAGCCGATCTTACGAATTAGAATATCGGAACCCCTTCCGGGACCCCTTGGGGTATCCAGGGGACGATGGTCAGCGTCTTCCTCTTTCCGGGTCCTCTCGAGCCTTTCATCCTGCGGGATGGACGGTTCGCTTCTTCTCGTTGATACTCTTGCTTGCATCCCGTGGGGCAATGGTCCATGGGAAAGTGGCTCCCCTAACGATCGGACAGCGCGCAGCGGGTTGGACAATCGAGGGTGCTCAGGACTCGCGGCTTTGTTCGGCCATGTTTTAAAATGCTGTTTTCTTTATTTAAAATTTAGGACACTTGGTTATACATATGTACGTATTGTAAAAGAATCTTCGGGTTCCTGCAGGGGACATGTACCATGTAGTAGGTACATATCAGGCAACGTTAAAAATTGTTCTGCAAGAATCTATGAGTAAAGTGTGAGAGAGGGAGGTCATTGAACATCCAAAAAAATGTTTTATAATCTCTCGAATTCGGATTGAGCATAATTCAATAATCCTACCACTTAATTAGAAGTTGTCCCGTCCATGTAGAGTGAAAATACGTGATCCGCAAGCATGCAAACAAGAATGAAATCGTCGTGGAAGGAACACGGTCGAAGCGAGGGAATTTTGAGGCGTGACAACAGGTCGCGGTATCGCGTCCCATTCGCGAACGTACACTGGCGTCGCTCGGCTTGAGCTTCCAGAACAACTGATACATCGCGATTAACATAAATTTACAGACGGAACGTCCGGTGCTGCGAGTGGCTATCAGCGTGGTAACTGTCTGCTTTGCATACGCTTGATCCCCGAGCGTTATTTATTTATTTTCTTGTTTTCTTTACCTCGTCGAGATGCGATATACTCGTTCGAAAACCTGCATTCTCATTACGTTTTCCCATTGTCATCGTATTTGTTGAGCCGAATAAAACCGTTGGAACGTGTAACAGGAGAGCGACGATAAATTTGTCGTTCCGTCATCCTGTTTCGTAAAGTTCTGAGCAGTTGCGAGTCGAATAGCGTTTCTCGTCACAGCTCTGCAGCAGGAACGGTTCTTCTCGGTTCTTGTTCGTTTCATAACCGAGAGCCGGAGGTCTCCATCTTTCCCGACCACCTTGATTTCCCGGGCCGAAACACTGTCATTTCTGACATGAGTTCGGCTTGGTTTTTCCCACAGGCGGGATTGTTCGCGTTGACCCCGGCGACCCCGTTCGGTACGCGCGTCGCAACATCATCGTTACATTCACGCAAATGAGCCTGGCCGATGCCTAACACCGAGACACAACAGACACCAACTCTCCTCTGCTCTTCCTCTGGCCCCGGGCTCCGGGGGCTCATGAATCCGCATGAATATGGATCCCGTACGCTGCCTGTCGCGCTGCGCTGTCGCGTCGATCACTCATTGATCCTCGGGTCAGGAGGATGCTCTAACTTCGGGACTGATTATGACTGTCCCGACGCGACGTCATGCCGCGATATTTACCGAACCATTCGAGTCATCTTGCCCGACATCGTGGTCTTAACCCTGGCTAAAGAAGGAAGAAGAAGACCAGCGTCGATTCTTCCGATGAATTATCAACAAAATTCACTTTCCAAAATGTTCGCCATTTCTTTTTTCCTTTCTGCAATTTTCATTCCTCTTCTTTTGGAATAGTTTCTTTAGAACCACGAGGCGAAGACAATTTATTTTTCCACTTGAAAATAAGTGGAAGAATTTAGACAACAAGAACATTTCTCTTTGTTTTCGAATTTTTTATCAAAAACAAAGCCCCCAGAAGAACGTTGGGAGACAGTCCAAGATAAAGATTGAAAAATGTTGATAACAAATCGAAGAAGGCTTCCGCATCATCGCTGAGATCGATACAGGAAAATGATCGTTGTTTACCATTGTTGTTGCGACTCGAATAAATTCAATATTCACGGACGACACGGTGAAAAGAAGGAAATGAAAAGACGCAATTGCCTCTGCGGCTGTGATATGTTCAAGCATTGGTTATACATATTTGGCATATCTATGTAGAGTTCGGAACGCGTGACTCACTGCCTCGTATCTGCGCGCGAAACCAATTCGTGTGCTCTGCCGCTAAATGTCGAGAACTATCCATCAAACCGATAATATGTATTGCTCATTTATATTTCACGGGATCATGGGGACGATCGTGCTGACCTTACCGCCTGAGCGTTTTCTCGCATAGGTGAATATTCATCTTGTGATATTTATTAAACTATCATGTGCTATTCTTAGCAGAAACGTCCATTAATTACTGTCTTTCCGGTAAACTTCTCAAACTGTACAAGCCACCGTAAAGGAACCAATAATTAAGATAAACCGAAGAACTAAAAACGAAGGACGACTGAATTATGCAGAACGCGATGGAACCCATGTTGTTCCATCGGCCATCGAAAGTCGGGGGAGCACAGTGATTCGCAGGGTGCCTCGATAAAGCCGTCGGCCCCCTCTGGTTTTCATTTTCCTCTTTTTCAGCGGATAATCGTTAAAGCAGGTGTCCCCGACGAGCGTGGGAGAGTCGAGCGGCCACCCAGCGCAACTCCCAACCCATTACTATAACGAACACCAAAGCGTCGCCATGGCGACTCGTGGAGAAACACACGTGGGGTTGTAATGGCTCGCTCCCGTTTTTTCTCTCCTCTCTCTCTCTCTCTCTCAGTTTCTCTTCAGTTACACCACTGTTTCCCCCGCGCGTCACGAGACCTCTCCACCGGTTCATTGTTCTTTTTCCTCGGTTTTTGTTCAGCCGCGTTCTCCGTGTTTCCCTCGCCCTTCGACCTCTTTCGACCGCGCCGCAAAATTGTTTCAGGCAGTCGTAAAAGAGACATTCAATCGAATGTCACTGTGACAGTGAAATATTCCAAGAAAATCAAAAGTAGATTGTAGAAGTAAAGGTTTTAAGTTTTAGAGAGAGAGAGAGAGAGAGGATGAATCCAGGTTAGTCCCCGTACGAAGAGATAAATTTTTCGAACATCAATGTAGCGCGTAGAGAGTAGAGAAGAGAAGAGAAGAGAAGAGAAGAGAAGAGAAGAGAAGAGAAGAGAAGAGAATAGAAGAGAAGGGAAGGGAAGGGAAGAGAAGGGAAGGGAAGAGAAGAGAAGAGAAGAGAAGAGAGGAGCGGAGAGAGGAGAGGAGAGGAGAGGAGCGGTTCTGCGCGAGCAGTGAATTAGAGGCCGAATGAGCCGAGCGAGCGTTTCCATAGGCAACGGAGCCCCGTTGCCATCGCGATACCTGGCCACAACATGAAATCGCCACTCTCACGATTTGTTTCGGGCCATTGATGCCACCCCCGGAATCAATTTTAACCGGCGACCCCTTCAGCTGACTGTCGCCCGTCCGTCCATCCATCTCTCGGCCGCCCGACCCCCGCAACATAAGCGCACCTGACGAATTATCCTACACGCCGAGACTCCATTTTCGAGCTTAATATTAACCCCCTTCGCTTCTGCCCCGCTCGGGGAAAGGACGCGCACGCTGACATGGAAATCACTCTTTCGGACGACCGAGCCTGTGGCCACCGTCGACACGTAATTCGGCTTAATGGTGACTTCGATGACGGGGCGATTGACTATCCTCTACTCTACGGCTTCCGTCCGTCGCTAATGTCTTCTCCGTTTGAGGAACCTCGTCGTGGACTTTTGGTCGAGTCTTCCTCCATTTTTTCTTAACGCAGATCTACAATTATACAAATTTTTTTCTTTTACAGTTCGTCCACAAAATTCAAAAACTATTAGTTTTAACAATTACCAAGTTCCTGACCCCTACTCCACTAATTTTAATTTGCGTTAAGGTTAGTTAACGTGAACAATATTCTACAGAGATGGAAGTTTCGATTGAAAGTCATCCCATCCTGAAAATTTCAGCTGTTTCCTGTCGCATCAGCATTCTGCGGGTCGAAATTCGATTTTCCAAGAGCCGAATTTTCCCGTGGCCCGTTTCCGAAGCACAATTCCCTTTCCAAGACTCTCGTTTTCTATTTTCTTTTCGCTGGTAAGAGCGAGGGGGAGTGCTTTCAAGGGTGTTCGTGCGACGAACGCATCAACCGCTGCGTCATACGTACCGCTCCGGCATTTAGTCGTGTCTACGTGTATGTACATTTAGGTGGAACGATCTCTCAAGTTCAAGCTCACACGCCACGGTTCTATTTACTCGATAAAGTCGAGAAGTTTCTTTTCAACTGGCGCGGTGGCGCACTGTGCTCCGGTGAAAATTGAAATTAATTGAAACGCGAGCGACTCAGGCAACCATAACTCCGCGAATGTGAAACCTTAGACCCTAAGCGAGCGCGAACTGCGGGGGATCGCGCTGGAATATTTCGGCAATTGCCCTGCGATAAAAGAGAAATCTTGGACTCGGCCAATTATCGTTTGACCAGACAAGAAATCAAATTATTTTGAGGGATGAACTTGGATTGGGAAGAGGATTCCAGGGGCTCCGGAAAATTGCGAAGGGAGAATGAAAAACCGGAGAAGAACAACGTTTCGCGTACGCGACCACTCGTATTTACATAACAATCGCGGATCACGTAACTGCGTTCGCGCGACGTCTTCGCAGGTTTGTGTGCGCGTAGTCTCGTTTGTCCGTGTGCCGTGTGTCGTGTGCGCATTCTGCGACGTGGAAAGTCGTCGTATACATCTTCTAGTTGGACACTCGATCGAGAGCAACGGAGAATGATAAACGCACATTAAACATTTTATTAAAAATTCTTCCATGTTAAAACCGACTAGATGACAATAGTCTACGGAGTTTATGCAATCCTTAAAAATGAATGGATCAAACGCAAAATAGAGAAAAACGTTGAAATAATTTCATTGTATTATTTTCGTCTGCTTTGCGATTATTAACATTTACCAACAGCTAACCCCTAACAACTAGACTTGTTTGGCACTAATTCAGCCGTTAATTCAGGCGTGTATCCGATTGGCAGCGGGACTGACTATTTAAGCACGTTTCCCATCGCGCCGCGACCTTAATTTCGAGGCAACGTGTTTGGTGCACCCGCGGTTGCACCTTCGACGTAGTTCCCTTATGCGGCGAAAAAAAGAAAACTGGGATCACGTGGCGCGAGAGTGAAAGTGCAAGAACGGAGCGGCTAGATGCGCGTCAGTTTACTATCGGCGTGGCCAATAAGATGCAGGGGCGTGCATCGGTCATTATTTATTGCACGCGGTTGCGAAAATCCACGGCGCGCATCGATGCGCTTGTTCTCTCGATCCGCTGCGCTGCGCTGCCTTCGATTTCCAATCGGCGCGGCGGCGATCGGGAAGTGTTACGATTCCGATTCCTATTCCGATTCTGATTCCGATTCCGATTCCGATTCCCAAGTTTCTACGAGTCTTCGAATCTACAATTCCTCTTCGGCTTAAAGAAACAAGTTGTTGTTTGGTCCGAATATCTTGTAATATATGTCCTTTCGCACCCTCTAAACGCGCGAGAAGCAATTTCGAATGGCTCCACCCCCAACCCCCACTGATTCCGAAAGTCGACCAAAGAGTACCGAGGAAGGATGTCCATAGTTCAGTTTGCAACGCTCGATTTGCGTAATCGTATGGAGGAAAACCGAAGGAGAGCGCATAGATATGCATGATAGGTTCGGCTCTATTCTCGTTTGACGAGTTCGCTCGAACGGCGCGGAGCGGCGGGGAAGAAGCGGCGAAGAAAAGACGCGCTCCCGATAACGATAAACGTCCTATCGGTCGCCACCGTCCCCCTTTTCCTTTCTGTCCGCCCCCCCCCCCCCCCTGCACCTCCTTGTTACGGACAGCTCTCCATTGTCGTCGGATCGCATAATGCACCGATGCGGCCTTCCGACGACCCGCTACACCTTGATCCCACGCGTCAGCATTTTCTCGAACACTCTCCGCGATTTTTCTTGAACGAAGCTGCAAAATAACATTCTTCCAATCCCTTAACTCGAACTCGAAATTCGTTCAACAACAAACCTTAAGTCCGGATTCATTTATTTACAACATCCATTCTTTATTCACCACGATTATCGCGAAACTTGTCTATAAAACTTCCAATTCGCGTAAACGTTTTCTATCTGCTTACAGCGATTATTATTCGCATGTTCAATGGAACGCAGCCTTTAGTTGTCACAATAGTCGAGCGACCAGCCAGACAATTTTTATCTTTATATTTGATGTATGGTAACGTTATAGGCGCCCGGTAAACAATAACGCCAGTGGTGTTGAAAAGAAAAATCTGTCAACAACCCCTCGTCCTCGAGAGTCCTCGAAAGAGGGTCCTTTCGGGCGCTCACCCTCGTCTCTCACGATGCACCATGCACTTCTACTGGGCGGAATGAAATTCTATGCGACCAATGAACCATCTCGATGCGATCTCCTACAGAACCGCGTAACAGGTGAACAACAGGTGAAACTTGTCTGGGGACCGAGTTTCGTCGTATTTCGGATGAGGCTACCGATGCGTAAGCCTAAGAGTCGCGAATGACTTCGGCAACAGCATACGGAGGGTTGAACGAGGAAATACATTTCCATCGACGTTTCTCGCAGTTCATGCGGAACATTTTTCCGTCGCATAAAGATCGTTTCGACCGTGGTGCAAGCTTCGTTCCCTCGAGCCTGTTCTTGAGATACGAGTAGGCGAAACGCCGCGCCGCGGACACGACTAACGATAAAAGCGACCTTCCGCGAAATATCGAAGAGTCAAGTGCCAATAAACTGCCATAGACGCGATACCCGCCGATAGAAGTCTTAAACAGCTTTATTAGCCGCGCGACGGACGAGCAACGAGCAGGCAAATCGAACTAATTACTCCCCGAGTGTTCCCGCTCGAAAAGATATAGCGATCACGTTCTTTTTTTTTTCTTTTTTCTTTCGGAGTTTTCCAACGTTTGCCAACTATGTTGCTTTTTCCGCGCTAGCGCAAATTTGCATTCTGTTTTTTCTCTCTCGACGATCATTTTTCCTCGTGTCCGCAACTGCGGCGATAATTCATCAACCGCTGTGGCTGTGCAATCGTCTTTCCGCGTATTTTCACCCATCGTTGATTACTCAAGTGTGTGGCCGCAATTTTTCAATAATCCTGCTCGTGCACGAATTACTCTGTCGCATTCCGTCGTGCCGGAACGTCTCGATGTGTGCACCCGAAAAATTCGGGACCGAAATGTTACTTATATCGTGCAGGAAAAGCTAGGTGCAGAATCGATCGATTGAAACCGAGACGAGATCGATATCGCACGATTGAAAAATGGTTTAATCATGATCTGTTGCGAAAGTTGCTTACGATTACAATGAAAATCATTGATCGAGCGGACGGTGCACGGTGCACGGTGCACGGTGCACAGTGCACGGTGCAGTAACGTGACATTTCCCGGTCCCGTGCCGCGAGACAAAGCAGCATAATGGTCGTGTCCCGATAGTAAAAGCTCACTTTCGCTTTTAACGAAAATTACGGTAATTACGTCGCGTCACACGAATTTTTGCGGCGACGTCGCGCGTCGTCTCGCTCGGCGCGACAAGTGCACCGGGGCGCGCAAAACTCGGGCCTGTTTTCGGGCCGGTTCCCGGGTGCCCGGATGCCCGGGCCCTGCGGCGGGGCCCGCGATTGGCCCGTTTCCCGGGGACATTTTCATCTGCGCGCGGGATCGTTGACCGTTACGAGCCGGAGATACCGATTAAAACCGAGAACGGGGAGAAAGGTAACGCAACGTAATGTAAATGTGGATGCGGTTGGCGCGTGCGCCTGCAGTAGGGCAGGGCAAGACGACAGCTGTTTCAGTCCTCGAGCAACATCAGTGTTGCACCTGCCTACTTGCTTGCCTGCTTGCCTGCTTGCTTGCTTGCCTGTCTGCCCGTTCAGCCGCCTGCCTGCCTGCCTGCCTGTCTGCCGGCTTTGGCTGACTGTTCGCCGTTGCCCGCTTGCCTGCTTGCCTCCACCGTATATTGCCGTATAACCACATATCCACCTACCTATGTCCCAACGGACTCTATTAGCGGCCTTCGATTTTTGCCGAATCGCTCGCCTAGACCCGGTCAATGAATCAGAAAATCGCCCGGGAGTCCTCGTTTATGGGTCTTCGTGGCCTGGTTCTCGAAAGAAGATAGCTGGAGTAATAGCTGTTCACCATGCTGGTGCTTCGGGCTGACATCGTACGAGTGGTGTGGACGCCAATTTTCAAATTCAATTTCTACAGAATTTCGAGGTGTAGCCTGAATCTTTTTTAAGGAAACAGCTCAAGTCACAAAAGCTATCCATCCCACTACTACTATTCGGGTTCGGGTAAATGCACGCAATTCCAGCCTGTACCCTACAGTCAGTCTTCGTGATAACAAATTGCTGGAAAACGAATATCCGCTAACAAATTGTTGTACATTTAAATGAGCACAACGTCTATCAGCCTATTCCTCATTCCCACCGTGTATCCTCGTGACACATGTCTCTATGCATTATAAAACATTTAAAAAATAGCATATTAATATTAACGCACTTAAGATGACCGACTACTGGCCTTAAATGTCTCGCTACTGGAACAACTACCTTAACACAGGTGTAGAGTGAACAGGCATTGTACAGTCTAATTTTTAGAAACTTTCGAGGTCGAACGATTAAATAATTTTTCAGGAAAGATTGGCGACGATTCTTTCTAAATGCGTGTATAATATTTAGACGGTGGAATGTCGAAACATGTGTTCGTAAAGAATTTGTAAAATTATTCTTGTTTTTGATAAATTTTGACGGGGCACCCCGCATGCGATTTGTAAGACAGCCACGTCAGCACGTGTTAAGAACGTTAACAGTTTATTTTGAACCGCGTGTGCACGCATAGTTCGGCGACGCCTATGTATCGGATGCGTCGTCGAACGTCGGCGCCCGCATAAGCAAGCGTGGCACGCGTCACGACGCCCTGTCGCCGGTAAACAAGGCGGTGGAAATGGAAACGAAAGCTAACGGGATTTAAAGAACGATCCGTCTTCGACCGAGTGTCTCTTCGATCACAATTTTCCATCGACTATTCCATTTAAATATAAACATAGAAAAATTCACAGTTATTATTACTTATTACAGAGTCGGAACAAAAGGAAACAAGTAAAAATTTCAATTCGATAGTTTTCTGTATGTTTTTTACAGAAGATGAAAATGTTGTTGAACCCCTCCGTAAAAATCTCACAATATTCAATGTTCATTCAATAACCAAAATTGCTATTAGAGCATAAAGATTCACGTCCTAGTAAAATGCATTATATGCACATATGATAAAGCGTGGATGGAGTTTTGATGCCAAAAAATAAACAAAAGGAGATAGAAATGTTATAAACAAGTGAAAATTAAAACGAGGTTCGGTGAAATGTGGACATAGCAGGGAAATATTCGTGGAATTTGACGTTTCTATGGATCGAAGGCTTGTCGACGCGCCTCGATCACGGACTCCGCTGGATCACGGCTAGTATGGAGGGCTGGCAGTCAGAATCGTGACGTAGAAGACTGGCGTTGTCACTGCAGGCCTACTTCATGACAGTAACGGAAGTCTCTTGGCCAATCGATCCATCGATTCTTGGTCAACGGGTCAGTCGGATCAAATGGAAGAGAAAATTAATGTAGCTCGCCGTGAAACGCTTTTGCGTTCCATTCTTTCCGACATAGAAAACAATTCTACACATTTCTCACCGTTAAACACTTCATCACAATAACATGACGTTCACGATTTTTCAATCTATTTAAACATAGGCAAACCAGTTCTCTGCCGTTCAAACTCGTAGTGCGCAGCATAATACAATAATATTCAGGGACTCCATCGCTTTTTTCTATTAAATTAATACAGTTATTGGACTGCAAAATAAAAATTGGCCAAGTCGATTATGGGAAACAGATATTACATCAACTTTTATCTCTTCTTTCGAGCATCTTGATAAGTCGATAAAAGTGCGAGTTCTCAAATTCTTGAATCACAGTTTCGGAGTTCGCTCATTTCTGAAGTGGCCGATAGTAAATTGTTTTGAATTTTGAAAATTTCGTGATGTCGAGTGGAAATCGCGCGAAATAATTCGATTCGATCGATCGTCGAGCTGCTCTACGACCGATTTATTGGATCGCGATCGCAATGACAGACGTTACACGGACAAATTGCCGTGACGCAGTCGTCGAAGAAGGCTAACTAAGAGAACCCGTGCAGCGCAGCGGATCGCCTCGGTCTTCTGTATTACCGGAATCGAAGTAACGAGGTATTTTCTCATATTATACAGTGTAGCATGCGCGGATTCGCGTATTATATGCGGGAGCACATCAGGCGAAACAAACCTGTTGTTTAGAGGTAACTGTACCGTCTCTTTTCTCTTTACAACCGACTAACTCGCTATGTGTTTCTCAGACTCGCTCGATTGTGACCCTTTGTCGTAGTTGCGCTTTCTTTTCAGCTTCATCAAACGCGGCTCGCTCGGATCCTGCGGGATTCCCTTTCTGTTACACGGAATTTACGACGCGACATTGTCTGACGATAAACGCGCATCCAATACATTTTTCTTTAAATGAATGTCTCACATTTTTAACTTTCAGAATTTGTTCTGGCTTTGCAGAAGTTAATTTTGAAGGGGCTCGTACGGGGTTGTACGGGAGGGCTGTTGAGGCTGCATCGACAGAGCGATGACAGATGTTGCAAGCCGCATTAGATAATTAATCTGCCGGCGGAATGGATCCCGAACGACGGGCGTGGAGAGATGATTATCGAGCGCGTTTAGTTTTATTAGCTCGTCGCTCGAGAAGGGGGCGGTTGACCCCTGGCTCCACGCGCCCTTCTCCACCCCTCTTTCGTGATTTCGGTTCAACGTGCCGCGGGATATCTAAATCTACCGGCGGGGAATCCTGTGAAAAGTAAACCTCGTTGCCACACAAAGGATCCTGGGATAGCGTGGAGCAGAGACGCCAAAAAACAAAAGTTAAACGAACGAGAAATTTTATCCTGAATGCGATAAAAAAAGGCTGGATCTGAGAAAAATGTTCCCGGCGCGTGTGCGGAACAATTTCGAACGAGGGAAAAATATTCTAGACAGATTCTTAGAAAAACAGGGTGTTCGAATTTGGAAAATCTTCAAATGCTAGAGTCAGTACAACATTCTACAAAATTATTTGAACCTTGATCATTTCATTAAGTGCGCACATTATGGAAAGATATTTTATAGAGGCATTACGGGTTTACGAGAGAATCGAAGCTGACCAATCTGCTTCAGCTCCAGCAAATTTTTGAGCCCGACGGAGCATCGACGCGAGCTGCATCCTGCGAAGGAGAATCGTCTTCTCGCGAAGCATAGTCGATTGGCAGAGGATCGACTTTCGCATCGTAGCCGAAGGGAAGATCGATTCTCAGGAAGCCAATTAAAGCAAAGAGGAAGGAAAAAAGGAGGAAGAGGAGTCGGTGATCGATCGGCCCGGGAATGGGAGCGCGAGGAAAGAAAACGGACGAGGTCCACCTACGTGGAGAAGGATAAACGATCGATCTCCCCATCGAAGAGTTAAAAAAACACGGTAGAGGGGAAAGAGACGAAAAGAGGGCGAAGAAGTTTCCTGGGGCCGCGGCCGGTTCCTCGACCCTCTCCCCCGACTCTGGGGCTCCGAAGGCTCTTTGGTAGCGTGGTGCCACGCACCCTGACATTATCTCCCGGTTTATTATATAGGTACCTGGTGGCACGCGCCGCGCCGGCCCGGCAACAGCTGCTCTCGTCCCGAACACCGGAGGTGGATGAATAAAGTGAGAGGCACACCTTGCTGCAGACGCGTGCCGGCAGCCTTCAAGATGCGAATACCGAGATCCTTCGTGTGTCTGTCTGGCCGTTGCCCTCCTGCCTCTTCTCTATCTCCGGGGGATCGGACTCGGTGAAATTTCAGCGTTGCATCCGCGCGTCGCGGCGCTGACCGTTGCGACATTGCGGGGACATTGTGTTTGGTCAGTTTGGGATCAGTCGGACATGGTAGGCGGAGGGGAGGAGGGTTACGGTTCGTCTATGATCGGTGCGAGGATTGATTGGGATTCTGCGAGGAATATCGATGGTGTCTTTGAACAGTTAAACCTGCTACGGTACAGACATTTTAAATATTTTAAAATGATATAAAAAATGTAGACGTCTGAAACGTTCCGATGGAACCACCATGGTTCCGAGCATCCTCCGATAGCGACGAGCCAGCCCGTCGTTATCGAAAGTCGATAAACGGTGACCGTCGAGACCATCGCCTCTGGAAGTCGATCCGGATGACAATGGGGCCGACGATGGTGCATCTGCGAGTGCGCATATAACATCGCGACCATCTTGCAGATGCGGGACCCGTGTTTGCGCATGTGTAAGAGAGTCAGCTCCCGTTGTGTATATCGCGGCATTCATCCTCGGAGCATGAAGGGTAGCACCTGCTGCCGAGCTGAGCCAACAATGAGCAACATCGCCCGGATGAAGATCCTCGCATAAAATTTCTTCCTCTCTGCGTTCGCCTTCTTTCCTCTCTCCTTTTCTCTCCCGGTCCGGTTCTTCTTGTCTTTCTCGTTTTATCGCTACGGAGAGCCGACTCACCGTGCGCCCGAAGGTCTGCGTGTGGCGACGCGTGCAGACTCCCGTCTCCCGTCTCCCGTCTCCCGTCTCGTTCCCTTAACCCAGATACGTCCGCCGATATTTTCGGTCAATTTTTCACTCTTACTTCCGCGCCGCCACGCTCCTTAATCCGGAATCTGCCTCCCGCTCCCCTTTATCGCAATTGATAACACGCTAACATGCCTCACGGATATAACGCTCCCAGAACAAGTAGAATTGTTTTGTGATTACAATTATTAAGAGAATGCAATGAACGCGGATAATTTTGATCTCGCATAAAATTATGAAAAACGTTTTGTCCTCGAATCAGCATCGTTTACCGGTTTCTAGATTCCACGTTAGTCTCAAGGGATCAAAGAATAATTCCGATAATGAGAAGATGGGCAAACAAGAGGTGAATGAAACGGCAGACAATTGGGGCCACCCCTAACGTTCACCGGTGCCGACGAAAATAACTCACTCCGCGAAGAAAGATGTCTCGAGGCTTCCTTCCGGAGCAACCGGTCATTTAGCATCGGTATCGGCTGGAGGATCTCCGCCCGAAGGAAACTCGGTATCGCCGGATTATCTGCACGGTATCAAGTATTACGGGAATGATCGCCGATTGACCTTTCGAACCGGCTGTGTTCTGCCGCGCGAACCCAGCGATCCGGCACCGGGCGACGGGCGAGCCGATAAGATCGCATCTCTCATCTGCTCTTCTCTCGGCTCGCTCTCCTCTCCTCCTACCTCTGCCTGCATGGCGGGTCTCGTGCCGGCACCTTTAACTCCGCCGATGTCACCTGCTGCCTTAAGAAACGCGAGGAGAGTCCGGCCGGAGGGAACCAACAGATACCTATCGATGCTCGACGACAGGGTGGAAAAAGACTCCTTCCGTCATCCTTCTTTTGATCGTCCAAGTTTCCCCGTTTCACCTTCCGATCGTTCCTTCATCACGAATAATTACCCTAATTGTCATTTTTAGGAGCCAGTCGATTTCTATCGCGAAACCGAGGGGGGACTTTGTTTCGGTCGCACGAGTGCGGCTAGACTGTTAGCTGCTCGAACCAAGTGACAATTTCTTTTCAATAGTGTTTTATACTAATGTTTTATAATGTATAAACCAAGTGAATTTTCAAGAGACATTAAATGAAGTTGCAAGTCTAGAGAAATTAAGAATTTTATGCCATATTTGGAAGCAAGACACGAGCGTATTCCAGGGTATTCCAAATTAAGATGCAATTGTAGAGGTACTAAAAATTGTACGCCATATTCGAAAGCAAGAGAGACCCGAGTATATTTTAAAGATACAGAAATAAAAAAGAGATAAAGTTTCCAAGTCACTTGCAATTGAAATGATCACAGAGGAATTCAAAACAGCATCTGAAAAGAAAAACTGGTTATAAATTATGAGGAGACATGGAATTGAAATGCAATGTGTATCGAACATCTATTAAATATTTATGAACTATTTTGTAAAAATTGAGGACATTTTTATTCGAACACGAGAGGGTTGATTCCAACGAAATGACGCGACGCTCATTAAAATAAAACGAGACGGTACACGTACCCACGGTAGAAGCAGACAAAGTTCCACCGCTCTGGAAATCGCACGTTACCGATCGCGATAGTACATACAATATCCACGACATACGACCGGCTAATTAAGACGGTAATCTGCCGCGTGGATTGATCGCGTTTCCGCTTGGAATATTAATGTTCCCGGCGGAGTACAAAGTATAAAACGCGAAATTGATATGCGCGATAAATATTTGGAAGAAAAGGGAAAGTGCGTCACCTGCTGTGCGTGTCTCTTTTTGGATCGGCTCGAGCCTGAGGCCGCGCCGCGCCGCGCGCCGGCAGTGAGTTGATGAAAAATGATCCGGTGATCTGGTCCGAGAGTCTCCGAGTCTCGGTGGTCGGCTAATTGAGAGGTAAAGAATGGGAGTGTTGACTTGGCGATGAGATCTCAAATTAAGCGTCGGAATTGATACCTGAAAAACTTGTTCTAATCAATAGTTTTGTTAAATTTTTTGACATCGAAACAATTTTACAATAAAATATTCTACCGTCGAAAAAATTTTAATGGAATATATTAACATGGAAAAATGTTTACAAAATATTTTAAGATTGAAAATAGGTAAGGGACACAAATGTTGACAGTGCTACGGAGCGACGTGTAAGGAAAAGGTATGAATCGAGGGAATTTGGGAGACTTTCGGAGGACCTTGGTGAAAAGACAATCGGCAACTATGGAGGATGGTTGCGCAACGATCGGATCCGAGGCTGGCATCGAGCGGCTCTTTTTTCAAACTTGTTCCCCATATGCGTCCGCATCTTTGGTCGGCGGATGGGACTGACAATAACCTACTGATCGAAGGCAGCTGGACCTTCCTCGAGTCATCTGCCCGTGTAGAGCTCGCGATGCGATAACTAGTCCCCCTTGCTTCTCGCCACGAGACCAGCATTAATGGATATTTATTATCGTCATCGAAGGTGGCTACTCAGAAGACAGCTGACTCGGGGAAGACTGCTGATCAACGCCGGATGATGATGATGATGATGATGACGCGGCCGAGAAACCGCTCCCGTGATGCTTTGATCGAATAGTTACGTTCGGGACCAGTGATCTGCCTGGTTCTCCTACCGATTACATATCTTATATTACTGCTACTTCAAATTTCCCCTACTCACTTTTCTCATAAATACGGGTATTCCAATTTTGATGTTAATATGGCCGAAATTACGTCGTGTTTGGTGTCTTTTTAATCAGAAAAGTGTTACGAATATGTCAGCGATAGTTTCGTCGAGAGATGGTCCGAGCATCGAAGGAACGAAAAAGGACCTTTCAGGACCGTAGGAAATTAGTCGACGTGTCTCACGGTCCCCCAGTTCGTCAAAAGATGACTCCTCGAACCGTGACGAAAGTGACTCGATGAACTATACACGTGAACATGATCGCGAGGGTGGCTCGGCGCCAGTATCAGCCTATTAGAAGGATGCTGGCCTGACATTTGAACAGCGTATGGCATTTAACCTCTCTGCAGGGACCCTCTTTCTATCCCCTGTCTCAAAAACCACCTCGTCGAACGATCAAAAACGCAATTTCCTAGTCGATCGACGGGCGACGCGCGACTCGCAGAAACGTTTCCCGACTGTCCCGGTGCCCGGTGCACGATGGAACATCCTGATCGAGGTTACATCCTCGTTCCCCTGTGTGCTCTTCCCACAACCCTGTTTCGGGACGGCACGCGCCCAGACACGGAGTCGGATGGAATTGCACACTGCACGGTGTCCCGTGAGTCAAATATTTGCTATATCTCGCTGCGAACGTGTGCTGGTTGATGATAATCACTTTGTCAGCGGAGCTCTCGCTGAAACATTATCTGAAATTATTCTGTGCGCCGCGCCGTTAGGGGACAAATCAACCCGTAAGCGTATTTGCTGGTTGTACAAATTACGTGAATTGTAAGGCACTCGACATTTTAATGTGGCATTATATGTACGTAAACCTATCTTATTATAAGGAACAGTGTCATGGGAGGTGCTTATCGAGTAGGCGTGGCCTCGTTGCTCTCGATAGAACCACGCGTTGCTCCCGATGTCCTCTGTATCGCTTACCTTATCTCAAATGCACAAAATTCGCAATTTATTGATAAATATTAACCAGACTGATTGATTTTAGTGGAAACTAGTTGTAACTACAATAGAATAACCTGGAGCGAGTTTTGAGTACAAGGAGCATCGGTTTCGTCCAAGAGCCAAGGCAGCGAGAGCAGCGGTTGTTGTCTCCTATAATTGGAAAAGGAAATTGTTTACATCACTGTGTAAACTGATCGAGCCGCGATACTCTCGTTTCCAGGTATGCCGGTGATTCTACGCAGCGCTTAGTCACGGTTCGAGGACGCCTTTAAATTTGAAGAAGAGAAGAAAGCAAGGTCCACGAGCATTTATGTCGCGAGCAGAGCAGCTCCTTTGTTCTTTCTGCTGCGTTGCTGTACCGTGAAACGGTGACTTTCATCGATTGCGAGGGACGGTGAGTCGATTATACATATGTATATGTACAATGTATATCGGAGAGACAGGAGACAGACAAACTTACTTGTATCAGTTAAGATGATTTACCGATGATTTATTTATAAACCAGCCCCACAATCGATAAATGGCATAAATCTGGCTAAAATAATTTTCCCAACAAACAGCACAGCGCTATTTCGTTGAAATAAACGGTGGACGAGCAGATAGGAGTTATAAGATGATCTATTGCGATCGCTAGGATCCAGACGGTCTCGTCGACGGAACGCGATAGAAGATCGGCTGGTTTTCTGGCGTGCGTTTTTGCAACGCGATTCGCCGTTCCGTAGTAGGCCGAATAACAGGATATACGGTGTCCGATGAACATCCTACAGTCTGCGGCGTCTCTGTCCGTTATCGACCACTCGTAGACACGTTTGCACGGCGATAGGTGCACGCTCCTTTCGATACGAGCCGCGTTCGTGTGTGGGCGGCCACCTATACACGCGACCCTAACGAGAGAGAAAAGAAAAATGAGACGCGAGCGAGAGAAAAAGAAAAATGAGACGCAACCGAGCGCCCGGCTCTTCTCGCTTCGAATAATTCCTCGCTCGTGGAGTGCCAGTTTTTTCACATCTTAACACGTTCGATAGTTTCCCTAACAGATATGTATGACGTCACCATATGGCTGCAGGGAAAAATAGCAGGAATTCGCGAGCGATTTGTCCCGTTCGCCGATACGACGGAGACAAACGATCTTATCTGGTGCAAGCCAGCTCATTCGTCGATCGCGGTTTACCGTTTCACGCGGCCGCACGGACGGTATAAATAATGTTGAACGCGTGTCGTGCCGCGTCGATGCGAATCTCGAGCAACAAGACCGGTTCCGTTTAGCGAAAGTATTTCGTAGCTACCTGCGAACGTAATGCGCTCGCTAAACGGCGTAACCAAGCCACTGATTTGAATTTAAGAAACTCGAATCAAATGAAATCTTATTTTCGTATTATAGCAATCGCATATCCGTAAAATAAAAAAAATCATGTATACGCAGAATGGAGTTATTCTAGGTCAGAAGAAACGTTTAATTTTAATTTTCAAATGAAAATAGCTCCGACTGCAAAGCGTTGTAAACGTAACGAGACAGAAAATTTGATTGTGCCGCGCCGCGCCGCGCCGTTCGCTGAAATGCGTCGCAGTTTTCAATTCCAGGAGCCGCAGAGCACCGACTATCGACTTCGTGAGATCGAAATCACAATACGAGCTTCTGTCCTCCGGTATGCAGAGTTGTATGGCTCTGAGGTATTACCGATGAGTCAGACAACAACGTGGAATGTCGCTAATGAGTCGCGGCGGCCGCGGCCGTTCGAACGAAACGCGGGAGACTCCGTGTCGCCGCAGCTTTTTACGATTTTGCGGAAGCACGCGTCCTTCTGTGCCGGTTTCCACGAATATCCGACGAAATTCGAGCTTTCAACAATAAATTACACTCATTCACACTCGAAGGAAACGACCTATTCAGAGTAAAATAATCGGTCAGCGGTAGCAAGACAATCGTGCGATACAAGGCGACGCGACGCGACGCGGCGATCAGCACGAGATGACACAGCTCGCAGAATCGCACGGAAAAAATGTGGTCGGGAGGATAGTGATTTTGAGTCCTCGTCGGCGGCGTCATGCGAGATGCATAATCGCACGTAGCCGTCCGGCCGCACACCTTGATATTCGCATGTGTCAGCGGATCGTGGGAACTGGTGTAGTATCTTTCAAGAGCGTGGGTCGCCGGTGTTGGTGTTTATCCAACGGGCAGAACAATGCGCGGGACTATGTGGCCCGTTCCGCGTTGCTGCGCCCAAGATCATCGGCAGCTACTGTTCCTCCGAGAGCGAGCCGCTTTGTCGCTTTCCGATGACTAACAATAAAATCGTCAGTGCGCCGGTCATTAATGAAAATCATCGTCTCCACCGCCGAGAGCCGGGAGCTTGTGCAGTATGCCGTGCCATCTCGAAAGGAACGATTACGCGTGCGTGTGTTGTCTTCCACGGGACGAGAGAACTGAGAAACTGTTCCCAACTGGTCACCATTGTCACGAGAACGTAATTTCCTGGCTGCGTTTGTCTGTCTGTCGCACTCCGTAACTTTCTGTAATATTCTGCGAGACCACCGGTGCTTTACATCATTGCCTGCCCGCGGAAAATTCATAATTTTCTAGCTACAGGACTTCCATTATCCGAGCTTCCAGCGTCTGAAGCATCTTTAGCAAACTAAATATTTTTAGATTTTTCCATTAACCGTACAGTTTTCTATTTCAACTATTCATTTTTCTCATAAATGCATAAATTTCGCAAACCCCCAAGAATAGATGGCCACCTAGGCTACAATTTCATCTAAAAATGGCTCCCAACGTGCATGTTCTGTCGGCAAAGCAAAGATGCCCGAAGACGGGTAGCAACCTCGTGAATTATTGTCTCAGCGAAGATGCCTGCGGAACGTTACCAGCCGCAGGGAAATCCGCGTACGAGCGTCTCGTCGCGAGCTAGCACCGCGGACGGGTAGAAAAACCGACCAGCCATATAGGAGACGGTTGCGCAATAAGTTCCTCGGCGTTTCTCCTTCAATAAGGTTCTGCGGAGGAATCTGGCGGGCGCCTGTTACGCAAAATGCCAATTGGTGCCCGCCTCCGTCCCTCCCCCACCTGCCAACGATCCTAACCTCGATTCCCGTGTTCATCTCCCGGTTCACGGCGGAACAATGGCGGCATTAGCGGCTCGCGGCCGTTCCGCAAAGATTTCTCAGAGCCTGGCCTGACGCGTTAACGCAATTTCCACGAAAGGTGTGTACTCCACGGAAGACAGCTCGTGGAGCCGCCGAGGTCCCCGGTTATTGATCGTCGAGGCTAGCCGGCGCGGCTCGGCTCGGCTCGGCTCGGCTGCCAACCTGGCTAGCTACCTAGCTGGCTGGCTGGCTGGCTCGTTGATTTTACTCCCAGCTAGAGGAGGACCATACTGGATGTGGTATAGATAATGCTCGCCTATACCTACAAACGGTGTACACCCACACCTGCCCCAGGCCAAGCTACACGTAAGCCCTCCGCTCTGCCCGGGGAATCTGCGACGCAGATACCGATTAAACGCCGTCTGCCCCCGCAATATTCCGCTTCCCAACAAACCGTTTTGGACCTGGCGATTATTCCCCGATTTTTCTGTTACCTTTCTGGCGAGGTCTTGCTCTATTGCAACGAGTTTTGTTATTCTGTAAATTAAAATCGTTGGATATGAATTTCATTTAATCCTCGAATTGTGAGAAACGTCCATGGCTTCGTTCGAACTCCGCTCGAAACTCACCCTCGGCTAACGAACGCATTTCCACCCCCTCGGTGAACTGTCCCTGGACAGAGAAAGCTGAAAAAGTGGACTGCGGCGAGGTTTTCCAGGAATTTCTCCGAGCCGTGTATAATATTCGTGGAAAAGGGGAAGATTATATTGGCGCAGGTTGGTCTTGGCTCGAAGGGAGCGAGTCAGACAACTTGGGGGCTGCCAAGCTTTCGCTTGGTTGTTGCCGCTGGGATCCGAGTTGGTAGGTGGTTTTCGTAGCCTGGCAACCTGGGCTAGTTCCACCCGTAACCACACCCTCGATTGACCAATTTATTACTCATCTAACTACCGGTCCGCTACCGTGCAGTGTGCAGACCGCGCGCTGCGCTGTGTGTGATTCTGAAAGGGGGTTGTGGCTCGTGCGTCGATCCCACAGACGAGCCCTGGACGTTCCACGGGCCTCTAACCTAGATTTTCATGCTCTCTCCACCTTTCTTGTCCGCTCCGATGTCCGCTGGTCCCGCCACTCGATCGATAACACGTTCCTTTGCTTTAGATTTCCGCGATTTTTACACCTGGTTCGCCTGGAGTCGCGGGACTCGTCATTTTCATACGTTCCAGATAGAATTTGAGATTGCGGGGATTATTTGATAATCGAGAGTCTCTCTGTCCTAAGCCTGTCAAAATCACACATCCTCTAACAAAGATACTATTAGCTTCTTAACCTAGCCCAGCCAGAAAGCCCTCGTCGCATCAGGACCACCAAAGACTTCGTTCCGGATAGAACTGTCGAGCCACAATGTACCTTACAAACCGCCCTCTGAAATCCAAACATAAGAAGATCCTCACGAAGCTCCTCAGGTCGTCCCAAGCGTTGAGACGACAATCGTCGATTCCGCGGCTATAATAACCGTCCTGTGTCCTCGATGGGGAAGAGAGTCGGACAGAGTTAGAGAGGGTCAGAGAGACAGAGAGAGAAACGATGGGGGTTGCGGTACGGGAAGCGAGAGAGGAACCAATTCGTGACGTGACGTGGCCCAAGGTACGAATGCGAGAAGTTGCGAGGAAGCCTTAATGATCGAAGCGCTTCTTCCACGAACCCGTGGAATCTGATTCAAGGGGATAGGGGGCTAGCAAAGAGAGAGGTGGGCAACACGGGCGTGGGTGGACGGACGGACGGACAGACGGGCGGACGGGCGGCTAAAGTCAGATCTCCAAGGTTTCATAGGTGTGTTGGCTACAAACGGTTGCTAGGCTACCGGCTAGGGAGGCAACCGGTCAATACCTCCGCGCACCTCCGAGCTGAAACGTCACCGGTGGAGAGTTGCTCTCTCCACCTGTCCCACCCTTCGCGCACCTCCCCCTCCCCCGGAACCACCCCCAGCGCCCACCTCGACATCCAGCAGCAGCAGCACCCAGGACACCAACGCCACTGTCCCCTCCTCTTCTCTCCTCCTTCTAGCTCTGCTAGCTATGCTCCTCTTCCTCCTCTTCACTCTTCATCCTTCTCCTCAGCCTCCTACTATTCTCCTACTTTTCTCTCCTCTTCTAGTTCCGCCAGTTTTGCTCCTCCTGCCTCCTCTTCCATCGGCCTGGCCACGCCACACCATCCAACGACGCCGTCTCGCTCTCTACCTTCTCCACCTTCTTCAGGCTGTTAACGACGAGGGCCGCTAACCCCTCATCCGTATCTCGTTCTCTCCCGTCCGCTACCGGCTTTCCGGCTACCTGCGACCGCGAAAAACGCCCACGCAAACACGCACCCACCACCGCCAACCCCCGATAAAGTTACGCTTCCGTAGGAAATGGGACGAGGACGGGGTTAAATGGAATTAACCCCTTATGATTTCTTTCGCAACTGGCGCGTAATTAGATTCACCTTTTTGCCCGTAGACTATGCGGACCTCCGTGAAAAATCGAAACTGTCTGCGTCGGCTGCGGGAAATTTATTTCTTTGGGTTCGTTTAAAAATGGCTGACCATTTCGATAGATACATTCCTGTTAGATTTGAAAAATAATGTAAAATAGACGAACGACGGAAAAGTAGAGACAAAGGCACTCGCAATTCGTTCGTAGCGACGACGCTCGACGACGCGCGACGACGCGCGACGACGCACGACGGTGTTCGAGGCGTTGCCATCGATAAATTTCACGGTGCATAATGGATTAAGTGAAACGTACCGCGCGGAATAAAACGGACCGTTTAAGATCAACGCCTCCGATAAGATCGCTCGTAGCATTATGCAATTTTGTACCAATTATTACGTACACAATGTTCTATCGAACGCCATATCTCTCCGCATTTTAAACGCACGAAACCTGCCCGACACACAATTCGTGTCCACGCCTCGGGGCGATATCATGCTACATAGCTAGTTCGCTCGCCACCTAAACCTCCAACACCTCCTACATATACATATTTCGCTATAGCTTCCGAATTTTCCACGTGGCTACGTTATCGCCTAAACTTTCCCATTGGTCGACGCGAGATATTCCTGAAGACCGTCCAATCGCTCCGCATATTCATCAAATGTTGTGAACACTTCAGGAGGAAAGTATTTACTGTGTGATCGATGAATAGCGTCGCATACGTGAATCGATCTTTCGGATCTTTCAATTGCAAAATTGTTACCGAACCTTCAAGAACAATATTCAGCGAATTTTTTGTCGACGCTATCTCCCTGTTGTATCCACGCGTATTCCTTTCGTGGCGAGGCAGCCACCCATTTCCGGGAACCGCAGCCACGGGAAGCCCCGGGGACAAGCGAAAGGGGTGCATCGTCCTTCTCTATCTTTCCTATTCCCTCTCTGTTCCTCTCCTTCTCTAGATTGAGTCTGCACCACCAGCAAACACGCGAGCATTCCCCGTGTCGGTGCATCCCCATCCCCATGCTACACCCGGTGGCCCCGATCATCCTACGCGTCCTGCTTCCTTTCCACCGCTTTTGCGACTCGATGACTACGTCGCTTTCGGCCCCCAAACGGCTTCCTTTCCACGACGAAAGGTCGCCGCAATTATCGAGGGATCCACCCTAACAGACGATCCCGTTGGGGGTGGGTTTCTCCTGCGGTGTCTCGCGGTGTCTTGCGGTTCCTGGCCTCTCGATAGATACGGCACTGCTCGCATTCATTTGTACATCGAAGAATTAATGCGAACAGAATCGTACAGTGGATTATCCGTAGTGGAAATGATCGGCGGAATATAACAAAATATTTGAACGTTTCAGAAATAGAATATGGTAGATACCGGAGGATAACTTTTTTTTTTAAACAGAGCGTTTATTGTGCCAAACAAAAAAGAATAATATTTACAGATAGGTACAATAGACTTAAACGCACAAAAGTATAACAATAGGTAACTTATTAACTACTAGACTAAAGGCTCCGTTTTCGGAGCACGCGCGGTCTTACAATTAAATTCTATTTGCACTTATTGCTACTATTTACACTTATGATAGATAGTTTTATCTACTTATGGATACAACATATATACAGTATAGCACAGGAACTGCATAATCAGTCTTACATCTACGAGATAAAAACACAAATTTAGATTTAGTACTTACTTACTAAACTTATACCAGTGGTGTACTTAAAATTAATTTTCTTGATTTACATTGTTGTTTCTAGCTTACTAATAGATGATGCTAACACTAATAATAATAATAAAAATAATAAAATACTGGAAACAGAGTAACGCATTATTCCGAGCAATGTCATGTTGAGGCTCATTTCAATCAGGAAAATGCCACCGATATGTTGGTAACAATTAAAATACAGATAAACGCATCAAATTGGTAGAGAAGTTACAGAGATTTTCCGAGTTCGCAGAACCATCGCTAACAACGCGACGTCAGCTAGAGGTAATCGTGCTCACGATATTAGGAAAATCTGTTAATGCCGAGCGCGCAAAGTACCGCCTCGCTTTCACCGAGATCATTAGAGCAGCTCCTTGACTCGCGTTCTCCGACATTTCGGCTGGAAAGCTCGATTATTCATTCTAACGAGCTGATTTTATCGGGAAAAACCTCGTTCGGTTACTCGTACACAGACCACCGCGGCCGGCTACTGCCGGCTACTTCCCGAAGCTCTTCGCTACTACGCTCCGGCCGAGGATTTTGCGTCATTATGATTTATACGCGGACGATGCAAATTTCGCGGCGAGCTTCTCCTCGCTAAATCTCTTATCGATCATATTTCCTCGGGAGCCTGTCTCGACGATGTCGGAATTTATACGAGCTCATTATACACGGTATTCACGAACAACGAATACCCCGTCTGGATTTCAATTCTTTCCTCTGTGCGTGCGCTTCTTCTAATTAGCCGATTTTCCGGTGGAAAATGAACCCGCTCCGCGTAACAGTGCTTAGTATTCTAATAGATACCCTAACGAAAAATTACGCTCGATAGACAGTAACACGGGAGAAAGTGCGTCAGATTTATTAATCGCTGTGTACCCGAGGCGCATTCTTTCCTGAATATTTCGACCTTCTATTCGCAGAAAGTACTTGTCTTAGTTTAATCGCTAATTTAATCACGAACAAAAAAGCTGGGTATTATTATTAAAGTAAATATTATTATTAGTTTTGTAAAAAGATTTTTTTTGTATTCTCGGATACAAAAGCCCATACCCTAATTGATTTAGTACTACTTACACGTGTGCAAAATTTCAGCCCGAAATCTTCATTTTCGCACAGTTATAAATTTTGTTCTTTTTTTCTTAATTTAAGGGGACACTTAAGGGCTAAGTGGTTAGGTCTGAGGATTATGAGGGTGCAAAATGGGAGATTAGCCACATATGGGTCACGAAGATTTTAAATAGAATTCGACAAACCTCGATACCTTTCACGAATAAAATGAACCTTGAAGCCTCCATGAAAGGACAACATTGACCCTAGGGTTGTTCTACAGCCCTCGTTCTCTACCCGGGGTAGAAACGCGTCGAGGCAACCCTAATCACGGCCAGGAACCGCAGAGAGTTGCGTCGTGTTACAAAACAGACGGTAGAATTTTTTTTTCATTTTCCCGGCGCGGCGCGGCGATTTCACTGGAATCAGTATTCCAGGAAACGATTCTTCCGCTTCAGTTTTTATTCATACGGTCGGCGAGCTCCAGGAGGAGAGCCTCGCTGCCCGCCCATACAAGGCCCTCATCCACTCGCAATGAAAGTCAAGTGATCTACCCGCGGGCGAGTCGATTCCTACATCCTCACCTGCGCTCACCTGTCTTCCGCTCACTTTCCTTACCCCTGCGAACGGCCACACTCCGCTCGATTCGCTTCGCGAGCATTTCAGTTACATGGTTCGCTACAAAACCGACTGTGTGTCCACTACAAGCTACGAACGCAAACCAATCCAAAGATTTTACTTCTTGTACGTTTCAAATGATTTTTCCGGATCATTTATATCGCGTACAAACTACAAACGCTGTTCTTCAAATAATACTTTTTCGCTTCTAATAATTTTTATTGTGCAATTGTTACCAACATATTCGGGGCATTGTAACAACAAAGGGAATTTCTTGCGCGATTTTCCGGAAAATATGGCGGCGGCGCGCGACGCGGGAGATTGCGCATCCGAGAACATTGAACTCGGAATACTGCTGACAAAAGACAGGCTCCCTGCCTCTGCTTCACAGACACCATGCTATGGCTATAACATAGTATGTACACGTACATATACATCGTTCCCATCGTACACTAGCTTCGATTCTTCTCTCTCCCCTCCTCTCTGCTTTCTATATTCTGATTTTCCACCGAAACACGGAGAGCCAGCGTCGATAGGATTCTCATTAATTAACATTCAATGTAACAAAGTCAGCCCGCGCGCGGAGGCCTTGAAACGGATCCCGACCGTTCCGCTACGAGCTCCTCTCCCATCTACCGCCGATCCTTTAAATAATCTGGATCTATGGATCGATTAGCGTTAATTACCCTTCGAAATGACTCCACTTAGAGTGTCCTAACGAGCGCTTAAAATTTCGGAGCCTGAATACTGTAGGCCCTCGAACTTGTGCGAATGTATCCTCGAATGACTTTGTCGCCAAAATTTACCATAGTTGGTTATCAGCGAGTAAGCGCAGTTGCATCGAGTTGCAGTGCAGCGAACAGTGAATCTGGTTGGATTCATTTGACCGGAGATATGCACATCCGCAGGTGCATCGGCTGTTGAATGTGGGCGAGATGTCTCCCTCGAGGAGAGATGAAAAGAAATATTGTACATGTATGTATAATGTGCGTGAGCCGTCGCGTAAAGACGCGGTTGCGTTGCCCACGGATCATGGAGGAAAAGAGGGAAACTTTATAAGAAACGCTTCCGGATGTGGGAATTCTAATCTTGATCAATCCTCGCGGCGAGATAACGACCGACTGGCTGAAACGTTCTTGTTCGTGCGCTCGCCGAGAAGCGGATCGAGATTGCTATGGAAATGCGTGTGCTCTCCGGCCAGGTTCCTTACGCTGGCACGCCACTCTTCTGTGATTTAAACGAGCATCGAAATGAATTGTGGCCTCTTTAACCGCCGCGGATAAGTCGCCCTTGTTCCCCGACCGCCGCGCCGCGCCGTACGACAACCGTCGAACTTTGATATCGGACATTACGCGAAGCACAATCGCTATTCGATGTTTCGATATCATTTTATCGCCTTTTGGTAGAGCAGGGTAATGTCTTCCATTGAAAAATGTGTAGTGAATTCGAGGATCGGAGATCGATGATAGCTCGCGATTCGTATTATTCCGATGATTTCGTAGCGGTATCGACGAGAGGCGAACCCGAACCCGAACCCGAACGACCATAGTCACCGCTCGCGCTGGAATATTCTCCGTGCAAAAGCTTACGCTTCTCGTTTATCAACTCGCCTTTTGTGATACGCGATCTGCTATATTCGCACCGGTGTCATCGCCGGCAAGTTGTCGCCGCTATAATACGAGAACGGTTCCGAGAAAACGGATGCGGCGCTAATATTTCCGAGGCACGTGTAACACGCAACGCGATCGCCCGAGGAATCGTCGATCTCGCAGAATTTCAACATTGCTGTTCGAACGGGAGCCGGGCAGCCGCACTTAAAAAAAAAACGTCGCTCGATAATCGACGAGTATCGATCCATCGGACACTTTCACCGTCGATAAGCGATCTACCGCTAATTACCCGCTGCTCCTGTCAGAGTCCGATGAAAATCAAGAAACGCTGATTTGTAGTTTTATTTCGAACGATTATTTTTCAGTCCGGCCAATTAATTATGCATTCTACAACGCGAAAGGTGGCACACGACTGTCCAAACTGAAGGAAACTGTTCTCGGAACTCTGTTGCAGCCGAACGAAAACGAGACTTCTTCATTTGCATCGGATCTGGTTTAAGGTCCGGTTCGCGTTCACCTAACCGAGGCATAATTGAAAACGAAACTGTACTTCGCCCGGCTAATTGGAAGTACACCGAGAAGTTTATATCGATTGATTTCCGTCGCCCAGCTGACTAATTGGCAGACGATAAACAGAAAAAGTAATTTACATGTCTTCGAAGTTCGATCGACGGTTGAATGAAAACGAAAATTTACCGGTCTCGTGCGACCAATCGAAGCTAAAGTGGTAAAGACATCTCGCGATCATTGCGAGCACGACAGCGCCTGCGGTCGTTTTTGTAATGAAAAATGTCACGAAATTGCTGCTTATCTGCCCGTACGGTCCTCAAGATTGTTGCACGAAGGAGTTGCACTTCATCGTTTAAGGCGACCAATTATAATGCCACGTTCGACAAACGTACTTCTGCGACACTGAGGGAAAGAAATCAATCATTTTACAGTGTTTAACATTTTGTGCATGTAATGCGTTGCTTTACACTTTCAATTCATATTTGTTATTCGTGGGGCCACTTTTTCGAGAAATACGAACATAAATCGGTAAGACAATATTGTAAAACGTTTTTGAACTATTTTTGGAGGGCACTTTTAGCGACAGATTCGTGGCATTTTTCTGATCAAAACGAGTCCAAACACGATGCAACAAGCATCCCATTTGCTCGGATAATCCACGATAGCGAGTATTCGGATAATAGAGGTTCTACACGCTCCGCGAACGAGGCAATACGATGCGAACAGGGTCGCGTTTGGTATCGTATCAACAGAGCGACAAATATGATGGAAACAAACAAGTCAATGAATTCTCTCGCTGTTGCTTAAAAAACCAACACGTCGCTTAATTCCACGAGCTCACCGTGCCGCATAGTTTCTCGCAAGATGCACGACGCATCCGTTTGAAATTGGCGCCGAATGGAATGCTGAATTTCGGGATGCTGATGAAAAAACTATGAATTTCGAAACGACCGTGGATTCGACGCGACGGCAACAGCGTACGAAAACGCAGCCGGTGCACCGCGATTTTCTTGTCACTTTGCTGCGCCGTTAATGACAACCAATTAAAAAAGTAGCAGGCGTAACGCTCTCGCCTTAATAAACGGCGAGGGCACGTAATTGCTGCCGGGCCGGGCTATAATTCAACGGGTCCGCGACAATGTAGAACGCAATGACGCGTGCTCGTATGAAAAACATAGTGGAATCGGACGAAATGTTGCGCGCGAAAGGACCAATGACATATTGGGGAAAGTGTAATGCGCGCGCGGCCTCGAATCGATCGCTGCACACGGGCTGCATCTGTTTCGGATGTACATATAATTTATCGGACCAGCTTTCGATGCAACCTACTGTGCTACAGTGTTGTAGATGGTTGAGCATCATCGATGCGATAGATTTCACGTATAATTCGACTCATGCAATCGATAACGATAATGTTGCAGGCCCCCGCCATAAAGAACAGCAAGTTCCTTCATTCTCGGAGACCGGGACTTGGTATACGCTTGTAAATGTAGAATTACGTTCCAATGCACTTGAGATTTATACATGAAGTAAATATAGTACAAGATAGTACAAAATAGTATGGAATAATATGAAATGATATAAAATTCTATGGAATGGTATAAAATATACGTAAACCATTTCGTTCGACGTTCCTGTGTCATTGACGGCCGGTGTCAAAATCGGAATGCCGGAACAAGATCTTCCTGGAAAAGATTTCTGCGCGCGTACACGCGGAGATTGATCGGTATTCTCACGGAAGATCCGGCGCTGGAACAAAGCGGATTCACGCGGTCCTCGCGGCACCAAGGGCGAAATCAGCTTTGAAAGAAAGAAGCGAAATGTATATTAATCTCCATGTTCCATGGATTCCGGGAACGGTGTTATCTCGCCCCTGAAATCCGCCGTGAACCCTCTGTTTATCGTGATCTTCGTGTGCGTGCCATCCTCGTGCACGCGAGCGAGGATGAGAGAGCATCGAAATAAAGGTGTATCCTGCGTTCTTTTTTAATGCGCCATAATTCTCCGCGTTGTCGGATAATTAAAGAGCACCGCGGCGAGAGAGAGAGAGAGAGGAAAGAGAAGGCTACCCATTTGTAAGTGCTCACCCTTGAGTCACGTCGACCTTAATCCTATCAGCCACTGCCAACTGACTCCCGAATGTTAATGATCCCCGCCGAAAAGGCACGACACTGGTACCATGGTAACACTTTCTCCGGTTGATTTAATAATTTCAAAAGTAATATACGTAGAGTAAAGGTAACAGAGAAGATCCTCTCTCATATAAGAAAGTGTTTATGAGATTTACAGGCGGAATATTTGGAGGGTCTCTCGATCACCTCGCGATACGAACGAAAATGCATATGCATTCGATCGATAGTGACCGGCAGATACGGTCCCGAGATCGAATAAATAAGCGAGCTAATTATGCGACGGGATGAACCTTGATTACTGACCTCTTCACCCTGCGCCAGCCGCGCGTGAATTATTCATCGTCCTCGCGCGCATCCTAAAAACTCATCAACGGTCCCCGCAACGTCTTCCTGATACGCCGGAGCTAATGTATACGGGGAAGGGGACGGGGACGGGGACGACAGAAACGCGTTTCCTTTACGACGATCGGAAGTCGAGGCGATGGAGGCGGGCATTGCGCCGTGTATCCACTTAGGAGCAACTTGCGAGGCACCTGAAACTTTCATTGTGCGTTCACTTCGAAGCAATTCTGCCAAATTATCACTTGACGGAAATTTCTTTGTACATATTGTTAGGCTGCGTGCCCCCTTGAGAACAACTAACGAGGCAACCCAGTGAGCCTGAAGCTTGCATTTCGTTCGGAACGAAGGCATTTTATATATCTTAATATATAAAATTGCTGATTTCATCGAAAGTTGAGTAGCACGATGAACAGGATCGTTCCGAGTTTGAAAGAGCAGATTCTGTCGGTGAAGAGAAGTACTATATATAAACGGTGTATGAGGGAACAAAGCGCGATGGTTGGTCAGAAGGCACGGCGAATGGTGTGTCCGCGTAGGAGGCGGTTGTCGTGGACGCGTTTCCCTCGATCTAGGGTGCGTTTCCATTGGGCGGCAAGGGGCTTGATTCGCAGATGCGTTTCTCGTCCAGATGTATATCCACGTCCGTGTCGAGATAGGCGCGCATTACCCGGTCACACACGTGCAAACGGGAACGCGAGCGTGTATGGGTGTTGCGCGCGTGTGTTGCTTTTGCGTTACAACGCTCGGTGCAGGGTCCACCTGAGCGAGCAGACGAGCGAGCGAGCACGGAGGAGAAGGTGTCTCACATGGGTGCCTCTGTTCCCTGCAACACGAGTCCCACAGATGGGGGAGACATCCGGGCAGCTGACGTTCAAATGAAACTGACTGACTGACTTCGGCTTAACCGACTCCACATCCTCCTTCGATTAAGGAGAACTACGTCCGGAGAAGTTGGAGAACGGAGGATGGGGACTTTATACATAGTTATACGCGCGCCCGTCAAATTGTTTTTCCCGACCCGTTGCGCCGCGCCGCGCCGTGGCCCGCCGAAGTCCGACCTGTCCCGAACCCGTCATCGGTTACACGCTCCCGCGAGCCTCCTTTGTCTCGAAGTCTCGATCCTTCCCGCGCCGGCGACGACGACGGCCACTACGATTCGGAAGAATGACCTCGGGAACCGTTCCAACCTTCGCACGACGACGCCTGGGTCCAGCTCGACGGGGCCTTGCAGTCGACACTCTGCTCGGTGAGAAAACTGGCCCAAGGTGAGATCCGAAGACACCGGGCCTGGTGCACGCTTTTATGGACATTTTAGACGCTTCTTCGTAACCTGCCACCCTTGCTTGCAACGTCTTGTTCGTTTTAAACTAGATAATGGCTGTCGCAGTGCCATCGAGAAGTAGTATTATTAATTTCTTCGGGAAGAATTTCGAAAGTCAGGTTTTCTCCCGATTCCGAAACAAACGCACCCCTCGAAACACTTATTTATGCATTTCTCCAGGCTTCTTCCATATTCCCGCGCGAGGGGAGGAGAGTCTCGTTTCCCGCCGAGGCATCGGTAGATCGGATCAACAGCGTTTTCGGGTGCCGTTTGCATGAGCAGCGGACTCCAAACGTGTCGGGGCGTGAGAAGATAGAAAGTGAATCGTGAGAAGTAACCGTGACGAATCATGGAAATATTACGGTTCTCCCGTCTCAACTCTGATGAACAGTACAAATCTCGTGGATTCCTACCTCTTGTACAGGGTCATCCATTTTTCACAATATTCTACCATTATTCGCAATATTGTTTACGCGATCTTAGTATCTTCTAATCAATTACTACGAAAGATTCTGTGGCAGGAGATCGTTCTCGAGAAGATATCGAATTCTCTCTCGTACCGATGAGTCTTTCCTCGAAAACATGAACTCGTCTACGTGAATGATCGATTAGGATTAGAGGAGCTGTCGACGATTTGTCAACGGTGTTCGACGAAACACCGACTGTCGTGCCACTCTGCCAAAACGGGCTGCTATCAGCTCCGCTCAATAAGATTGCATGATATACGCAGAGGCATGCGAACTTGCCACGCAACGTGACTCGCATTAATTCGGTCGTGGTCGACGATACGAGACGATTCGGACACTTGCCGCGAGGAGGGAGATGCAATTCTTTATCGTTCCGCGCGGTGGCCGGGTCTACTCTGACCCGGGCTATCAAAATTATCGTTCGATTAATTTTTTAAGGATCCGCTAAAAGCGCTTCATCCATGGACCGAAGGCTATTCGAAACGATGAAACACTATCTGAAGGTCCCCGAGAAGAGACCCGTAAAATCTCCCACGCCGCGCCGCGCCGAGAGAAGCCGCGCAAGTTGCGAGTCGCAAGGTGGCCCTGGCGACCCTCGAGATCCTGATCTGGAAGATGCGGAGAGCGCACGATTCCGATGCGAGACTGCTGGATAGGAGAAGAAACCTCCCGATTACCTATCCGCGATAATCCATCGTTCACGGTGACCAATTTCCAACATACAACGACTACGTTTTGCAGGATGCCGGGTAGAACGGGAGATAGAGAGCCGGGTCGGCATTTGCGGAGCTGGCAAAAGCAAAAGGGGAGAGACAGGCCAACCGAAGGAAGGGGAGAGGAAAAAAACAGAGATAGCGTACCCCAGGGACTGGCCAGTAGCCGGTGAAACGACGGAGAGGGTCCGAGAGAGCCGGGCTTCGATAAAACCGAGCGACGCGATGCGCCTGTGTAAAAGGGAGAGGAACGAGGAGAGTACCCGAAGAGAAAGAGAGATGAAGAGAGAGGGTGGATCAGGTGAGAGGAAGAGAGAGAGAGAGAGAGAGAGAGAGAGAGAGAGAGAGAGAAAGAGAGAGAGAGGGGTGAGAGAAGAGACGAGAGCGGGGGAGACAACTGGAGAACGAGGGAGAGAAGGGGAGGGAACGGATAAGAGGAAGCGTGGGCACTCAGGTGTGACTCTCCCGCGGGTTCTCCTGCCTCTCCTTGCCAGCAGCAACAGATACGCGGACCTTGGTCTCCCCGTGCACCTCCGGAAGTGCTCTTTATCTCTGTCGGTCTGTCCCCTTCGCCCGTACCACCGTGCGTGCGTGCATGCGTGCGTGCGTGCGTGCTGGCTCTGCTCGGGCCTCTGCGTCTGCTTCGACTGGACTCGTGCAACGGCTACCGTTCGCCGACGCTCGATTAACCGAAATTTCGATTGTACGAAACCTGCTATCGACCAAACGGTGGATCCGCGGAACCCTGCACTCTTGCGAGACACCGCTCGGATCCGTGCCCCAACCTTCTAGGGGATTGGACAGTCCCTCTATCTCTCTTTCTCTTACTCTCTGTTCGTGGCAAACGAGCGGTTATTCTCTCAGTCGCTGTTACCTGTAATTAGAACGTGGGGTGCGCGGAATATTTGATTCGCTCCGGTGATATCGTGGACTGTGGATTATTCGGGCCTGTACGCGTGTGTAGGAGATGGGGATGGTTAGGGGTTGGCCGGGGCTATCGAAATGGCGGAGCGCAATTGCGTTTTCATGGTGGAATAGCGAGGGGTTTGTTGTAGGTTGTTGCACATGAAATGGCCGATTCTCGGTTCAGTTTTCCGATTATACTTCAACAATTTCTCAACTTTTCGTCGTCTCTAGATGTTATACATTTCTGGTAAAAATGGACTAATAAAATGCAAAATGGTGGTCGCATTCTCGTGGGATCTAGATCCCTTCGAAATCGTTTGAACATTTTTAATGTTCATCAAGTTGGGACAGACGCATCTCATTTAAAAGGCATTAGAAAGTCTCCGAACGACACGATCGGCGTTTTAGTTGATGTATACGTAGATACCCTCTCGTTCCAGAAGCATCGTTTCCACGTCTGGCCACGTTCTAAGTTAAGTAACCAAATTAGCGACGAGTACAGCACGCTTTGTGCCACATAAGCCGAAGCTTCTAAAGCTGAAGAGGACGTCCAGTTTGTCGATCTCTTCATCCGATTAAGCCCCACCAGTCCGACCATTCCGCCGCCGCTATTCCATCTCTGTGGGCTCTTTTGTTTCATCAGCCTCGCTGCCATTTTCTCGTCTCCAGCCGCCGCGCCGCGAGCATTTTCATCCTCTTTAAGCAATCCCGTACCATTTTTTGCGACCGTGTTACACTGGCATTTCTTCTCGCAACATCTTTTCTAGATCAAACAATCCAAAACAATACACCGAGACTGTGGATCTTCGTGTATTTATGACATTTGTGAATGTTAACAAAAATTAATTTTCCTTTTATTCCTACTACATCTTACGAAAATTATAGGTTTTAGTTGGAGAAACGATAACACGCCAGGTCAAGAGGGTCTGCGGAGAATGCACCAGACGGTAAAGTAATTCGTAGTTGAAGATCTTTCTGACCATAAATGCATAAAGATCCCCCAGCCCGGTAAAAGAATAGAGTCAAGGAGGATGACTCCGAACAAAGCAGTTTTGCCGGCGGCGTGTGCAAATAATTAACGCGCTTGTCGAAATAGTTTTGCCTTACCTTTATCCTGCATAATTGTACCCCGCCCCCTACCCCCACCCCGGGGGATGGGGGTACTTTGAATTGATTTGGTGTGTTCGTATTGTTCAGGCTGCTAGTTGCTTGGGAAACACATCCACTGTGACCGTAGCCTTACGAAACGCGAGAAATGCGTCTAATCAGGTAACGGCCGATCATTTTCGTTGGCAGCACACCTGCGCGCGCTCGTTCGCCTTTCGAAGACGCATCGGAATCGTCGCTATGTAACATGTTATGCGAATTTCACCGGTTCTCGTGTCTCCTCTGTGCCGGTTTCAGAGCCGAGAATTTGTTGCCAGCAACGTGCCATCTTATGGACATTGCAAGCAATACATTGACGAAACATAATTCCTATTTGCCGGAATCGCAATTGCCAAAGAATGCATTTCCATTATATTGACGGAATGGTCCCTGGATATTCTATTCTGGTTCGGATGTGCCGAATAATAGAATTGTTATCGGTGTCGAGGCTGGCAATGCCGTCTGAAAAATTCAGTTTCCTATTTTTCAGCACCGCGAAGCGGAATTGCTTCGTGCACACCGACCATGATCGAACAGTTCTACACACCGGTGTGCGCGGACACTGCACAGCAGGTGGTGCACACATTGTGCGTCTACTATATGTATGTAGTATGGCGGCGGCGGCGCCACGCGACTTTCTTCTTTCCTTCTTTTGCAAGGCGGTATTTCATGTGTCCCTTCTTAATTCGTCGGAAATTGGCCCATTTCCAAAGGACTCATTGATAAATTAAAACGTCTGCGAGATCGCCGATTACGCGTTTCAATTTGGTAAACGTGGCATATTAAATGCCTCTCACACGTCCTTGCTCTCAATTCCACGGAATTTCGATTCTTGACAAACTGCAACGCTCCTTTATGCAGATGCGTTGTTTGCCAAGTATTTCGTCTTAATCTATCTCGTTTGATCTCCTTCTTTTATCCTTGATCGAAAATAAATTGGATCGAAGTATCGATAACTGCAAACATTCTGCAGTATACTAACAATATACGGACACTATTTCTTAATCTCTCACCACAATGAGACAACACTAATTTAATCCGCGAACGCTCGTGTTCGATTAAGTAAAAATACAAATGACAGGAGCGTTCCAGGTTAACGAAGTCTGTGATCAACGATTAACACCCATCATTTGAAACGTTTCTAGCGTGAAGATGGCCGTGACCAACCCGAGCAACTCGCCAGGAAAAACAAGAAGAAGAAGAAGAAGAAGAAGGACGGACGAAATAATCGCGGGAAGCAGGGTTTTTCGAGAGGGAACGTTTTTTCCAGTCGCGGAGGAGAGGAAGCGGAGCGAACGATGAGAGGGGCTCGGGTAGAGTGGGAAGAGAGAGAGAGAGAGAGAGAGAGAGAGAGAGAGAGAAGAGAGAGAAGAGAGACGAGAAGAGATGCCGGAGAAGCAATGCTAATTCCTAGCTTGGAGTTGGGAGACTCCGAGAGGTTTCCCACCTTCTACGGTTTCTCTCTTCTAGACAGCACGACGGCCGACCATTCGACAGCCGTTGGGGATGATAATGATTTCGTTTGCAATACTCGTCCGGTCAATTAACGAACGCCTGCCGACCCGTGATGAGACACACGGTGCTGTCATTGCGCGAAAACCTAACCAGAAACCATCATTTCCGCCAATCTTCGTCGAAATCGGTACCCTTACTTTTCCGAGGTTGCCGAAGTCAATTAACTGACCAAAAACGCAGTCGAAATGGAGTATCCGATAAATATTTGCCATAAGTCTCGCAACGAATTTTCTGAAAATTTTACGATTTTTTTAAAGTTATGAATAACGTGAATTTGGTGCATTCGCTTTTCTTGCTGTAGAATTGCATTTTCGGCTCGTGCTTTTCAAGCGATCGCCATGGAACACGGCTGTGCATCGTGAGCCGTATTGGCTCGTAATCGATCGATAATAATTGATGGAGACCCGGCTGACGCAAGGTGACTCTGGTAATACGATGGTCGCGGCATTCCTTCCATTTTCGAGCTCCGATGATCTATCGATTCCTCTTTTTATTCAGGAGATGCGGCCTTTCGACCGTCGCGCTGCGGAAGCTTGCGCGATTGTACGGGTTTATTGGCGAGCCGGCACGAGAATTGATATCGAGCGGGGCTCAATTCACCTTGCGAACTGGTCCAAGTCGATTGGAAGGTGGGCTCGAGTCCGGTTCGTTCGATCTTGCACGATTTCTCCCCTCTTTTTAGAAAATTCTACTGTTGCGAAATAATTCGGACGTCGCGTCGTCAGTTCGTATAATACAGATTCTACTAAATCGTGAATTAAACAAGCAACTGTGCTTCGAACGATGTCGTGTTTGATCTGATTTTAACAAGAAAAAATGTCGCGAATATGTTAACAACTGTTCCATAAAAGAATGCGCAGAGCCCTGTATATATCGATTTTTGTATCGTCGCTGCAGTGAAATACCGGTTGAATTCCGTGGATCTGACGGTCAAGCCAGTTTAGAACGGATGAATGAAGCAACGAAAGCCACGACACGATTTGGTGGCTTAAGTGCTGACGCGAAGAAGAGACGCTAACAACAAAATCTCATTATGAAATTCACGTCTCGATCCATAAGATTGCGCGCCCACCGACGCGACGCGGAGGCGCGCTAATTCCGAATGAAAGAGGACCGTGGACCACGAACATCGCGAACGAGATCAAGAAAAATTCCATTTGATTATTAGAAATCGTTGATCCAGCTCGAGTAACCCGACGTTATCAGTCCGGCAACTCTAGGACGTAACGTCAGACGAAATCGATGACGAGATAATGGACGCAGACAATATGTATAACGTTCGGTGCTGAATATAAATCGTCTCTCGGAGAACCCAGCGTATGTATCGCGGCTTTGTTCGGAACTGTACCGCACCGTTCCCGCGGGTTTGCTGAAACCACGCGACATCTATCGGGGACACGGCAAAATTGCACACGCTTCGCTGATAAATAGAAAGCGGATTTTATGCATTTATGACAAAAATCAGAGGTGTAATTTAAAATAGTGAGAACATTGAAAGAATTTTCATATACGCTGTTATATTATTTTCAACCTATTAAACGCTTTAAAAAATTTAAAACCATTTGGACCCACGGTATTGAGATCGTCGACGTCCAAATTGAATGAATAAAATGTTACATTAAAAACAACAGAAATGACTCTACCTGAAAAAATATGTTTAAAAAATTGATAAATACTGTTTCCGAAATCGCTCGAAAGCAGATCGAATCAGTCGAGAACCTCTGGCAGTAGTGTTCAGCAGTTGTCATTTCGCGGATAGTGGTCGCGAGTTACGATGACAATACGGGAAATGCTGCACTCATCCACCCTGGCCAGGCAGAACGACCGTTACATCGTGTGCTCTCACCGCCGTTCTCTCTTCTGCGTGAGCGCTCGATCATGGAAAAAAAGAAAATCTAGTCCAAACATCGCATAGCCGCAGCGCCGGCACGAACAATCGAGCCGATGACACAGAAATCGGGAACGAACGATCGCTAATCATCATTATTCTGTACAGGGCCGAAAGTCGCTTCGCGCTTCCACAGAACGAAAATCCAACCTCCTCTTTTTTGATCGTTGAATTTCAATTTAAAAACGCTACGAATTTTCGTTCCAACCCAATATATCCTCGCCCTCGCTTTGATCAAAAACGTTGGACGTTATCGTTTTGAACACATCTCTATCGAATATATGAAAAATCGACTCTGGTCTACAGGCCTAACGACTCGATTGCTGACGGAATTTGTGTTGAGACAGGTAGAAGAGGCTCCCGTTGGACCGTGAGGACAGGTGCGCAACGAAACAACATTCTCACAACATTCTCAGCGGCGAACACGTTTCCCAGCGCCGTTATCGTCCAGTTTTTCAACGCCGCGCGCCGCGGCTTATCTTTAGCGGCGTGTTGCGTAGATATGTATTCGGTTCAGGAGATCGCCGGATGGTTTCGAGGTTCCGACGCGATGACCGGAAGTTGTCGATACCGTAACGTTCGGGTACCAGCCAACCGGAAGCGGGTCCCACGTGTACCGTGGGCTACAGTCGAGGAGACTGTATATATACGACGACTTTCTTAACCTGGCGCGGCAGCGGCGACTCAACAAATCAATCACGTAAAAGAAACGTTTATGCGCAATGGTTTTCGCATATGTATGATCGCTTATTAAAGATTAAAGACCCAACGTCTGCTGGTTAATTAGCTGACGGGACTCTGACTGTTTATTAAATTCGCTTCTACGAGAAATTTCTAGAATCGTTACCAGAGTATATGTATTTGCTTATTAAATTAATGTTCACTTCCATCGGTATATCGCTAGTAATTGTCCGTGTAAAATTAAGAATCGATTAAAAGTTCGATACCCATGATACTTCGACTGCAGCAATGTTTGCACCTTTAAACCCAATATTTCTCCCAGTTTCTCCAATATCGCGGCACGATGCCGATGATCGTTTAGATCGTCGAGGATTTATGTTGCCGAACGATAATTTCGGGCGCAGTGACAATTCGTTAATGTACGATTCGCAATCGAATAACCGGGTAATTGGGACACGCATACGTAATTCCGAAATGTATTCGATGTTTCATCGTGTCTCGCACAGCATGGCTCGGTGTATGTGTGCGCGGAGTACAGGTGGTTCCTGCAGTCTTCAGGAAGAAAGTCATCAATAACCGAGGCTCGGTATCAGAATCAATAACTGGCACGATCCTCCCGTTGTAAGAAGAAGATATCCATTTTTCTATAGTCGCGACGACGCGCGACGGTGACCCGAACACGGAACTAACAGGAACAGGTGGACCCTGTGTTGGCTTCGATAGCAATCGATGGTGGACGCTATCTATGTGTAATTAGTGGAATGGTACTGAAAAAATTCGCAGAACTCGTTAAAAGGATCCTAAAAATCTACGCGGAGCTTCAACTTGAACGGTTGCATCGAAAAAAAAATGGAAACGAATTTTTTGCTAATTGAAAAGAAGCTCCTAACGTTGGGCGATCGTTCGAGGAGGAAATATCGAAGAAGGAAAAGCGTATCGGGCACTCTATATTCCAAGGTCAGGGCTGATGACGACCCGATATCACCGTTTCCCAATGAGAAAGCCCAATAAAGGCCCGGCTCGCGGCGATCACGATCTCACCGCATCTAAAATCACCCAGCGGTCCTCGTGATTGTATTAATTCACTTGACAGAATACAGAATACGGGACGCAGAGTGTATACAGATGCCATGTGGACGGGGGCCCCAGGCGTGTGTGGATGTGGACGTATTGTCTTCTCGGCTCCTTTCTCGCATTAGCATAAGAATTCAGCGTGTACCTGAGCCGCGTATCAATGGCCGTCCCGGTGAATCAAGACTTAAATCTTGCACCATGATCACCCGCCGACAGTCGAATGTTGAAATATCGTCATCCAGCCGATTGGAAACCTGGAACGCTCGCTGACCCACGCCCCCACCTGGTTTTACACGTTCGACAGAGAAGAAGCCCGTCTCGCTCGTCAACGTTTTCTCGGAAGAGGGCAACCCGCATCGCGAAAGTCTAGAGAAATTCGAAAGGTAAGTCCGAAAATCTTCCTCGAACACCTTCTACGCACATCCGTACACCGATCTTCATCTTCGACATTTATTTCGGATGGAAAGGTCCAGCTAACTAACTTGAAACAAACTTTTAATGATAAAAATGTTCTACCCGAATTGCAACAAACTGGAATAAAATGGACATATTTTTCTAGCTAAATTAGTTGAAAATAATATAACAATATTGTGAATTTCTTCTAATATTTGTACCGTTTTAAATTACGTCTACCCATTTACACATTTTTGTCATAAATCCACTGTCTACTAAGCAGAAGATCAACGTAAGCCCTGAAGAAGTTGACACAAGAAGTGTACACCCCGCGGTTGTGTACACCCTGCCGTAAGAGCTGTACGAAAAGCTCTGTTCGAGAAGCAATATTCCATCACCTGGAACACAACCTCCGGTAAAATGATTTCGTACAAATCCTTCTGCGTCGCGCGCACGCACACGAACGCGCACACGCGCTACCAAAATGCCGGCCGTGGAAGAGCGCTGAGGAACGTGTACGGGGACACGAAGTGTACGTGTTCTGCGAGTGAGAGGCGATCGATGGTGGATAGATGCTCGCTGGCTCCGCTTCCGCGTGGACGGACAATCGCCTTTGACGAGCTGGTTGCTCAGGTAGCGTGTGCACGCGCTATCCAGCCAGCCGCCACGGATTTCTTCGGGTTCGAAGCAGAGAGAAAGAGAGAGAGAGAGAAGGAGAAAGAGCTCGAACAACCGTGTCGTTCCACACAGGGAGCCACGATAATGTCTGGATACGTGTGACAGAAATCTACACGACATTCGCGAAATATTTATCCCTTCCACTGCTGTGTCCGAGTTAGGTGGATCTCTTCAGCGTTCCAGTTTTCAATGTTTGCTCGTTTAATCCACGATCTGGTGGTTCTATTCGATCCGAACCGTGAAAAGATCAATAGAAGCAAATAAGTTTTACAAATAGTAGTTTCATGAACTACTAAATTGTAAATACACGTTCGCCCATATTGTCCATCGAATGGATTGCAAATACACGTTATCTCGTGTTCCGACTCGAATAATTTGCTCAGAGAGCGTACTCCCACCCAGTTCGGTGGGGAAGATTTGCTGGCCGAGTACAAGAAGAGAGCTTCTCTTCGAGGCTGACGAGCCACGCCACGGAAATTCTCCTCTCCCGGTGTCTCTCCTCTCGTCGCTGGATGACCGCGACCGATACGCATGAGCATTCGGATCACGACGACCGGACCGGGCACGTAACAATTTCTGTTCCCGGGACTGGAGCCACTGGATGGATCGTCGATCCTTCACAGTTCGCTGTCTCCCGAGCTCAGCCCTCTCCGAGGGCTCCCCTTTCAGCCCACCCCGCACCTATAATCATCCAGCTGCGGAAGACCGCTGGTCTCTCTTATGCAACTATTTCTATGTTTCTGTTTCCGGTATTCTGGTTATCAACGGGCTACTACTCCAGTGTGACAGGCCCGAAAAGTCGATCTTCCTTGTCTGCGCGTCAACGGAACAGCGCCAAGCTCAGTATAGTAATTAGTCTAAATTTAACCAGTGAATGACTCACAGATTGGGAATACTAGGAACGGATGAGACGGAATCGAAAGACAATGTATCAGAGGAAATCCCTGGGTATATTGACGATGAATGTTTGGTCGTTAAATCCGCGAAGAAGGTGTCCGTTTGGAGGCCGAATCGCGGCCACCAACATCCTCTGTTCTGCGGTCTCGTCGTGTGCGGCATGAAGATCCGCTCATTGTCTCTCTAATGCATATTGACTATTAACAGCAAATCCGTTTTCCTTATAGGCGAGGATATAACTACGTCACGTCCTTATTCGCGAAGCAGAGCCACAGCCAGTCGACTGCGTTCATCTTGGAGCGAAGGCGGCCACCATATTCGGCGGTCCCACCCACGCACAATGCCGGTAGGATTCATAAAGATGCCTCGCCCGTTTCGACGATCGATCGACTCGGCTCGAAAACGGCAAAAATATATTTCCCTCCCCCACCTGGCGGGGGAGCCAGGGGCAGAGAGAGAGAGAGAGAGAAGAAAAGAATCGGGATTCAGCGGGGCTCTCGTCCGAGCGGTAACGTTACCCGAGATACGAGCGCGCTTAAAATAGATCTCCGCGAACGATACCGACTGGAAGCGTAATTAGCAGGCCTCGATTACACGCCTGGCATTCCACGGAAAGTGTACTTTGCCTTTTTTCTTCGCCTCTGCCTGCGACCTTGCTCCGATTCGCGAAATATCGGCTCGCAAGACGAAAACCATTTTCTTCGGCTTCTTCGGAAGGATTTTCAGAGAGAGGGTAATCTATTTTCCCCTCGATTCGTGCTCCCTCCCCTCATCTGCTGACACTGAGACGTTCGAACTGCTAAATAAATTAATGTAGAAATTGGACACAACAAGGGATACCGAAAATGATTCAACCTTCAAGAAAGCCTATAGGAAAAATCGGCGAAAAATCAAGATGAGAAGAGAAATGACGAGGAAGTGGAAACGCGTGCGTACCAAAGAAAAAGAGGTGCGCAGAGGACAGAGAAAGAATGATCCTAGTGGGGGAGAAAGACGGAGAGGAAGAGACGAGGGAGAAAGAGAGAGAAAGAGAGAGAGAGAGAACGGGTGTTTCGAATGCGTTGCACGAATCGCTACGAAATCTCGGATTCTATTAACGGAGAAATTATAACGGATTGACGGACGCAGGAATGGATGCACAGACGGATGGATTGTGCCGCCTCCTGTCCCGGGAGAGAGATTTCTCTTGAATCGTAAATACCGATCGGGCCACGGGCAACGATATCCACGCACCGCGGCTAAGTCGGTCTCTCCCCTGGTCGGGCCGTGGTTCTACACGTTGCATGTTCAAGTACTTCCCGGTACAAATTGTACCAGAGGAGGCCGGTCTCTCCTCTGCACGTTTATGCAACCTAGATAAGGAACGCATCCGCGTCGCGTCGCGCAGACCACCCGATTTCGATGGGGAGCACCGCCTATCCGCCAGGAAAACGACACGATGCGACGCTACCGATGCGTGCAGCTCCGTGGAAAATTCAGCCCGAACACCGGAAACCGTGGATCCGTGGAACGTGGCACCGAGACCGGCCCGATCGATCGCCGATTTCGAAATCTTCTTCGCGAGCTCAGTGAAATCTTCCCGGCCGCGGCCGGGCTTCTTCGTTTAACTCGTCCTCGCGAATTTTTTGTAACCGTGGAAATAAATTTTTTGTAATTTTTACTGGCTTTAGAATATGTTCCGTGAGCGTGTACAAAAATGTTCAGTGCAATTCAAAACTGCGAAGTTACACAGGCCAACATAGAAAAATTGACTGTTTTTCTCCGAATTGAATGCAATTGGTACCCGTGCGAGAAAAATCTGAGGAACGCGAGATCCAGGCAAACGTCTTTTGGTCAAACTGATTTGTCGAAATGGTGAATTTGGTATGATAAATTGCAGTAAATTGAAAGGCGAACTTCTCTTGGTTATAAAATGAAAATTTCAAAGGGTAAGTGACGAGAACGCAGCCGCATACTATACATAGTAATCTTCATAAAATCCATCCGTCATAACCATTTTTCTATCCCTAAGCCACCGATAGAAATTGTCTACATTCTGCGATCGTTAAATCATGTACTGGGTGTGAAATAATTAAATTCCCCTTGAAAATTAGAAAATATTTTCTTTTTGCAATCTAGCACCAGCGAGTCATGCACTCGATGCACAGTAATTATCTCCGAGAAATCAGATGTCTGTGACGACAAGAAAAGTATGCGAGAACCAATCGAAAATTAACTGATTAAAAAATCGACTTTAATTAATTTCTATTCAAGATGTGATTGATTCGGATACGACCGACTGCCAGAACCCGGAAAATTCTAGCAATAGCAACCGGATATTTACCTATCGAAACATGATCGATGCCTAGATCGTGGGGCGCGAAGTTTTTGGAAAATCATTTTTCCTCTACCACTCTGCTCGATCGCTCTACGATGTATGTTCCGAAGAACTCGAGATTCTTGAGAAATTATCGCAACATTTATGGCAACAGACTCGTCAACGTGGAAGGTACATCGTTCGAGGCCCGTAAAATTTCACAAAAATCTCATTTTTGTTTATTCCTTAGATATCACTACGGTTTACAAGCATCCGGACGTCACCCACATCTGCGAGTACATAAAGGATCGATTTTATTTCGCGACGCTGGCCAATGGGCGGAAATATGCGAGAAGCTCTGCGCACATCCACTGCTTCACCGTTGACGACGAACTGATTTATAATAATTTCTACAATGACTTTGGACCACTGAATATCGCTTGCCTTTATAAGTGAGTCGTACCGCAACTATTTGAAAAATTCCATCCCTGAGCTTTCGAAAAATTAAAGTGCCCCTAAACCAATTATAATATAAATTGTTAACAGATACTGCAGCAGTGTGAACAAGAAGCTACAGAGCCCAACGAACAAGCATAAACAGATTGTGCACTATACTGCGCAGAGAGATGACAAAAGGGCGAACGCTGCTTATTTGGTAGCTTCGTATGCTGTATTGTACTTGAACAAAAGCCCCAAGGAAGCTTATAACACTCTCTTCATGGGGAGCGATTTGCCAATTGCATCTTTCCAAGACGCTTCCATGGGATCCTCTATATACCACATCCATATACTCGGTGAGAAACGTGAACCGATCTTTCAAATGTTGAGTAAACGTTTCCTTAACAATTTCTATAAACATTTCGATAGATTGTTTAAACGCGCTCCAAAAGGCAGCCTCGTTCGGATTTTTTTATTTCGACGACTTCGATCTCGTCGAATACGAAAAATACGAGGACATAAGGAATGGAAATCTGAATTGGATGGTGCCGCAGAAATTTCTGGCGTTCGTGGGCCCCAGCACCGAACCGGGAACGCCGTACCACCCCCCTGAATGTTACATCAATTATTTTTTAAAAAACGGTGTCACCGCTGTGGTCAGATTGAATAAAAAGGTGTACGACGCGTCGAGGTCAGTAAATTTTTATCCTGTTTTGAATATCCTGCTGCGAATAATTGATTTATTATATTTCCATACAGATTCACAACCGCAGGCATTTCCCACTACGACATGTTCATGCCAGACGGTACTGTTCCGCCGAAGAGGGTTCTAAATCAATTTCTTTCGCTGAGCGAAAATACAGACGGGCCGATAGCAGTCCACTGCAAAGTAATCGGCGGAGTTCCATTTTTAAAAAGTGTTTTCGTGTCCGGCTAGATTCATTTTACTGTTTATATGCCGGTATCGTAGGCCGGCCTGGGCAGAACGGGTTCCCTAATTGCGGCTTACTTGATAAAACATTACAAAATGACGGCGAGAGAAGCTATTGCTTGGATAAGGATTTGCCGACCCGGTTCCGTTATCGGACATCAGCAAACGTGGCTGGAGAACGTGGAGAAAAATTTGCTGAACGCCGGCGAACAGTACAGGTCACCCAACGAAACATTCGCAGCATTAAATAATAATTTTATCACACACCGATCATCAGCCAAATACCTGTTTGGAATAGTAATTTGTTTTGTGTTTTGTGTGGTCGGGAGTAGGAATTTTAAAGCAACAATTTCATTGAATTAATGCATATTTTATCGTTTCTTTTATACACACGAATGAATTGTTTAGTGTTTTTGTTGCAGATTAAAATACTTTGATAACCAACACCATAAGCGAGGAATCTATTCGATGCTAGACAAAATGGAAAGAAACGCACACGAATCATCACCGATTGCATGCCCAGGTGAATTTTGTTCAAAAGATTTCTATAATATCCAGTATAATTTACTAAAGAAAAATAATTTTCCAAACATTTCAGAGCCAAACAAATACAATACACCGCCAGAAAAATCAAACAAGACGAAATTCACTCGAATTCTAGGTAAGTCTTCCACGCGATAGCAACAATTTTACTTTATTTACTCGCAGAAGACTATACGAAGAACATTTAGTACAACTATTTCATTTAGAATTAATTTGGTGGCTGATCTTTTGAAATTACCGCGGTTTCACGTGGAAAACATTTGAAAATTCTTAGTTGCGCATCGAATCTATCGATCGATCTATCGACTGCGCGCGCAGCAAGTTTTGATTCTTTTGCCGCGGTTTCTCGAGTATACTTGCAGCCGCGCGCGCATCTAACGCAGATGCGTACGCACCTTGTTAGATGCGCACGCATCTCTTTCTGGAAGCAATCGTTTGAGTAGAAGAGTGTCTAAACGCGCGAACATAATTGCTGTTTTACTTTTACGTTAATGATTCTCTGATTCGTATATGTACGAAATGAATGCTGATCCGAGTAAGTCTCGAATAAGTACTTAAACGTTACCAAAACGATATATCTGCTTTACCTAATTTGGTTAATAGTTTCGATTTATGAAATGATTTTGAATGAACATTTAATCGCAGGGAGGCTCAGGAATATTAGAGGAACAGATGATTCGGAAAGAGAATCGCAGAGTTCGCGCACCATGACGCAAGGAGACCGATTGAACGCGATCAAGATGAACAGATATAAACAAACTCGGAGTTCAGAATCACAGAAAAACTGTCCGAACTATTCACTCGATGGCTTTCGCAGTCCACGCAAAAGGAAATAAAGCAGGTAAACGATAAACAAAAAATTAGCTGGTTTATTGCGTTCAAGAGCGGAATGAGCATCGTCGCAATCGATCGCCCCCGATTGGTCAGCAGAACGGTTTTCTCGAAAGTAACACGTACAGCGAAGGATTGTCGAAGTCAGATATATCCGCGAAAGAGAAATGATTCAATAGAAAAATGGTTTTACACGATTTTATAGTCCATTCGATACAAAATGATTTTCTTCTTCTCGTATAAAGTAAATAGAGAGACTTCTCTGGGAGTGATCGCTCGAAGTAAGTATATAGAGAACGTAATTTCCATACGATTCGCTGATGTAACGAGATTTTTTATTTTTTACTTTTTTTCTCCCGTTTAGCGTGACACGCGGAAAAATCCGACGGTCTATATACTCGCTCGAAGATAATTTCCACGCAAAAATAGCTCGACGTAGCGTTGACAAAACAGGAGGTATTCGAAATAGAATCCGAGAAACACGGACAGCCGCGATTTCCTGGCCGTACAAGCGCTGTCCGCGTCTCTCGAATTCTCTACATATAACCTAACAATTATGCATCGATTAACACTTTCTTTGCGTATTTTCCAGAGATGTGCGACAGCCAGAAAACATCGGGTCGGGTCGGGTCGGGTCGGGTTGGGTCGGGTCGGGTCGGGTCGGGTCGGGTCGGGTCAAGAATTTTATTCAGGATCAGGACGGGTCCTCGAATATATCGGTGTTCCCAAAAATATTCGAGAATCCCAAGAATAAAGAACGACCCAGAAATTTTCGAGAACCCTGATCATTTTCAGGAATCCAGACATATTCGAAAAGATTTTCAGGTTCTCGCACATCTCTAGTACTTCCCCTCGTTTCCCGTTCGGAGACACAGGCGTAATGAGATCAATTCGTCTGCGAATTTCGAATAAAGATCGAATGAAAGGCGCAGATAGATTCGGAGAAAAGAGTTTTTACAACCGTTCGGAATACACAAACGTCCCGATACTTCCCTAAGGTCAACGTGAGAATAAGACAAAAAGCTTGTTCGCGAGTCTGTGCGGTTAAAAGTGTTAATCAAAGTAATTATACATATCGTACAATATTTCACGTGTGTCCATAGAATGGTCTTCGTTATTATATTTCACGATTATTATTCGTTACAGGTGATCTTATAATCACTGTAGGTTATACCAACTATATCGAGGATTTACACGATACATAAAACATAGCTCTGTTTTCGCGTTACCCTATACAGTTTACTGGGAAACAACTCGGAGATAGGGTCAATTAGACGATTGTGCAATTTAACATCAAAGTGAATCGAAATTCGTAGAAAAAAGAAACGAAAAACGAACTTTCCGTTAGTCGCTGCGTCGCGGCGGTTTTACAGAGGAATCCATTGTTACATTTAAATACTAAAAAACACTAACGGGTCTAACCGAGCTCTGCGTTATACATTCATACCGCAATATTTACCTAATTGCACAGAGAGAAATATAAGAAAAAGTATATTATCAACTAAATTATTATCTCCTTGCGTATTTTTTTCGGTTTTTTCTTCTTCTTCTTCTTTTTCTTCTTCTTCTTCTGTTGTATGTATGTTGTGTTAATGCAAACAAGTAGTCAATGTAATCTATTTTTTTTCTTTCTCGAATCTTAAAATCTGTCGTATCACAATGTTCAATAGTGTACAATAGATAGGAGCGTAAAAAAACAGGCCATCTGTTTTAATTCCCCTTGCACAGACAAACATACGCTTTTCCGTTTAGCATATAATCTGCGTCGTCTTGGTACTTCTTTTTTTAAAAGAGAAGTAATTGCTAGTTAAGAAATTAACGTATAGTATATTCGGAATACTATAATTCACATTGTTACGTAGAATTCTGTACAGACTGACCGGGCGGGTGCCAGAACACGGTTCTCACACCCGAACGATATTTATTTTCCGGTTGTACCATTTATTTTGTTTTGTTTTGTTGCCTGTTACCTGCAGCATGCGTTACAAAATTTTCATCCAAGAAACTCGGACATCTTCTTTTTCGCACTCGCACTAAGCACATTATTACATTTGTCTTGCGATTATTGAATCGTTATTGTTGTTATAATCTCTGTAGACTCATCAACTATCAAAATTCTTATTATCCTCTGGAACTACTTCCCCTCTCTCCTCTTCTTTATTTTTTTCTTTTTTTTGTTCTTTTCGATCTATCGAGCTCAAATCGTTACAGTTATTGATCGCTCACACAAAACCACATTTTTTTTATTCTCAGCTATATTTAAAACTTATAACCAAAAGATAAAAACAGTATATTAAATATGATATTTATCGAATATTGCAGATACTTGTACCCCTTAGTTGATGTTCTTTTTCCTTTTTTTTTCTTTACACACGTTTTTTTTCCTTGTTTTCCGCTCGTTTATTTCCCCGACGCATCCAAGGAAGAATGTAAAATATTATAAGCAACAATACGTGATATTCAAAATGATATCGCCTGGTTTCTGAGCCTCGCGCTGCATCAACTTCCTCTCCCGGCAATCGAAAAAACGTTAACTGGTTTCCCTAACGTCCTCGTACATGCGTTTAACGTTAAACGGTTACTGTTAAAAAGAACTGCGTCTGCTATCCGACACCGCGTCGCTCTTATCACTTCCCTCCGGGACCATGCAGCCTTTCGGAGTAACTGTTATTATGCGATTGCCAACGTTAAAACCTGCCTATTCCCTTACATATTTCTTTTCGGGTTTTTTTTTTTGTTTCACATCATTCCAACGCCATTTTTTCCGTCAGCTCTTCACAGAGCGCTCGATAATGCACCATGTCGCGCGAATGATCAAGGTCACGCCGCTCTGTACAAAGTTACGCTCGCGATGTGCTGATTCGCCATCACCTCGACGATCGCGTCGCGAATACCATAACAAAACGTGCATCCAAACGGATTTGTCGTGTTCGTCGAAGACGCTCGATTCAGGACCACCGGTCTCGCACTGGCCTTCAACTGCTCGCTTATTCTATCCCATTTAGTATAGGCAGTGATCTAAAGAATAAAGACCAATTAATACTTCCTTTGTATCTGAAAAGTCACGGTTTATCTCCTACGACAACTACGGATGGTGCAACTGTGTTGCGAACGCGCGGAGTGAGCAACGATAACGTTCTATCATTTATCTCGAACGAACAAATAACATGAGTGATGAAAGAGAGAGAGAGAGAGAGAGTGAGTGAGAAGGAGAGAGAGAGTAGAAATTAAAATAGATTCCATGTCTCACCGTAACTGGAGACGGGGAAACGTCAATGAGTTTTCCCGATTCAGTGGAATTATTTTCTGGCGGCAGAGATAACGAGAATTCGCAGCGATGATACATATTAAAATTATAGTGTCCTGGGTAATTTGTGTGTAACACAAACTTCTTAACACATTGGGTTTTGGCATCGAACAAAACGTCCTGCGAATGAGACACGATGTTAGTTAAAATTGTGCATTATAATTAGACTGCGGTCCAAAGTAGTATTAATTTGATATCGTAAGACGTTTCTCGTGAAGCTTACCAATCCTAAGGTAAAATAATTGTAGAAGAAATCGGATCGCCTTATTTTATCGCGTTTGTGCGCATGAGGACTGTGAATCCGCATTTTGTCCTCTGCCTTGAAGAACACACGTGATGGTGCGCCCAAGGCGCTCAACACATCTTCGCAGGTATCGCCGAACAACACCTGAAAACGCACAGTATTTTTTTCACTGCTCATTTAATCCATAAAATCAACCCTTTGCAACTGCACTGTCTCCTTTTCGAAAGAACATAAAAAGTTTTGTTTCATGATATATGTATCGGTAGAATTCTACGCCGATAATAAATAGATAAATGCCTTCGAGTCCCTGGTAGGTAATCCGAGGAAGATCTCGGAGTGTCACGAGTTAAATTGTAAAATAATACCTCTTTGGTCAAGCAGTGTTTCTTCGGCTCCAGTAATACCCTGGTAACAGAGCTACCTTCTGTGAAGAGATGCAGTCTAAGACCACGAGTACGAGTCTTATCCCGTATAACATCTGCCTTCTCTAAATACAGATTATTATGATAGCAGACCTGCCGAAATACAGATATACAGTGTTAATGCTGTCTTGGCTAACGCGCGTCTTAAACTACCAACGCTAACAATAATTACAAGCGGTAGGGGAGGTGGCGGTGTCTTTAGGTTGTGCTCGTCGCTTCCACTCCCAGCAGCCATGTTACCGACGTAGATAGCTGTCTTCGCGACAAGAGGGGAAGTCCCGTTTGGAAATTGTAACGATCCAAGTCCGTGAGCATACCCAGGCTGAAACTTTGAGTCAATGGGGAAGTAAAACGACAGTCCTCGGAAGTTCAAAACAAACACCTATGGAACAGAACGCAAATTGTTAATTAATTGTCTCGTATTTGTCAGGAGTTGTTAACAGCACCAAGACACTGTACCTGTTTGTCGCTATCGTAAACACCAGGATGAGTAGCCCCGAACGAATGCTCGATCTGTTCGATAGATGGCAATACCTCTGGCGAGTTGAACGGTAGACCGCAATACTTAAGTTTCACTAGTTTCATATTATAAATTTCAATTATCTTGAGCCTTTGCACCACTGGGTCGAATATAAGCCGAACGCCGTCGTGAGGTAAATTTATCACTAAGTCTACGTCTAAAGGATTCTGCAAATCAGACGTCGATTCAACAACAACCAACATAGAGAAAAGAAAATTGAATTGAAAATTCAATTGAAATTCATAAATTTACTTACGCTATCGCTATAAAGTACTTGTACTCCTCTTATAATGCCCACTTGGGATTGTATTATTGACACAGACTGGGAAAAATGCATACCTAGAAAGACAACCGAAGTCAGCAAAAAGTAAACCGATCGTCCCAAGTGCTATGCTGCGTATATGTGCGTGCGTGTGCAGCAACAAATTAATTTCAACTCGGTTATGCATTATTTGATAGTAAATGCGCATAAATAAACGGCCCAACTAAACGACTCTCGGCGGGCGACTCTGTATTTCTCAGCGGGTGGCACAGCCGAGCGTCTATTTCTGATAAATTCTCAGTCCAAGAATGGATTCCCAGCCCCAGAGAACGCTCAACAAAGTGGCGAACGGCTGTCAACAATTACATAATGCGGCAACAAAATATTTATCCGCGGATGGGCTCCATTTTCTTTGTTTACGCGCATATGATTGTCAAGCGGAGGTGTGTTTACAAATAGAACCGATATTACGGGGTGTGCGAGTGTGCGGGCTCGCTCGCTCATATCACGGCAGCATCGATAAGACGCACTACGGCCCTCGGAACCCCGCGATCCTTCCCATTGATCCGTTCGTGTGTCGCGGATCGATTCGGATCGATTTCGATCGAGATTGACACGTTTGAAAATTACGCGTAATACGGGATAGGCCGCGATACATTACGAGTGGTTTCGTCACTTGCCTAAAATAAATTCCCACTGCTCGCAGCCGAGGGATCTCTCGGGCACCACCTCCAGCTCCAACATTTTACGAACTTCCCCGTGGGTTGGTTTCTACTTAGACAAGATAGAACGGCACGCACAACGCGTCTCCAACTACCATGAGAACTGCGTTGCCCCTTTGTCTACGTATCGCACTCTTACTAGTCACCAGATAGCCATATTGCTTCCCAAACAATAAGCCTCGACGCACTGCTCACGGCTGGCAAACTGTCACCCGAACAGCTGATACATACCGCGGAGCACGTAAAATCAAACCGATGTATCGGCCGAACGCGCCGCCATCTTGTCGCGCGGGCACCAACTTTGTTCCGGCTTCGATAGATGGCGGAGGATATCGGACGTTAGCATGGAACAGAACCTATACCCCCTTTTACCATGCTAAATATCAGTATAGGTTGTGTTCCATGCTAAAACCGGGAGAGATTACGATTTCCGTGGCCCCTTGTTTAGAGGTTAAATTTGTGTTCTTGGAGTTATTTTAAGAGAGAGAGCAATAGCAAGGGTAGTGCTCTCTCTTTCTAATTGACGAGTTGGTGGGGAGAGATTCTGCTTTCCCTATTTGCTTCTAAATAGCACAGAGTACTCTGTGCTACTCTGTGCTTACAGGAAAAATTCTCCCCACCAACTCGTCAATTAGAAAGAGAGAGCACTCCTCTCTCACTCTCTGATCTGTCTATGGTTTCGACAATCCTGGACAGTCCAGAACCCACCACATCAGATCCAGAACGATACGACAACGGGTCCGATACAAGTTTTTTACATAGCTCTGGTCCATGATTTTTAGAGCGTAATAATTATAAACCTGCAAAAAGTTGTTAAGGTTGGACTTGGACATTAAAGAGGCGAGAGAATCGCCAGATGTGTCGTCATGATTTCTTAATAAAATAATATTCGATAGACAATAGACGATAGACAAACAATAGCGAGCTGATGAAATCGTTTCATTTTTTCAGCGAGCAACGGGCATAAGAAAATTGAAGAGCAATAGCAACGATAATGCTGCTCGTTATTATACGAGCATTTAGGGTTAAAGACCAGAGATAAACGTCGATTGAGCTTTCCGCCGAGGCGTCGCGGGGGTTCTCTAATCAGAAATATGTGAAGCAACCGTCTGACAACGGAGAAATCGATCTCGGGATCCCAGGCTACAATATACATATGTATATGTATATAAGTAGACTCGTCAGAAATTTCAAGTTGTTCTACAGGATAATCACAGGATTGAAATGTCAGAAATATAAATAATCGAGTATTCTGGAGACTAAATACAGATTCGAAATTAACGATTAATATCGAATATGTTAAATAAATATCTATGTGACATTTCGAACTCTATACATATATTTAAGTATCTTGTATTTTTTTAGAATTCCAAAGGGAAGAAGTATTTGAACAGCATCAGAAAAAAGGATTGACTGATACCGAAGAGCCACTGCAGGACAAAGAAATTGGGACAAACAAATGGACCAAGAGAAGGACTCCAAAGTCAACAAAGTAACGCCGTCGACTGGAATAACTTTGCCTTATGAAATCGTTGTTGACATATAAGAAGCTCGCTGCCGTGCCTACCGCATTATGCAATCAATAACGATAAACATATCGCCGACCGTACAGCCGAGCCTCCAGATACGTCAAAACACGCGCGCTTTTCCGTTGATTGTGTGCGTGCCCCGAAACACACATCGCGAATATACACAATGTATCGGCGAAACATCCAGAAATCGATGGGGGGGGGGGGCGCTATCAAAAACAAAGAAAAGGAACTGAAGAATCTCGACAGCAGCCGAGACGTTAACGAATTTTTAGCAACCGGTTCGAACCGGAAACCGATGGCTCTCTGCCCCATTACATCCTTCATATTTTCCTTTCCTCTGCGAATGGAAACGTATAAATGTTTTTGTCGGGGAACAATTGTTGCATCACTCTGAACGTTAAAGTTATTGCCAGTGATCAGCCTCGGGAAATATTAGACTCGCGAATGACGGACAGTCGCCATTGTTGTCTAATTTTCGTATTGATATAGCAATAATTACAGTTCCCGCCATTTTCAAATAAAATTAGAGAGAATTGATTGGCCTGCAGAACTTTCTGTAAACTGACTTTCCAAAGGAAGGAAGCAGAAGTTCTTGTGCAATGTCCAATACAACAGCTCGAGTCTCGCTTCAAAATGGTGGCCATTAGGATCAAAGCGTAACCCAGGCAAGAGCAAAATTTATTTTCCTCGCCAATACATATATATATATATTCGCAATAATTGTAGAAACGACGAATCGATATAGCGAGAGCTGACGAAGATTAACTTCAATCTGCTGACATGATCATTGACACGACAAGGTCCACAGTTCCAACTTTTAGGTGGGAATCATACAGTTCAATGGTGGTTGCTAAAAGTTATACACGGTGATACGCAAGTTTTCGATCGTTGTCTTCTTTCCGAGAAGCTGCGGCCTATCGCGATAACATTTGACACCTTTGCTAAGGCACGTCAAAATAAGTCTATGGGATTACCCGAAATTTCAGAGTGCAAAGAATAATTAAGCGATAACATGGTCAATGATTTCGCGAACCAACGAGTTCAGAAAAATATGCGACAATCATGCAATGATTACGAGAAGAAAATAATGATAAAAAATTTGTCCTCGACGATTTGAGAAACGCTTCTTCGGCTCGTTGGACGAAATTTTAATTAGTAAAAGAACATGATAAGACGAATGTGTACAGCTGTATACATTTATGATTAAAAAGTGTTGGGTGTGTATATTCGACGGTTGCAACGAGATCACTTTATATGTACATTCAAGATTTGTCTTGAACATCGTTTTATGAGATTAGAAAATGATTAGAAGAAGGCTGGTAGACATTTTGAAAAGCCAAAGTGTTATCTTCTTAAGGGAAAAAATCGTCGGGCATGAACCTCGTTAAACAACAATTGCAATAATTAAATGCGTGGGGTGATGAAAAATGATAAACGCTGATAAACTCGTCGGGGAACGTCGCCTTGGACCAGACACGAATTAATTACGACAATGGAGATAGGAACAATTGATTTCGAACAACTGCGGGGCTAATTAATTTCTTCATCGACTCAACCGAACATTAGTTCTATTGGAAGCTTATTATTAGAAAATAAATATGTTTTAGATCGATAGTTAAAGTCGAAAGCACAATGAGCCCGGTTGCTAACGCTGGAGCGGATTGCAGGAATTTTCCAGGAAATTAATCACCACGATTAAAGACAACCGACTCTGGACCCCAAACAAAGTTCGAAGTTGTTCGAGAGTCTCATATAATAAAATTGAATGAGCTGCGCGTTAGCCAGCTTAGATCAAAGTACAACAGGCGGACACATTTCCTTTCTCCGAGCAATCTCGTCTCGGCAACTTCATATTTTTTCTTCGCTCACGAATTCACCCAATGCACTTTCCGAAAAGAATCAAGAGGCAAAGGTCGCGTATCTTGATCCGAGAAATCTAAACAATTAATCACATTCATCGACAATTTAAGTAAAGAACTTCCGAAATGTTTCTTGTTCTTTTTATCTTGAAAGGATTGATTCTGTCCCGACGTAGACGGCGATTCAGGAATTACACTTTGAACTAATGGCTCATCGATTAGATATCGAGACTGCGTTCGGTAATAATTGATTTTCAAGAATCGCCGACGCCGTACATTCGAGAATCTTAGATCCATCTTTATTTATCCAAGAAATTTGGATATTTTATTATAATATCTCGGCAAGAAATTTGAATCGGCAGTCGCCAAACAATTATTCCACAATATCGATCGATATCGGACTACTTCTGTTTCAGAAATAGTCACGACACTTTGGTCCGCATTTTCAAAACACCGACTTCCTATCGACGTCTTCCGGTGTGGTGCGAACTAACATCCGATTCCCGGTATCGTATTGCTAACACTCAACAGTCTCCATTGTCTTCCAACGATTTTCTCATCGACAACTTTCATTCCGAAACCGAAATTTTTCAGCCACCCAAGAAACGATTTATGTACGGGTAATGGATTTATGGACGGGAGTGTACGCAAAAGAAGAGTACTTAGTACTTATGCAGTTTTCTAGGGATTGTCGTGATTAGCATCGGCAACAGATCGATGGTGAAATTGCATTGCGAACAGGAACGTGGCGATCCGAGGTTCCAAGTCATTAATTAGAAAGTATTAAGTAGAGTTTGAAAGAAGCGATTCACTTGTAGAATACATCTTGCGACGGCCACTCAATCCTGTTTTAATATCGGAAGAATCCCTTTCGGTTCATTATCATCATCGAATCAGGTTTCTTCATCCACTATATGTAGTAACTTTGTATACATAGTAACTTTGTATACATTCATAGCAATCCTAATCGATTAGAGAAACCTTTAGGTGTACAAATTAATTCGTGGTTGCCACAGTTAATCAATTGTAGTTTCATTTTCAATTGAAATATGTTCAAATCATCGCATCGGAGATTCATTAATTGTAAGGTGGTAATTGTGAGATTATTTTGGATAATAGATTTTTTAAATATTTTAATTCATGTATTTCTACCTTGCCCGCGAACAAGGCCTAGTTAAAATTGATTTTCAACTATGAAATGAATTTCTAAACCTACGATAATCAATTGTGGCACTCGTACACAAGCGTGCCATATCCGCGACCGCGACAATCAACATGTTATTCGTAATCGTAACTCAACGACAGCGCTCAGAAACAGAGTTTGCATCATTTTCACTTCTCGTCAATTAATTTCGAAACATTCTGTAATCTTCGTTCGACAAACGAACAAGAAGATCAATCTTGTTGGAGTGCTCAAAGCATACAAACCTGTACTCAAAACTCTGTACCTGATCTTTGGCTGTTCCACGCAAGTCCAGTCTATTTTATTTGTATAAACGACCATCGGAGTCGTTCGAAAACAGCGAAGACAATAGAAGATTTTAAATAATAATATTATTTTACATTAAGAAAGAAAATAGATTTTTGTTTCGCTTCAGATAGAAAATTTGTAATTTGATCTCTAATAAAGATCCGCTGTCTATTTATGAGAATCGGTGTGGGATCGTGCCGCGCCGCGGCGCGCCGGCACGATTGCCAAACGCAATTTAGCGATTGCAAAAAATACAACATGTACTGTAAAGCGACGCGTGTCACCTGTCTAAAATGCCGCGGGTGCGCTCCGATAATTTGCGGAGGAGAGCGAGTCCCTCGTCAGTTCGCGAATAATCGTCGCGCGGCGAACGGTATAGCGGCCGATCGGGGAAAGTGTTCGCGCAAAAATAGAAGAGCAAGCGTCGCTAGCAAGCTTTCAGCGTAAAACCCGACCGGTGCCGGTGATTTCGTGTTAACGGGAGCGTGGGTCGATTAATCGGCGAGCGATTGCTTTTACTTCTGCAGCTTGGCCGGTCGGGGTTAGTCTGCCAGTATCCGTGTGGCCGACCGTGGTCGGACAGTTCACCAAGCTTGTCGTCGTTCTGCCGTGTCCAGTCGTCGATCGGAACAGCTAAAATCAACATCTACCCGCTTGTGAATCGTACCTCGAATCAATTAACTGCTGTTACAACCGATTCAACTGGTCCAGCAAAATAGGATTGTTCTCTACACCGGCGCTCGGAACGAAGCTCCCGATCGAGGACGATCCTTCCGTGCAACCAGTGCAACTGATCCGCCGATCGATCTCGATCGCCGTTTCTGCGGCCTCCCCACTATCCACCGGAAGTGCACTCGGCCAATCCGTGAATCGGACCGCCTAGGTCTCGTCGTTGCTTTTGTCGATCCTATAAAAGCTATCACCGAGCAACATGTTGCTAAGAATCGATCCCGTTCGGTGGTCAAGCTTCGCCACCGGCCTCAGGTCTACCAGACGGCTCTCCGTTGTTGCTGGACCAACCCCCGGACTCAGAGTTTGCTGCTCGGGTTTGCTGAGAACGGTGAATGCACCCTGTACCGGTCAGACCGTACGGTTCGCGATCCTTTGTCATCGGACCAGCCAGAAGAACGGAGGAATGCCTCACGCGGTTCAATTTTCCTACCCGCAGTAAGTAGCGGTGGGAAGAACGTTTAGGATTCTTCGGTTCTTGGTTCTTAATTAAACGAATTGTAATAAGTTAGCTTATAATTACAGCTTATAAGTACATATTGCTTATCGAGTCACAAGTTGCAAAACTTTGTCCACTTTGTAATAATTAGAGTCTGATTAGTAACAATAGCGAGATTAGCTGAGCAATTAAACCGCGTGTCAAGGGATTGGCAAGACTAAAAAATAGTGTCGTCTACGACATATAAATGTTTATCGATGTTTGTTATTGTACTCTTTATCTTCGAGTGCGTATTTTATTACAGCTGCTTCAGTCAGTTTTATTATAGTTTCAGGTGATTGATTTACTATTCTGTACGTAGCTTTCGTTAGAAGCGTCTGTGCGTGTGACCTTAGCTACTTCCCAATACCCTCGCGAACGAGATAAAACGGTCTCATTATTTTATTCCGAAAGATTCATTCAGCTCCCTTATCACAGAATCAACATTCCGCGCGATAGCAAATAATCCGATACCATCGCGACGAATTCTATCCAGAATTCCGAATGAATTTTGTAGGTCGTTTGAAGCAGGACTTTCATCCTTACATAATCCTTAATTATTCCGGTCCACGTTGTCCTGCTTGTAGAATCATTTCTCTATTTTGTTCCGCACGGACGCAGTCAAATTTTCGTTGCTGGCTCATTAAAGAAAATGGACCTGCTATCCAGCAAACAAGTTCGCGCACCGAATTGCGTCACAAGGCGTAACGAGCAATCCGATTCAGGAAAATATAACGTGAATGTTTCCGACACGGTGAACCACAGAAACCGGCTGCCATGTGGCACGCTTGAAACGCGAAAATACATTTTTTACATGGACAAGGTCCTCGATGAAGTGAGAGTGGATCGATCGAACGCGCGCCGCGGTGCAACCTGTTACACAATGCAGTCGGCGCGCGATCTAATGCACTTTTTTGCTTCGCCGTCCGATAAGAAATACCGCCACGATAACTCATAAAAATTTGCGAAATTTTACTTGGTATCAAATCAAGATTCACAAATTTCCTTATACAATCGCGTATTCTGGTCAAAATCGCATAAACAATTTTATTTTTGCCAGAAGAAATAGTTTGTTTAATGATTTGCAAGATAGTGTCGCGAGTACAATGATTTCATTTTTACAGGCTACCGAGGCTGTTGGCGACTCACGCAGCGAAAAGCCCAGCTATAAACAACAACTACGAGTTCATTGGGAAAACACCCCTGCTGAACGCCCCCGCGGAGTCTCTTGCTCGAAAAATTCGCTCGTACATTGAGGAATGTGCAATCCTCTGCAATCCGAAGGACATATACATCTGCGATGGCAGCGAAGCCGAATACGAACATTTGCTGCAGCTGCTGGAGAAAAATGGCACCATTACATCGTTGCCGAAGTATAAAAATTGGTAAGTAATCGTTTTCATTCTAGACACAAATAGGTAAACTTCTTTTGATTCGTGCGTCAATAGAATCATCTATAGAATGACTTGAAGTCGCTCACGTGTATGACCTTACTTATTTTCAAATTTGTTGGCATTTTTCCAGCATTTAAATAACACTGTCTTTATAAGGTTCTGACGATATACATAGAACGGAATACATATACCCGTCCTAACATCCTGAATGCTATATGCCAATTCCAATTAATGGAACTCGTTGCATTCAATTCTCAGCTGGCTGGCCAGAACGAACCCCGCGGACGTGGCCAGGGTAGAGAAACGAACGTTCATTAGCACCGAAACGAAACGAGAAACGATACCCATCCCTCGCGATGGCGTCACTGGAGAACTTGGCAATTGGATCTCCCCCTCCGGCATGGACCAAGCCATCCTAGAGCGATTTCCAGGATGCATGAAGGGTCAGCATCCCCTTTTAACTCGATTAATCCCTTGTACTACGATTTATTTTAAAGTCACGGCGATTAAGACGAGTCTCGCTCGATGTTACGGCGCAAGCAACAACGAATCTTCAAATCCCTCAAAGCAACAATTTGTTTCTAGGTCGAACGATGTACGTGATCCCGTTCAGCATGGGTCCAGTGGGTTCTCCGCTCTCGAAAATCGGAATAGAGATCACAGACTCTCCTTACGTAGTCTGCTCGATGAGGATAATGACTAGAATGGGAAGCAAGGTCCTGGAGACTCTAGGGAACGATGAATTCGTCAAGTGTCTGCACTCGGTCGGTGTCCCAAAGCTGGATACCAAAGTGTCAGTGGGGTCATCCTGGCCTTGCGATCCCGAGAGGACCATCATTCTGCATAGACCAGCGAAGAATGAGATCGTCTCTTATGGAAGTGGTTATGGAGGAAATTCTTTGCTGGGGAAGAAGTGTTTCGCTTTGAGGATCGGCTCGACGATCGCTAAGAGAGAGGGCTGGCTGGCTGAACACATGCTCGTACGTTTTTTTCTTTACAGCAGATTTACGGTCAGAGCGACAAGATCAGAGTATTTTTTTTGGTCTACCGTTAAGAACCTACTGTTAAGAAAGGATCCACATTTGTTAAGTCGCCTAAGGGATCCTGTATCGGTTACCGTTTCTAGATACTGGGTATCACCAGCCCGACAGGTAGAAAGCGTTACATCGCCGCCGCGTTTCCTAGCGCTTGCGGCAAAACGAACTTGGCCATGATGAGGCCAACCTTGCCTGGCTACAAGATCGAATGTGTAGGGGACGACATTGCTTGGATGAGATTCGACCGAGAAGGCAAATTGCGCGCCATCAACCCTGAGAATGGGTTCTTCGGGGTCGCGCCGGGCACCAGTTCCGCCACTAACCCTAACGCCATGAAGACCATCTTCAAGGACACCATATTCACTAACGTGGCCGCCGCCAGCGACGGTGGGGTCTTCTGGGAGGGTTTGGAAAAAGAAATCAACGAGAACGTTGAGGTAAATTTATAGTATAGAAACGCAACAAAAGAATGTTTATAGAATATCTTGGAAACTGTTTATAATGTGTGTTATTGATCGATTCTGGTGGAATCTTTGTAGATCACCGATTGGCGTGGCAACAAGTGGACTAGGTGGTCGAAGACACCTGCTGCACATCCTAACTCCAGGTTCTGCACCCCAGGAAAACAGTGTCCCATCATTGACCCGGCTTGGGAAGATCCAGCTGGTGTCCCCATAGACGCCATTCTATTTGGGGGTCGAAGACCAGAGGGCGTCCCCTTGATTTATCAAGCTAGAAATTGGCAACACGGAGTCTTCATTGGAGCCTCGATGAGGTCTGAGGCTACTGCTGCTGCTGAGCACCAGGTGAGAGTTGTTTCATCTTAAAATATCGAAATTACTTTCTTGCCAACCTAATATATGCGATGAACGGTGTAATCGACTGTGTTCGACGATCAGGGCAAAGCTATCATGCACGACCCGTTCGCAATGAGGCCTTTCTTCGGCTACAACTTCGGCCACTATTTGAGCCACTGGCTCAGCATGGCGAACGTGGAGAATGCGAAGCTTCCGGCGATATTCCACGTGAACTGGTTCAGAAAAGGGGACGATGGGAAGTTCCTCTGGCCAGGATTCGGCGAGAACTCCCGTGTCCTGGACTGGGTCATCCGCAGAATCGACGGCGAGGACATCGCAATGGAATCTCCCATCGGTCTCCTGCCGAAATTGGACTCCTTCAACTTGGAGAACATGAAGGACGAGGTGAACATGGACGAATTGTTCAGATTACCGAGAGACTTCTGGCAGAAAGAGGTCGAGCAGCTCAAGGACTACTTCGACGCGCAAGTCGGGGACGATTTGCCCCACGCTATTCGTTCCGAGCTCGATTCCCTCGCCAGTAAAATCAACAATCTCTAATCCATCACCCCTAATCGTTATCCTCTCTTGGACTCGAAAGCTGTTGCTTGTATCCTACAATTTTTACGATTTTTGGGAGACCCGAATAGAGTCCGAGATCGATGATTGCGAGTACTGTAGAAGTACTGGATAATCATTTTTTTTATGGAAGAATGATGATCAAATTGTAGATCTAATGGTGACACTTTACCTACCGAGGATAGGCTACCGACAGGTTTTTTAATGGCTGTGTTATATCTAGAGAGAAATTTAATGATTAACAATAACACCGAATAACAATTCCAAAATGACAGCTTGTCCTCTGAAAACAATCCCAGAAAAATGATCAGACGAACCATACATGTATTACAATGTTTTCTGCTAGAACAACAACGTTCCGTCTTCATTTTTATCGTTGTTAGGACAAGTATTCTTACTGTTCAAGACAGTACTCGTTACGAGTGTGCAAAGGGGAACAGCGATGCTGCACGGAAAGACATGTATTATGGATATTATTTTCTCAATAAAATTCTATGGAAAATAAAATAGTTCTCTTGACAACTTTTATTGCTAGAATCGCAAACAAATAGCTCGTAATAGAAGAATCGTTTAAATGTTTTCAATAAAACGTCGACGATTCGTATTTCGCTAATTATATTTATTGACCCAATACTTCAATCATCTAAGTACTATCGGTGAAAGACTTCATATATAGGGACATTCAGAACTGTACATTTGTATGTATGTTACAGAATTATTGCAGTTCGTATACATGTACAATTTAACATTTGTTTTACAACGAACTCAGCAGAAAATGTTCAAATGCTATGGGACATCGGTAGCCGAGGATTAAAATTCTATTTCATTATGTTTGTTCGGTTCGCGTGTTACGTTAAGTATTGAGACAAAATTTGCCGCACTCGCTATGCAACGTTGCGCTTTAAAATATATTATCGAAATAGAGGTAACTTAATTTACATGTAAAATATTGCACTTCCTTGAACGATTGTTCCCTTTTTCAGTATTCAAACTATCACGAAAAGGGGTACGCAATGCAATAATCATTTAAGTAGCTATACTAGATCCTACTACAAAATAGGAAGTTAAGAAAACACTCGGCAGTAATAATTCTCAAATAAAGGGACATTACGATCTACATGAAGATAGATTTTAAATATTTTTTTTTCATTATTATTTTATCATGAACTTTAACTTTTCGTTCACCGTCTTCATTTAGTTCGTAGTAATCGTACAATTTCAATAATAACAATTATGTATATATATATATATATATATATATATATATTTGTACAATTTAATTTCACTATTTGCATCGATTAATTGTTGGAATCTATTCGAGTGAACTCAAATTTAATGTCATCCAATTTTTGTTTCTCTACCGTATCGTGTTCGATTTCGATGTTTCTTAATTTCCAAGTTTCTTAATTTATAGATAAATTGATCATCTAATTCAAAAATTAGATACAAGTCCACGAAGAATCACAACAACATGTTATTTATATTACCAAGACGTCGATTCCGATCTTCAACGAGATCCGCGCTATCCAATATACAATTCTAGCATATACTTCGAAGACTCTATATACTTCTTCTCTATCATACATCGTTAATATAATAACTACTGTACATGTTATACTTTCCATAGCAGTCGGTACGGTTGATTAACAAATACTGACTTCGTATGGGTACAACATATGTTTTTATAGCCGTTCTCGACCCGATATCGTAATCTCTCTGTTGAATTAAAAATTGTTCCGTCGTATATAACAGGTTTGATGAAACAGAAATGTTTACGTTAAAACGATCATCAATTTTGTGTAAAACGTGCAGTCCTAAAAACCGTGTTAACTAACATTATCAACCATGAAATGCGTTGTATCATTTGTGATAATTGACAACGAATTTTAGAAGGACCAAAAGCGTATGGCTTCGGTTCTCTGTGTGTTTTACGTACTGTGTCAAATTTCGAATTGATTCGCTACCTGACCAATCTAACGCAACGATCTTCGATCAAATCTATTCGGCCGAAAAGTATAAAGACAAATCGTTTACCTCGTTCTGTTCTTTCTCTTTCAGTTGTAATCGTTGTATGTGAATCGTGAACGTGAATTACAGGTTAAAACACGCATGTAGTACTAACTGCCTCTAACTACACTCGATCTACCAATTAAAAAGTAACATTAGAATCGTAACAAGTCTGTGATGTTGAATGATCGAATCTAAAAACGTCAAAGCGCTGTCCATCAAAGTCCATTCGTTTTTATAATTAAAAAAGATTTTGTTGGAAATAGTGGAACACATAAAAGTTTGTTCCTACAGTGAGTATGTTCAATTTCAGTGTGCGTAGTATAATCTTCGGACATTGCATGAAAGACTTGCAGGATCGCGAGCAATAGAAAACGCTATCACACCACAGAAACCATCTACGCTCGTAAATAATGTAAAAAGTATTATTTAGAGGTGATAGAGAGCTTGGATCTCCCCTGTTTCTACTATGTTTCTCGGGTACGATATTCCAGTTCCCAGTGACAACTATTTCTACAAGTGTCCGTTTACAAAGTCCGTTTTTATAATTTGAGTCTTTCGAGCTAGGGGGAAATCTATATACACGAATTTACGTTACATCGAATCTCGGATACGTACGTCTCAGCCATTGTTCTTCTTGACCAGTATTCCCAATGCCCGCGGTATGCACAACGGGCACAGTATTTCCGGTTTCGATGTCTGAGACAACATTTTTCCTAAATACTGAGCTGTACATGGAAGAACCAGCGATTCGGATGCCAACAACTCCGTTTCCATCGTCGGAATCATTTCGGCTTGGTACGTGGCCATTGGGAAATGATGACCGCACGTGAATACCATCGTGTTCTCTTCCGTTTCAAGGAATCTATACACAGCGTCCGGGTCCTGAATACAAAAATCTTTCCTTCAAAATTCTTCTGGTTTTTCGTTTCGAGTCGCGATTCAAATTACAGTGTTTTATCGATATCGTATGTACATAATAAACAATTATTATTTCGATAAATAATCAGGATTTACCTTTATGTGTACGAATGACCTGGAGTCGTGCGTCTCGATGGACATAGTACTTATGACACCCTCTATCATTTGTTTTGACGTATTGTTTGCGCTTGAGCCAGGGTATCCGGTAAGCGGAGGTCCATAATGATCAGCGGTTAACGAAGACAATAGTTTAATGAACTCGGGAGTAGGTTGATCTGCAGCGTAAAAAATATATTAAACGAATCGATCCAGTATTTAACAATATCCTACAATAATGAGATTACCTTGACCAATATGATGTAACAATAAGGAACACACTTGGAGACAAAATTTCGAAGAGAAGTAGTTTATCGCTGTAAAGCTCTTGACTTCCGTGTCGTTTTTGTTAGTGTCCAAGTACTTCTCCATTACCTCTTGACTGCCAAAATATTTCGAGAATGATTAATCGGAATGCAACAGTATTGAAAAGGAAAATGATTTCTATCGTACTAGCCCTACCAAAATAGCAACAATCCAAGCGGATAGAAAATCGATTCGATACGATCCAAGAAAGTGTTCTCTATGCAGTGCATCGGCAGATCGTGTTCTATCCAAAAATCTAGGATGTCCTGTAGTAATTTACACTTCATCGTATCAGTCTCGTTCTCCATTTCGCTTAGGAAAAATTTCACTACTTTCACAGCCTCGTTGGTTACGTTGTCTTGCCTAGAACTTGACGTTTTCCTTTCGTGATAATTTTCTTTTCTGCTCTTTCGGCACGTTTCGTCCTGATCGATGCTCTCTTTAGCGAGCGTAGTAGGTAACGAAGAATCTCCCGTGGATCCAACTGCCTTCTCTTCTTGAGAAATAATATCCTCCATCCATTCTTGCGAATCGGAACCAACGTCGGAGTCGTAAGTATCCTCGAAGATACCTAGAGGCGCTTTGTCGCATTTCATTTCCCTGCACAATTCCTCGGAGCCACCCTGGCAGTCGAAAGTGTACAACTCTTGCTGCAGCAACTGCAGACTGTTCAGAGATTTACTCGCGGGGATTTTCATCTTGTTTTTAGCGGCACAGTCCTCCACGGAATCGATTAAATTCTTTTCCACCTGTTTATTGAACAGCTCGGTATTCTTCTTAACGTGCCGATTCGACGAGGACAACTGTCGTTTTGTATCCGAACTCTCCTCGGTTCTATTCTCAGACCTGTCGCATATACTGTCGCAAGACTTCGATCTTGAGCAAGGCTGCAAGCTCAGCGCGTGCAGTATTTTCAATTGATACGAAAGCGCATCGGAAAGATTGTGCTGGAGCATGGCTATCTTTGAGCAAGCCTGATAATTTCCTAACTCGATCGACTACAAATCAAATATTGCATATTCAGCTAGATATGTTCAAGAAAAATGTGCAGGATCAAAAAAGACCAACCTTGTCCATAATTCTAGAAGAGTCGTACAATCCGCAGAAATATTCTAACGCGTAATGCAGCGTCGCCTCGCCCGGTGATCTCTCGATGACGCTCAACGGGCGAATCATACCTGCAAGAGAGGGTAAATCATAACTTTGGTAGGAGATTATGGGAGCAGGGATATTAGGAACTTGGCTAGGTACGTCCAATGCGACGTGCGTGGAGTTAAGAACCCTCACAACCCTCTTCTTAATTACGACAAGCTTGTCATCGCAGTCGCGACTATCTTTCGGTGGGAGCCGACCTAATTGTGCTCTTCTATTGTTGCCCCAAGCCAATACAGTGCCTCCTGCAACAGTACGCGATGTATATCTAATTCGAAAAAATAATGTTGCGCAATATTTCTACCTGGTTGAATCGCAACGGTGTAATCGTATCCGCAAGAGACCCCTACGGTTTTAATAACGGGACTCTCTCGCTCTTTCGCTTCGTGACTCTCCGTTTGGAACGATTTAACTTCCCCATTCGTATTTCCATTCCTATCGTTGCTCGCCTCTGATAATTCTTGATCATCGTCCCTTCGTTCGTAGGCGTTATGTCTCGGGGGCACTTGTGCGAAGATAGATGCAGGATTGTAATTTAGAGCCGTTGGAATAGGTACATCTCTTTTGGTACCGTTGCCTATCTGACCATCCAAATTTCTACCCCATGCGTACAGAGAGCCGTCCTTCGTCACCAGAGCGTTGTGATGACAGCCGGTCGATATCTGTCGCAACATATTCAAGTTACATAAACTGATTTTAATAAAACTTCCGAGGTGCTTTGTTATGCGCTGACCTGCACGATGTCTCCTCTCACCAAGCTGGTGTCCACTAGAGCCGGTTTCAAATGCGCTTCGTTCTCCTCCAGCGATCCCATATCTACGTTCTTCAAACACATGTCTAACTGTTTCCTTCGAGAGTCTGTAGTACCCCTCTGTTGTGCATTTTCATTTTGTGCATTACTGTCCAAAGCCTCTTCGCCGGTGCTGTCATTCCCATGATCTACTTTCTCGAACTCATCGATGTTTTCAAATTGTTTCACTATAACATCCCGTTGCTCCAATATTCGAGTTCTCTTTTGCGTTTGTGCTTGCAGACGAAGAACTTGAGGACTGGCGCCCCATACGTACAATCTATTTGTATAACTAACGGCAAGCTGAAAAAATGCAACAAATGGATTTCCAGTTGGACAAAGTATGAAATTGAACGATAGGTCTCGGTCGTTAAGCGACGCACTACTGTATTGCAAAGATAACTACGAATGCAACTTACATTGTGAAAGTACCCAGTTGCAACGAGAGATATCTTCTCCGGTAATAAAACTTTCATTGGCATTGAACTCTTAACATTACTCCCTATGCCTAACTGTCCGAATACGTTGCAACCGAAAGCATACACAACACCCTCGGTCGAAAGAGCCAGTGTATGCGCATGGCCGGCGCTAATACTGCGTACAACTACACCGAGTAACGATGTAACCAACGTGGGCGTCAATTTCTCATCGGTGGTACCGTGCCCCAGTTGACCATGAACCCCCCAACCCCACGTGAACACTCTGCCGTCGGAAGTCAACGCGACAGAATGGTATTGCCCGGCGACTGCGTCGACAATGATCTCTTGAGCTAGAGCCGTGACCAATTCTGGAGTCGACGACTGCAGAACTTTGCCTAAACCTAACTGGCCGAACTGACTCGATCCCCAGGCGTAAACGCCGTTATTGGTTACTGCTAGCGTGTGGCAATGGCCACAGGAAACACTGAACACCTCCAGTTCCATGCTTCGGAAGAAGGGTATCGATTGAGGTGTGCCATACCTCAACAGAGATAGATCGGTTCCTGATAAATATGAAAAATAATTATCGATAACAGGTGGAACAACTAAATAAATTATAGTTTCCAAAGGCTTACCTAAACACCCCTGTACAGAGCTACCCCATGTATACACGTTCCCGTTTCTGATGAGAACGACGTGACAAAATCCAGTGCAGAGTGCCCTCCTCTTGAAATCCGCGATGCAATTAGGTCTGTGTGGATCCTGTTTGAAAACGTAAATTAGATTCTCGACACAGTTGCGACGCTGCGATACTTTCGTAAGGGGAATGTTCATGTAAACGGGTAAAAAAGTTCATTAAAAACCTTCTTATGTAGTAGCAGTTCGGTGTTGCACGTGACGACTGGTTCCTGATGCAGAATCGACTTCTTACAGATTAAAGTCAATAAAACGAGTAAAAAAGTTTCTATGATTTCTTCAACCAACGCATCAGCCTCTTCCTGTGTAAGAATGGAAACATGTGTAACATTGTGTGACGGTACCCTGACAATGTTGTACTTACATTTTCCACGAGATCGATAGAATCGCATTGACTAGATTGCGAGCTGTGCGAAGTGGTTCTATGGCGCAGCCTGCAGTGAACTATTCTAGGTCTTATCACTGGATTCGTTGGATCGTAAAGTGTTACTAATCTCTAGTTTCCAACAACAAATAACATTTATTAATTAGAAAGGCGAAATAAAAATCGCCGGGAGCGAATTATAAACAACCAGATGTTTACCTGAAGTACAAAAATTTGAGAGTCTTGAAGATTATCGAGAATAAAGGACATGTGACTTCTAGCTAACTCAGGATTTACTAACATGGCTTGCATCAAGCTCGGTTCACTTATGCATATCAATAAACCATCTAAAATCGACAAACATATGTATATAGGCCATGCAGACTGTGTCTAAAGTGTACGGTAAACGCATTAATAGTATACGTTACATGATGTCGGATGTAAATTGTTCGCGCTAAAAGAGTGTATTGTCTTCGTGAGCACTTCTAACATTTGTCCGTAAACGCATTTCTGTGTTGCCAAGTGATGCAACACCTCCCATAGACACGTTTGTCCGGCAATATTAATCACCAACAATTCGTCGTAGAAGGAGTTTGTCGACAGGAAATACCTGCGTTTCAAATGGTTTTTTCAGATTAGAGCTCGCGCGATTAAAGGTCGATTCATACTATCCGCACAGACACGTATAAACCGACCTTAATACGTGTGCAAATTATTCGGGAACTTACAAAAATTCTTTATAAATAATCCTAGATTTTTGAGCTGGAACTCTGAGTGTCATTTCGATAAAAGCGAGCACGCATAAATTAGAAAGATGGATTCTTGTTGTAACAGGCAATTTACTGCTTGTCGGTGATGCTAAACAGTGCGTAAGGCAACTTAACAGGTCCGCTGTATATCCAGCGGATGCACATTTTAATATACCTTTCAATAGTCTGCACTAAAAGAAAATACATTCGTGAATTAGTAATTCTCTCGTTCAGTACGAGAGACCCAACTCGATCACGTCGAATAACTTGTAAATTATGCGTTTTATAAAAAATTACTTACTTTCGACAATTTGTAGCAAGCTACAGCACGCGACGATTGTTTATTCGATAGAAGAATATCACCAGCTTTCTCTAGCAACCGCTGCGCATTAATACCGAATACTATTGCCAGTTTTATCGCTTTCTCCGGATCATTGTCTTTCAGGACTAATTCCATGAAAACCGATAACACCGACTTCCTGTAAAAATATATCCCATTATAATTTTCTATTAGAGCGGCAACGTGGTACAGATACGTCGTCACCAACCTCAGAACAACTTTGTACACAGAATGATTTGTTACAATTATACAAGTATCCACATGAGGTAAATCGATCTTAATATCTTTTACACCCTTTGGTAATGTGTATTTGCCTCTAGTATCACGAGTGGTTGGTTTATTCGTATTGTCAATAGCTCTATACACAGCAAGTATCACTTCTTTACTATTCACTAAAGAAAAGTGACCAACAATGCACTCTGGATTAAATTTACAATTATCGTTTGTACGTGTTTCAGATAACCTGTTTGATATTACATACATTACACGCTGACTGGCGTCAGTGATAAAGAAAAAATGTTGCGTTAATAAAACATTTCTACAAGACTCGAATACTTTATGCACGGATAAAGGTACAGTAGAAAAATCAGGCCCGTGCACCTAAAACAAAAACAGTTGTTCGAACATCGTGCTTATCTCATCGAATTACAAACTTTTATCGATGATCCCTTACAGTTATATGATTTGTGATAGAATGGTAACACGTGTACAGCTGACGGCTGTCTCTATCAAACTGAAACATGAGAAAAGTTTCTTTCGATATCGGTTCCGGAGTCATTTGATTCTGATTTACTTCTACGGATGTGTCGATGTTGACGATTGCATTGTGATTATGTCGGTTGCCCGTGATATCTGTAAAATAAAAGGAATCAAATGAATTCGGTTCCCACCGCTTTCCAAACGAATAAACAATACAATTATAAATGTTCACCTAAAGTCTGATTTTTCGTTTCAAGTATCTTTTGCCTAAGTAAAGCAATCTTCTCCACCGACAATTGTTTGAGTCCTTGCAATCTGGATCTAGTAGTAGCGAATGATCTGGTGTCGTCGTAAATTGTATCATTCGTGTTCAATGTATTGTAGGAGTTACTAATTTCTAAGTGATTCAAACAATTATACGTGTGCTGCTCTAAAAGCAGTCGCCACTGCTGGTTAGATTGGCTCGTTATCAAAAGAGACACGCTATCGTTGCTTTCGTCACGACATATGTGAAGACTAACGATATTCCCATTAATATGAGTAACATTCGTTTGATAACCAGTCTCAAGATTTATGAATACTATCTCTCCGTATTCAGTGCCGATAATCCCAATTTCAGCAGGTGTTGCCGCATCGTGCCACCACGTTATAGCGGTAGGCCTGAACAAATTAAATCGTTAAGAGATCGAAACATATGTTACATGGAATTATGTATTCTGTATGAACACGTACTTTGAATGAGACGATTGCGAACTAATCGAAGGGAAAGATGTTATATCGTCGCTAGTCCATCTTTCGTCGGCGTCGCAATTCTCCTCGACCAAACACAAAGCAGGAATTATGTACACGGATCCGTCGATGCTCGTACAGAGCAACCATCTCCCGAAATAATCGAAACATAAGGCCGAGATTTGTTTATGAGGCCCTTGGAACCAAGGAATCCTTTTAATTATCGGATTGCATGTAGAGTCTTTCTTGTAATACAAAAAGATTTCTGCGTTGCAAGTTGTAAACGCTAAGAGCAATTTCTTTTCGTGTTCACAGTGAGCGCTCTGTTGTATTTCTGTTGCTTTCATCAAACATTGCAGCTTGAACAGGCTTTTATCGTTGAAACTTGTCATCGGCTGATAGCCTTCTGTTCCTACTTCTGAAATCATTATACCCGTGGCAACCGATCGATCCAGAAACTACCTGCAATGCAAGATCTAAATGTTTAATCTTGTAAACGCGCGACACATACACACATACACACACAGAAATATTATACAATTTTCTAGAACGTAGAAAACTGAAATTTTGGATTGACTCGGTTAAGAACGATTTGAAATATAATCTAGGCATTCGAATCTTTCATAGAAATATGTTACAAGTTTCTATGGATTTTTAAGAACATGCTTCGTAAATTACTTGTAATCTTCGCGGAAGGGAAATGTGTAAAATTTCCGTGGAGAACGATGTACGTTGTCAGTTACCTGCTCTTACGGTCGCGTAACATAGCGTTTCAAATATATCGGATATTGCGTGTCGTTGCGCTTGTGTTTATATTTTTGAAAAATAATATAGTTGGTCGGAAGAAGAGAGCTTCGTCTCCGAAGAAATTCTTGTTGTGCTAAAAATAAATTATTGCAAAAGTAACCTAAGCTAAGTGTCGCATCGCGCATTCCGCTCGAACCTGCTATTCTTTTGCGTGGAACAGACAAGAAGAATCAATTATTCACCGAGCATTACATCTTTTACAATAACACTGCCGTCAAATTCCCAAACGTCAGAATATCAAGGTTAGATTACATATAATCACCGGCGCTGCCACAATAAGAGAACTAACATCACCAGCTTGTTGCATTCAATTTTCTAATCGACATTATTAACGATTATTAAACGCCAACGAAACCTTGCACTACGCTTCGACGAAGGCAAGTATTAATTATTACGTCGAGCCACTTTTTCGCCGTCCGTTTTGGTCACTTGTATGAAATTTATGAAGCAATGACATATTTTTTGGCGTGCAAGTTTTTATTTCGATTGAAACAGAGCGCCACCTGTCATTCAAGTTACACTGGTTACAGGTTACAGCGACCTGAGCGACCTTAGACCATAGGTTTATATGGTCTAAGTAAGACAGCGACAAGTTCGAACAGAAACGAAACGAGAGAGCTCACGCCAGAGAGTATAGTATCTCTGCTCACGCCTTTGGAGTACTCGTATCCTCTCTGGTTCGAATGGGTTTGAATGGGTTCGAAACAGTTCGAAATGGTTCGAAAGGTTGGAAACCGCGGCAATATTTAAAATGTGATATGGTGTTTAACGAATATACGTAATTTCATGAACCGATTAAGCGAATATTGTTAAGAAAATTATTTGCATTGACAATAACTGAATGTTTTTCGAAATTCAATAGTAATTCTTTGATCTATTTCGTAAAGACATTAAGAAGTTTGGTCATTTGCGCAAACTTGTAAACACATGCCCGCTTCAATATGGAGTTGCAAGCCTATGTTCACAATGGACCTGCTTACGGACGCATGCGTGCTTGAAATCGAACTTCCAAAATCGAAAAACACCGGAGTCCCATCTCCATAAAAGAATCCTCTATGCCAGAAATTACAAAAAAGTATTCCACAGGAATTCCATAACAAAGATGACAGCCAATGACAGCCGAACAGCCGAACATCGCTAGCGATACCAGCCAGTGAGAAATATTCTGATCCGCTCGGAACGATGTTTGTACTCTCAGAGGAAAAGTGTCGAAGCAATTGATCAACGTCGTTGCTTCGTGCCTAATTACATTGTATATACAAATACATATCTATATAGGCGTGTAATAATTATATACTAATGTAATGGATTAGTATCCATCGATGTTTGATCGAAACAATTAACAGAAGACAATTGCAATTCATCGATTCATGAAACTGTTAAACAAGTTATTATTATTATTATATACATATATATAATTTTATATATATATATAATAAAAATTATTTTATCGGCAAATGAATTTCGAATTCTTTCTTTAGAATTTTATAATCAATTGTATCGATTCGAATGAAATTGAAGGTTATATGCTTCCTTTATATTTAATGCAACTTGTGAAATGAATAAAACAATCTATAATTAAGAAAAATACCGTTTTATTATGGAAACGATTTTTATTGAAATATCATTGATTTGAACGTACATGAAGTTAATGTTGAATATCGTATTTCAGATTCACAGTTTTAATTACACACATTACAAACTATATTGACAACAAAGGTATTATAATGGCTGAATTTCCACTGAAAAGAGTGGAATTACACACCGATGTGTATATGGTGTGTCTGCAGCATGCTCTCTCGACAGAGAGCTTCGAAGTAATGGGTTTACTCATGGGAGATGTATGTTATCATATTTTGTTATTTTTATATATTTTTTGAAACCACGCTTGCAACATTCGACAAAATACATATATCTGTTCGTAAACAATTTATATTAGACAGTATCTGGCGTCGCACAAATTGTTGCTGTTATTATTTTGCGACGGTTGGATAAAAAGAAAGACAGGGTAGAGATCTCCGGCGTACAGCTGCTTAAAGCTGTTAATCAAGCAGAACGGTTAACGGAGGAACTAAAACGTCCTGTGCGTGTTCTTGGCTGGTACCACTCGCACCCGCACATTACAGTTTGCCCGTCGCACCTTGGTAAGTTTACCTGTTAACTGCTTGTTAAATATAAGAGACGATCGATTTTCTTCTAATAATTAAAACTATTCTCTAGATATCGCAACTCAAACAACGTATCAAACAATGGATCCCAATTTTGTGGGCTTGATATTTTCAGTATTTTCAGAGAGCAAAGAATCTAAGGTAGTATTCGTAATTATGATATCTTTTAATCGTTGTGCCGATAATAACACATTTTTACAGGAGCAAGAAATCTCTCTGACTTGCTTTCAATCGCATCATGGCATAGCGAGACAAATTCCATTGGAAATTATGCATACCCCAATATTGGACAAGTGTCTAAAAGTAAACCTTTAAATAACACATTTAACTCTACTTGAAATATTGTTCAGAAATAGTCAGTTTCCCGTTGCTTCGCAGGCAATGACAGAATTGCCAAAAATCTTGGTTCAAGAAGAAGAAGAGATGGCGGGAGAATGTACAGATAATCAAGATATTCTTGCCAGTATACACAACAATGCCGGTCAGTGTGATTATTTTTTCGGATTCGGTAATTCCAGTTTGGTGACAACGGATAATAAATTTCGGTATTATTTCAGTGAGAACGCGGACGTTGATACACATAACGGACACAATTACAAAACCCTTAATATTGACGTTCCAAAAGAGAATAGCTTTAAATAAATTACGGGTTGCTCATCTTCAAAGACAGTTGCAAGAATTACAAAAAGTGTCCACGGACGAATATCTTTCATCGTAATTAAAAAAGACAAAAGGAAGCTAATGTGTTCCTTGTTCTCTCCCCGGTGTTCCCGAATACAAGTTTCATTTTCTCCTTGATAATAAATTTGTTCATTTTTCATAGTATTTATTGTGCAAGAACGAAACAGGATATACGTACAAACCGTACACAATTATTTAAACAATAAAACCAGAGTGTTTTCTTTTTTTTTATAATTTTGACAATTCTCTTCGTTCACTATAAATAAGAACAGACAAAACGAACCCTTCAGTGATTATTTTTATTTTACCTTTCACGAACAAAGATCTGGCAATTAATTGCACAGCTCTATATTTACACTACGAGAACAACAGTGTATTTTTTTTTTAATGGACTTAAATTGTATTCAAAACACGGATTCTGCAGAACGAGAAAGATGTATAGGATGAGAAGGACTACGTGCTAACCTTTTGCGAGGCAGCTTTTCCAGAGTAGTTAACAATTTTGCGAAGTCGGGTCGACTTTCTGCGCGGTATGACCAGCAATGCATTAAGATGTCCTATAAACACGATGAATAAATTTATGTTAATATATATTGTACAAATTCAACGGTAAAATCATAACAAATACATATGAAGAAAATTGTATGTACCGTGCAGCATCGCTGTAGACATTTCCGAGTCAAGACGGATATCTCTGTGAACGTATTTGACCAGGAAATGTCTACAATGCTGCTTACTTCTATATTTAATATAATTATACCTTTACATCACGGGAGGCTTGTAAATTAGCTAAAGTTTGCTTCATCCCTTTGCCGACTTGCCAGATGATCGCTTCGGGAGGCTGTCCTTTAAAGGGCCACTCTCCGCATAAAAGCTCATACCATACAGTCCTGTTATGGAATATTTCTATTATTTTTATATTAAGCTTACAAGTAGTGTTTATATCATTTAATTGTTTCGTTCAAAATAACTTTGGTGAATAAACATATATTCTAGAACTTGTTGGACTGACCCAAATGCATAAACGTCAGAAGCTTCCGTAAAAGGTAACTCTTCCTGATCCCGATTTTGTTGCGGTCTTAGTCGTCGAACAATTTCAGGAGCTAAATAGCATAACCATCCAGGTGGTATACTCAATGCATTCCCTTTTCTGCATACAAAAAGAACTTATCAACTGTGAAATTAAAACTATGGTCCGATAGTAGAAAGATCCATCGTTAAATTACACTAATCACCTGTTTCCATAACAAAGCTTTGTTACACTAAACAATCCGAAATCCGTTATTACAACTTTCCCGTTTTCTAAAAATATGTTTTTGCTCTTGAGATCTTTGTGAATTATGCCACGAGCATGAAGATATCCCATTCCCTGGATAATCATAAAGAAACAATCAATTTTCCATAGGAACACTGATTCCCCTAAGAAATTTTTTTAGCATTTCAACTATAATTATACCTGAGAAATCTGTTGAGCGATGATAGTGGTTTTATTCATATTAAACTTATCTTTACGCAGATGAATATGAGTGTAAAGAGTCATGCCTTTGCTCATACTAGTCACTATCGCCAAGCGAGGAGGCTTCATGCAAGCTCCCATAAATAAAACCAGATTTTCATGTCTAGTTTTTCGGAATGTAGCCACCTTAAAATTTCAACAAACATTGTCGCGTTGATACAAGCGTTAGAATAAGCTATTCGAGAGAGAGAGAGAGAGAGAGACAGAGAGAGAGAGAGAGAGAGAGAGAGGAAACATATTTTCTCGAGTGCCAAGAAAATATCTCCGCGACATAATTTAATTAATAAAAACGATCGAACGATAAAAAAATATGTTGTACCTCCAACTTGAATGCTTCCAATGTTTTATCATCGTCTAAATAATAGTCCATGTTAAGGACTTTAATTGCAACATTACCATGCCAATAGCCTCTGTACACACTACCAAATCTTCCAGTACCTATAGGTTCGCCAATTTTCAACTCATCATAAGGAATGTCCCATTCTCGCATCGACAACTGTAACAACAAACGTTCATGCTAATACGATACACAGTGAACTATAAATTATATTGAATTCCATCAAAAGGTACGTACACTATTCTGTCGTGGCCAACGACTGTCACCTGGTTCTCCATCGGAGACTTGTGAATCTTGGGAATCAACTCTAACGGGTGTTCGTTCGGAATCTGTGCTGACGCTACCAGATCCGGACACGCTCACTGTTCTTTCGCTATCGCTCGATACAGTTGTGCCTTCGATTCGATGGGTCTCTAACGTGACACCTTTGTCATTGAGCAGAACATCTGAAAGTAAGCTCCGATGAGTTTCCGATCGACGACTACGCGATACAAGTTGCAGGACAAATGGCGAACTCGCAGAACAGCTGCCGCCTACCCGCCGATTTCAACGATTTTTTGATATGTTGTAGAAATCGATATTTTGAACAACTTCGATATAGTAGTTACAATATAGCGTAAGGAAACTATAGTTACCTGGAAAATGGAACTGTGGTTTGGCAGGTGCCTGTGGAGTTTGGCTAGTATTGGCAGGTAGCAAAGCTGGACTAGAAGGCGTTGAGCTGTTACAGCTCGAGGTATTTGAACTAGAATCCGCGCCCTGAAAAATGTATATAATTAGAAGATATTGTATACCAACTTTTTGATTACCTGAAATTAAAACAAGTAATATTCCACGCACCGGGAAAGTGATTTTCACAGAAGAATGTGGATGGGATCGTTTTCGATCCTTTCGAGAGCTCAATAAATTTGAGTTGTGGTGATTGGGAGACGTAATACCAGGCTTACTTAATATTGGAGAAACATTTACCATAGCTGAAAATATTGGACATAATTAATGTTGTTGGGTAAGTTGGTATTTTATTCGACAGTGTAATTTATATTGAATATTACCGTCGCCTTGTACAGATCTTTTAAACTCGTCGAAAAGTTCCTGAGGTAGGCCACAAGAAGGTGGTACTTTGGATTCGCAATCTCGGTGACACTTATATTTACACTCTGTGCATTTCAAACCAGTGTCCATGAATATCTGTTTCTCGCAATAATCGCACGTCGTTATCATTTTAAACGTTTTGGTAAAGCGGTGAGCAATTATATGCCCCATTCCCCGGGTTACAGTCGGAGTACGCGGTGACTTTGGCACTTGGAGACTTGTTACTGCGACATGTTAAAATATTGGCAACATTATCGACATCGATCGTTTACGAGAAAATCGTTTACTTATATTTGACAAAATAGTAATTACAGAATACGATAATATGTAGCTATTATATGATAATACTTCGATGAAAAAATAAACATATACATATGCTATTTGTATTCACCTGTTCCCTTAAAACTGTTATCTTCGTTTTCCGCGTTAGAGTACGGTGGTGACTTAATCGGGCTATTGCTATTCAGCAACAGATTTTCCCCTGTAATGTCTGCGTTACTGCTGCAAGATCCTGTCTCTGTTGGTAGACGATTTCTTCTTCCCACAGAGCCGACATGATCGTTTCCACAACTGCAAAAAGTATAGAAAAATACTTGATACGCATCTGAAAGAACGTACAAGAGAATTATTAGAAGTCCATGTACCTTGAAGCTGTATCTCCATTTTCAAGACGGTTTGCTAATTGCGATTCATGAGATTTTGACTTAGTCAATGGAAATACTTCTGGTTGTGATATTGTATTCTGTAAACCTATTTGATGTTTCTTATAGGGAGGGGGAGTTGTTGGAAATTTAATTCCTGTTGTTAAAAAAAAATGCAAATAAAAACATATCGATGTTTCATAATACAGAAGAAGGATACAGCTTTGTATTCTACGCAATACAAAGGGCATTGGAGAAAAACAGATACTCTTCGTATTACTCACCGCGTCCTGACCTTTGTAAAAGAGGGGTAGAAGGCGGACTAGTCGACGATAAAGATGTAACGGAAGAAGCTTGCGCTAATATATCACTGTTAAGATTATTGTTGTTATTATGATATGGAATGCTGTCTTCCGAGGGAATAGAACCTCTGGCCGCACGGGACCGGCATAGCCTAGGGGATGCTCCGGTACGCAAATGGTGATTATCCCAAGAATCCCAATATAAAGTCATATCGCTATTATCCATATCTCCCTTTAAGAGAACGTCTAAAATCAGAAATACAACATTGTACAACGATGTCCGCAACAACGGAGGAATCGTTTGTATATTCGTGGAAACGAATAGAAGAAAATCGTACCCATATACCGACGAAGATTGTGCAATGCCCTACAGAGTCTACGTAATTCTTCCTTGTGCCTAACATTATTTTCCCCCAACATGCTACCTAACTCGTGTTCGGACTTCTCTTTGAGAGCTTCCAACGAGTTAGCTTTAGAACAAACCATCTGTAATCAGTACGTATTGTGTGAACATACATTTCAATTTGGTAACGGGATCTTTTGAAAAAACCATTTTTCGAGACATGGTCATACCTTTATAGACTCTTGCGTAAGTCCCACTACACGCAACCATTGTTGCAAAGATGGATACTGTCTCATTTGCGCAGGCAACGATTCTACAGCCAGTTTGGCTTTGGTTACTAGTTGTTTTGAATATAATTTAATAAGCTTCCCCTGAAACACGGTTGAAATCGTGATAACAATAAAAATGAAGTTTGGCGAATAGTAATTACATGCGACAGGAAGACATAGCAAGAATGAAAACGGATGATGGACTAGTTGTTTCGCTGGAATAATAAATTGATTTAACAATTGAATTGTACGGTAATCCGACGATAGACACGATAGACGATAGACGATAGACATTCGCGCAGCGAATGAAAACAGCGAATAAGTTGACGAGCTTGACCGATCGAAAATATCGAAATCGTCGAACACGGAAGCCTTCGACGCGTAAAGAGGATACGCGCAGCGAGTCGATAAGGAAATGCATTTGCAACTTGTTGACAATCGGACAAGGTAGCGTTTGACGAGGTCAAGGCGACCGCGGCCGAAACGTAACGGATAGAACGGATAGAAAATCGGGAAGGGACCCGAACGCGTTTATTCGGTTTCGCGACGGTACCTCGAGAGTGCGAATTTCCTGTTGGGTGAGTTCCGCGCTGGTCGAACATTGTGTCCTCAAGCCTTCCAGTCGATCGGCGGAGATGTCAATCATGGATTGAACGACATCCAAGGCTCGACAGATCTCCTGTTCCGCATCTTCGTTGACCGCCATCCCGCGCCACGATGACGGCCGCCTGTTTCCTTATCCGCGAGCCTGACTCCTATTTCACAGGCATAATTACGCGAGCGTGGGGCCCCTGTCGGTTGCGGTTGTATCACTGGCTCTCCGTGTAACCAAACCACTTATCAACATTGACAACCATCTTGGCCGCCTATCGGTGACGTCAATCGGTACCCGACGATCCGGGATCTCAGCGCATTTATTCCAGCGACTCTGCCGCGTCCAGAAAATCACTCTTCCACGGCCAATCTGTCGCCATAGACGCGTAACACTCTATATAGGACCGAACAATCTGTAACTTTAGTCTTTACCCACCGATCAGATACTGTCAAAGACTGCCAACCGCCAACCTTACGGGAGATTGCGGGAGATCGCGTCTCTTCGCGTCGCTTCGGAACGTTCTCAAATCAATTAGAGAGATCCTACTAGAGATCCACGTTATCGACATCGGCCACATTCGGTGTTTCCTGGTGTTTCCTTACGCCCTCCAGGATATATTGTGGCTGGAGTAAGAAACGGAAGGCCACCGACGCGATGCTTTTATTTTTGCAGATAGGTGTACATCGCAAAAAACGTAATGGCTATAGAAGACAATTACTAATTACTGTAATTACATAATTAAGCGTTTATACAGGAGCGCGAATTTACCGACCGAGCGGAAGGTCGAGGTCAGTCGGAAGAACGGCCACGGATGGCTCTGCAATGGCGATTGGCGAATCGATGGCAGCGAGTCGGCCGTGAATGGGGCGGCCGCAGAAGCAGAACGGTCGTTCCGCGTTCCGCGTCCGGGTCCGATAAATCTCGAGGTAGTCGAGGCGGTTCTCGATAGCGCGTGCATCGGCGAATCGTGGAACGGGTATCGATAGACGGCACGGCATATCCCCACGCACGGCGTGGCGCACGGCCATCGGGGAGCGTCGAAAGTGCTGGTGCTGGTTACTGGTTACGGATGTCGAACAGGTGTCCCCACTTCGCCATCCTAACCTCGGTGATGCTCAGTGGCTCTGCAGTGTCGGATGTACACGTATGTGCGACGCACGGGATGTGCATCTGGAGGTGTTCTCGTTACTAGGTCACAAGAAGGTGTGTATCAATGAGATTTGTAGTAATCGAGCGGCCCGTTGCCGGAAGGCGGTCGTACGCCACGGGAGCGGTACGCGTGTGACACGGCGAGATTCCTCGGCTCGTCTTTCGCATTAAGTAACTCTCGAGAGTGCGTTCGTTCAAATCCTGAAATCGTGTCCAGTCGCATCTGGCGCCTCTGCTGCGTGCGTGCAAACCCGCGTCCTGCTTTCCACTCTCGTCCAGCTTCAGGGATCCGATATTCACGGCAGGCAAGATCGCGGCGATCCGTTCCGTGTGCCCGGGACCCTCGAAGCGTCGAACAGTTACGCGTGTAAGGAATTCCGCGCCGGCATCGTCTATACAGTGTGTACATCCAGTAACCGATCTCCCGACAGTGAACCTCCGAATCCCGGACCTCTGCGTGGCTTTTCAACTACACCGTCGATCACGATCCACCAGAGCCTGGGTAAATAAATCCGAGCAAATGTTCTTCCTCCGAGTAACACGCGATTTCCCCCGACCATGTGGTGTGCAAGTTAACGGTGCTGCGTGGATAGATGTATGCGTGGTATGCGAGCGTGTATCTAACAGAGATATGCCTTCATCGTGAAATGTTTTCGATCGGAGGTCAACAACGACCCGTCGACTCTCTTCTTTTCTTTTCTTTTCTCTTCTCTTCTCTTCTATTTCTATACAGAAGTGCGTGGAGATAATTGCCTCGTAAACGGGACTGTTCGATACATACATATAGCATGTGTGCGAAGAGCTACGCGTGGCAAGATTGTTTTCTCGCTTCGCCCACTTTGCGATCCCTCGTGCGTGAGTATATGAGCCGAGTGGAACGAATACGGTGACGTTATCGAGAGCTACATGTTCGAGCGGCGAGCGGTCTCTTGAAATTCGAACTACGAGCTGTCGAAACGCGGGCTCGGTAATAATTAGTGAACTATACTTCCACTATGAAGTATGATCATTGTTGTTGACGGCTCGGATGGATGGTTGAGTCGAGGCGTTAGATTTCGGAGGAGTACGATGGATTGGTTCGCGAATACGCATAGAGTTGCTAGTCGACACCGCGTGGAATTCTTGCAGTATTCTTACCAGTGTTTTAGCAACCAGGGATAGCAAGAACCCCTTTGCTTTCAGGGAGCTGGAAAAATTACTTGTTCGTTTCTTCTACAAATCGGTGTGCCAGATTCGATCGCGACCCCCTAACTTTGCTGAAATTTGTTCGCGTTACACGTTATTTGTTGGCGTAGCTCGAAAGCGAAGGGTGATCCGGTGACCCCCCGTAGGTTACCGTATTCGCTCCACCCGCAATACCCTCGTCTCGCGTTCGATTCCCCGTGGAACCGGACCCGCGAATTCTGTCTGGTTGTTCTTGTTGCTCCTGGAACCAGTAATCTTACTCCGCCGGCTACGTCAGGGTTCCGTTTAAAGGAATGCGGCACACCTGCTCGTCTTTTACTGTATTCCCGAGGTCCGGACCCCTCTTCCCTTGTTCCCTTGCTCAAACTTCGTTTCAAAAACTGTAGTACAAGCAAATCTCGAGAGTCGTAATCGTCAAATCGAACGGATTTTCGAATGCCCGAGAGCGTTTGTATCGTTTCCTTCCAGAAAATCTCAGATCGGAGATAATTAACGAATATTATTCATAGTTTCGCCATGACTCATCTTTACAACACGTTACAAAGGAGATTTTATCGATGAAGGAAAGCCGGTTTTCTCCGGTCACGTCTGCGGAATAGACGGCATACTTCGGTAATGATTAATAAAACGAGTGAAAGGTTCTTCTCGTGAAGTTCGCTCGGGTTGATGAGCGAGCTGACCGACGCGCGCCGCGACGCGATGTTAAAGGCGACGCGTCATTCGACCTGCAAGGACACGTGTCGAGAGACCCGATCTCGCGTTATGCAGTTACTTACGCGATATTTTATATTTCGTTTATTTTTTACTCGGAATAAGAACGCGAGGAACCATAGCGGACTGTAAGACTTAAAAAATAGCAAATCAATGTGCCGGTTGTTTTAAGTTAGATATTTTTGTTTATGTATAGAAATACAGACAAAGTCAGCATCGTTAGGCACTATATAGGCTGACCATCTAGGCATTTCGTTTTATGGTCAATTACATAAAATATAAATTGTCCTCGGCACGACATGAAATGTGGCGAGTATCCGAGCAGAGTACCTGGTTATCTGACAGGTACTCGAGAAGCTTTCGATAGCGAATTCGAGGAATGGAACAGCGGAAAATTTCTATCGTTCCCGGGCCATTAGCGGGGCGTTTCGTTGAATAAGATGGAGGAGACGGGTTTGGCAGCACTTTCTCCAGAATGCAAAATTTGATGATCTCTTCCTTGATAGGATGAAGGAGATATGGCCGGCGGCGATTCCAGCGGAGCTCTTCTGGCAGCGATTCTATGGGCACAATAGGTTCGGGAGAACGCGATTACGGCGAAACACGTGAAAGTCACGATTGTTGCTCGTTACGGAAATGGTATTCACGGTATTCACAGAATCATATCGGAACGATAATGGGCCGATCCGCGGATTTAGTTAAACTGTCGTTAACGACGAATGCGCGTACCGGGAGGGTGGGGTGAGGAGAGAGGAGGAGGTTCATCTACAAGCGAGGCAATTCCATTACGCGGAATACGCACCGGGCCCAGGGATTTTCGGAAAATCGCCGTTGCCATACGGCGCGTCGATAAATGAATTTCCGCCGTTCGAGAATTAATGCGAAGCCCCGCCGTAATAGTCACAATTTTGCGAACGGCAAGTTTGCACCCCTCCCCTCTAACGCCGCAGCCGCACAGCGATTAGTACGGTTATATTCGAGTCGTATAATCGAATCGTTTACTTCGCCACAAGTTACGCGTGCTTTTAGCACAGTCGATTACCGTGGTTGCCATCGGAATTGCGTCACGCGAAAAATGTCAATGTTTTGGTCTAACTAGCGCTCTGTTATGACATTGTTGCGTCACGCGGCGTGGACCGCGACCGTTTAGAGCTTAGAACGCTGTTAGCGTCGCCGCTTTGTTCGCGGTGCGTTCGAATGCTAAAAAAAACGAACGAAGGCCAACTTTCAAATCTGCCGCGCCACGATCAATATTTTTGATTATCTATCGTCGAGACGGTTTGGATATCTGTGTACCTAGTTTAAAGATAGACGTAAGAGTACGTCTATATCTGCCGCATTGTCACCGACAATTTTTCTGACAACGGGAATTACGGAACGTTTTAGGATCGAACGGTCGATAAGGTATCATTGATCCACGTAGTGAGATACAACAATATCTTTTTATCGGGCATTAGAAAGTGGAACACTCGACGTCACTCGAGACTGTATAATTCTGTCCGAATTATTCTTTTTTCGTCCGTCGTGCCCGTCGAGGGAGGGGCCACAAAGTTTCGACCCGATACACCAATTAAATTAGGCGCCACAAACCTGGCAACACACCTTCACCTACCCCACTTGTTCTCCTGGTCTCACATTAATTATTCTCGAAGCGGTGAAATGTCGACCGGCCTCATATTTTATGCACTACATCCGACGTTTTCGAGCTCGTCGAATCCTCGAACGGTTTTTTTTTCTTCGGTCCTCCCCGCCTCGCCATACGGCGCCAATGTCGCGTTCGTTTCGCGTTCAATTCCACGCCACGGAATTTTAAACGACCCCGTTAACGGTAATAACATATAATACGAGCTTATCGTCACGTGGCTGTCACGAGGTTAAGAACGAACGGAGACGGAAAGTGCGGAACGGAAAACCGTGGACGAGACCGACTCGTTGAGCCACCTGGAAAAGCCGCGGGGATCAAGGGTCGGCAAACTTTTCTTCTGAAAAGGCCATTTTTAGGGACGAGAGGCGAAATCCAAGCCGCCATTTAACTAGACACTCGACAAAAATGTTGCCTCAAACCGACCCTCCATTGACGGCAGTCGCGACACTGCTTTAACCAATGGAATTATTTACCCTAACCTCTTTCTATTTTTCTACTAAAGAGAGGAACAGTAAAACGACTCTTTCTTATTTATTCGCTATGGTACACGCATCGGTGTAATTTTCAAATTACTTACTTAATTATTAAATTATTATGTCACCATGCTGCATCGTACTTAACCAATATAGTGTATACGCTGTGATAACCTCGCGATGTGCCCGCGATAGACTTTCAGGTTAGAAAATGACAGATTTCTATCGTTTATGTTTGTCATATATGAAGAATTAGTATAATGCGCGGATTATTTTCTGATTATTTTTCATTATTTGAAAAGGTGGAAGACGAATTCGTAATTGCCGCGCTGGCTGACTCCCTCCCCCGAAAATTCAAACAGAACAAAGCACAGCCGAGACTTTAAGGTTAGAAACCATGTTCAAGGTGTTTTTCTCTGCGGGTTACGTTTGAACAGCGACGCGCACAATGGGATCGAGTGAAAATACCTAGAAAAATGAAGCTATTAACTCGAGTCCTACATTCGCTTAGTAATTGGACGATAAGAGGTGAGTGGCTGGGTTTCGCGCGCATTGCAAGCGTTATCTGTAACGAGCGATTTCTCCGAAGGCCTGGGCTAGGTTAGCGTAATTGAGACTTGCGTTTCACCGGTAGCTCGTCATAACACGCGTCCACGATTACCTATATACGCAACGCGTTAACTGTCTTCAACCGTTTCGTATCTTCTCTCCCTTCTGACTGTGCTTTCTTTCGATTTGGCTCGATGAAAATTTCAACGAAAATATTGGACATCTCGGCTCAAATAATATTTTACATGGAAAGCGAAATGTCGAGTGAATAAAATATATTCTTTATTATGGAACGGTTCGATCGAGCCGTGTCTTCCATATATTTTATCCGTGTCACAATAAGGTACTTCGTTTTCCAAGTTATAAACGGTTTAGCATCGAATGGATCGCATACTATTGAAATAATATTCTATGCAAGCTGCAGGTTATCGGCTTTTGTGCTTGAAACCTTTAAAGTCCACTCCTCACGCTTCAACGAAAATTATTCACGACATTCTTCAGCGTGCTCGTTCTTTCCTGTAATTCGTCCTTTGTAATTGAATTGCTCGATTTTCATCTGCAGATCTGTCGTCTTTTAAGTCTAACCTATATCGGGGCTTCCAAACTCTTGGCGAGTACAAAACAACGGCGCTAGTCGAATGTTCCGATAGCTGTACGAATATCTGAATCAAAAATCAATGTTACCGCAAACGTTCTTTTGAACGAATTCGAAGGATTAATTACCGAATCTATGTTTCATCGAACGATGTGCTGTATACCCATTCGACCTGGTGCAATGTCCGCGGTCGTAAATTCGCTAATGAACGCATGGGAAGACCGCGATAGCCAAATTTACCGGAAGTGGTGCGCGGCGCGGCGCGGCGCGGCGCGGCGCGGCGTTCGCGACGCGGCAGAATTGAAAATCCGTTTTTCACAATTAGCGCGAAATAGGAGCGCGGCAGAGTCTTTCGCGGAATAATATATAGATAATTACGGGGAGAATTTAATTGAGTCCGCGGCCTGGCGGAAAATAAATGTGCACGGGCGCACAATTACGCGGACTTTTTTTCACGGACGCGATCCAGGCGAAACTGTATATGTACCGCAGTGCTCGCTTAAATTTCTGAAGTTTGGGATCCGGAAGTGAAATTCTTGCGTTACCGTGTTCGTGGCATTAACCGTTCAGGGAAAAGTGGGAGGGACTCGTGCCAATTTAAGCGTAACAGATTTTACAAATTGAGGCGAGCACTACGGTATATGTATTGATCAATCCGCACGCGTTTCCAACGCATTGTTAATTTATTTCGCGTTACCCGGAAAAACTCGATGCCGGTTTTGTGACCCGTATAAAGCGGTGCGTAATAACGGTATTCGCGCGGTCTTCATTGTATCGCCGTCGCCGGTATTGTCGGCCACCGTTCGCATAATTGGGGCTGCCAGCCGGCATCGCTAGTGCTGAAAACAGCGATAAGAAGTCGCAGATAGGGCTCGCGATAATGGCGGAAATTCCGATTTCTTTAACGGTTGTTAGCCGAAAGTAAGAGCCTAAAAGTTGGTCAACTTCAATGGCGTGTATCTCGGCAACCATTCGATATCTTTACAAAATTCAAGCTGCGTTCGACTCGGCGCGCGGCGATGTAAACAAAACAAGTTTGCGACAGCCGGAAAAAGCCAGTGTATCGAATTTTGGTGGTGTTTTCGTAGAAACCGCGGCACCGTGGAACGGCAGGATTTATTCGAGCGCAGCGCGTCGATGTAGTCGTTCGCGCGCGGCGAAACGAGTCATAAAGCCGATTCATTGCAAATTGCAATACAGAATGCATTACGCCGGCGCGTCCTCGAGCACCGCAATTCACGTGATCGTCTTGCGAGCGTAATTAACTCGCCGGAATGATTTAATTTCTCGCGGGGTCCTGCGTAGGCCATTGTTCCGCGTAGAGTTGAAAACCGCGCCGCGGTTTTCTGCTTCTCGCCTAGGATCTACGCGATCGCGATCGCCGCTGATTTATCGGCGAAGGAAACCGGAGGAAACTTCCGAAACTGACGAAAATAACTCGTGGGCCGACGTTATCATCGATCGCTGCCTGTATCGCCGTGAAGACAATGTTCCGGGAAACTTTCCTGCTGATCTTTAACAATTCAATGCGAACAAAACATCGTTTTTACGGATCCGACGCGTTCAAACGATCCTCCGGTTGTGCTCCTCGGATCGATAAGTAGCTGGAGGCAGACTCTCGGCTGATCAAAACGTATACAGTAAAGGTTCGTTCTAGGAAAAACCCTCGGGTCCGTGCTGCTTCTTACGTACAGTTTAACGTGCGTTCAACTGTGGCCGCGTCGAACGTAGAAAAGAACAGCGCGACCGAAAACTTGCCACGTACGTAATGATTCGCACCGATATACCCGATCCCGCATCCGATTACACATGAAAAAGCACTAAATAGGAGCATACACGTATGTCCGTAATATTGACAGATAACAAGGTGTTTTGAAAAATTACTTGCATCGGTGCAGTTCCGTGTGTCGCCGATTATCAGGTGAACTTTCCTTATGGGAAACGGGACGTATTGAGAACAGTTCGGTAAACAGGCGGCCTATCTTATCGTTTCGGTGTAAATTCAACAGCAATCTCATCGTTTCCGGCGTAACCGCAGTAATTGCCGCACCCTGTGTACACAGTGCTCGAGTAATTCTTGCCATCCTGCCCGTAAACTGACGCATAGTGGTTCAAAGAAGCTTCTCATAGCTGGACAACACCGTTTCATTTATCGAACCGAATGGCTTAGACCGAGCGCAATGTTCGTTCGATTCGTTAGACAGAAAGCAAACAGAAATTAAGATGTGCTTAATGATTTCGAATGTGTGCAATTTATGGACGCAATCAAGAAAATACTGCTGACGGCATTTCCTTTATTATGGCCTCAAAATGGAACGAGAGGATCTGACGAAGCTAAAACGCACGCGTTCGCGATCATCGGAAATCGTAGCGTGGCATGTGGCATAGCATTGCGGTATATATATACATATATATATACATATACATATATATATATGTATATTGAGCTAATAGCTAAAAAATTCCAGCAATAAAATCGCATGGAGTGGCAAATTCAGATCATTTTTTTTTAACAGTTTATAGCTGTATACTGTATGATGAAGATCTAGCAAGTTTGGGGGTGAAATTATTTGGAACTTTTTATGTACAAGTATGTAGAGACCGTCAAAGTACAAAGATTTATTGAAGAGAGAATCTTACCGGATCCTAGAAGAACATCTCCTAAATAAAATTTAAACATTCGCAGGAAGCTTCTCCGAGTCGCAATTATACTTCGCGGAGCTTTGCAAGAGATCGCGTACTACACGAAATTATTTGGCCCGGTGTAAATCAATAAGGAGTTCTCCAGAATTTATGGGATGGCCGAATGCTGCATACCGGGTGTCCCAGAAGTAGCGCCGACTGTTCTAACTAAAATGTCTCACACGGTTTCCACACTGCGGAATAAAGATCGGATCTCTGCGCGGCAGTAAGAGGTTCGCGCGTGTTTGCCAAATGTTTGAGCAGGATCTCGCGGTCTGGAACCTCAGCTGCGCACACAACAACAGGTACACCACTTATCGTAGCGCCTCAATTAACAGAATAAACAACGCCCGGTGTGACAAGACTAATCAAGTTTGCGGGAATCCGAGCTCTGCGCCGCGGGATATTTCAATTTTCATTTTTGCAAATATTTATTCTCATTGTTCGATGAGGGTTCGAGATATATCAATTTTAAAGAAAACGATACATCGATTTTAATAAATCAATTTAATAAATCAAAAAATACTAAACACAGTTTTCAAACAATTTAAAAAATTATATACCCCGATTAAAAACGAAATTCTCACCCAACAAAAGCGCAATTTTTGTCGTTTCCAAGCAGCGATGAATGAAAAATGTGTAAATACACTGCGTTATAAGCCAAATTGGTTTTTCAGTCGAGGTAGAAAATTTATTAAAAATTATCGGCCGTTCGCGCGGAGCCGTTTTTAATACGCCCGCTGCACGTTATCAGCCAGCACGATATGCGCGAGGCATCCAGCAGCAAAATCGTGGAACGAGAGGAATAAGACGAGCCGCAACGGAAATTCCAATAATTTGTCTTGCTGGAGGCGTAGATAAGATCGTCCTTTCCCGCAGGACGCCGGGAATCGACGAAACGTCACGAGGGCAGAGGGAAAACAATTCTCTTAACCATTACCAATGGCGAGCGTCCTTTTAATTCTCTCGCCGTACTGGTCCGCAATCGAACGCGACGCTATTGACGCAGAATCGACATACCGACCGAAACAAAGTGGCGCATCGCTTCGTTTTACGAGTGCACGGGCACGTTGCCGAGCCTTCGGATCGTTGCATCCCGGGGAATTGTTTAGTAATTCTCTCTATCTTTCCTTTTCTCTCTTTCGGTGCCTCTTCCTTTCTGGGGAAAAGGGCGGAACGCCGCACAGCGGTGACGTTTCGCCATTTTTCGGTCAAAGTCGAATTGCAATTCCTCCAGGAAGGGGTGATTCCTGATGTCATCTAAAGCAACTCTTTCCTTTGCGGAAATGTTCTCCATGGCTCTGTTTAAGGAGTTATTAACGAAAAACATGGACCAATCAGGGCGCGACTACTGTGGATGGATTCCAGCTCGGCCATTGCCAACGCTCCCTCAGCTGTAAAAAGCTGGAAAAAGTTACATGAAATGGTACGAGGAATCACCCCTTCCAAAGAAGTACAACATTTTTCGGACATCCTGTATGTGCTCTTGATTTAGGAAGTGTACATATTCATTTATATTCGACAATAGAGTCTTTTTCAACAATTTTGAAATAACCCGAGTCATTTGACCGTGCGCTAGTAGGTTCAGCGTGAAATTTCTCAAAAGCTTTTATTTCGCCAGAAAAATGACCAAGTTTCCATCGCGCGGTTTTGCGGAGCGGCGGAATGATCATTGAGTCGAGAGCGCGCGATCTCGCGCAGAAAACTCTGTCGCGAATTCCGAGTCGCATCCAGCACACGGCTTCGCTTTGCCCGCCACCCTTCGGCCACCCGTTTCTTCGGAATAGTCGGCGAGTTATTGTAGTTCGCGACGCGATACATATATCGCGTGACGTCGACGTCGCCGCTGCCGCCGCCGCGAAGCCGAAACGCTTTGTAAAATCCATAACGCGGCTAGCGTTTTGTACGTGTTTTCCGGGCGGAAGTTATTGCCGCGAACCACGAGACGCGCGCGAAACTCGCGGGTCCGTGTACCGAAAGACTTATGTCTCGAGAATGGTGTGCGCCGCATCCATCATCGCGGAAACCGGACCCGAGGAGATGGAAACGGCGATTATTAAATTCAAGTTTTCGCGGGCCTCGCCTGCTCGACGTGTCCCATTATTTACAGTTTCGTTAGAACGATTGGAATCGGCGACGGTCGGGAAACTGAAATTAAATACGGGAAGGGATAATCTCTTGGACCTCGTGCCGCGAGGATTGATAATAATTAGACACGTATAAAACGTGAAGTTAATTAAGATTTAAGAGTCGTTTTTTTCGACTTCCCTGCTGCGAGCCATAGAAAATTGTAATTGGATCTCCATCTTCTTAGTTGAAATAAATGTCTATGTACAATTCTTATTTTGCATAAAAATTCGTAGTCTAATCATAATAGAATGTAAATTGTTTTTTTTAATAGCCGAAGCTGATAACGTAACCATAGGGTGACACGGTATATCACTCTAAGAGACGTCGACTTTTATAGCCACTGCTACCTCTGACTTTTCATGGCTGTTAAACATAATTATGAATTTCAAGATTCTTATCGTATCGATTGAATCGATTTGCATGTTTACTGAAATGAATGCAGAGCAAATAAAATCGTTCCTCTAGTTAAATTGACGTAAAGATTTTTTAGTTGAATTAGTTGTACAATGTTACTTTATTGTTTTTACGGGAACTCGCAATTTTATATTACATTTAGAAACTCGATAGTTGCACGATAAGGGTACAATTACCGAGTACAATTTTATGAAAATCATTTTGAAGTAGCTGAACAGAAATGAGGAATCGGTAGGATCTGACCGTGGCCGGTGCAGCCATTAATCTCCGAAAAGTTTCACGTCGAGCCACGTGTTTACGAGACTGGCGTATCGAGGTCGCAAACATCGAGGTCCCACAGTAAAAGAGAAGAAGAAAGTGTTCGTTGAAAAGAAGCGCTTCCTCGGTATCCTAAAAATTTCATTCCCAGCGCGACGTTCGTTCGCAAAACACGAACGCGATCGGATTCCCGCGGTCTCGAAGCCTACATTCGCACGCCGAAGAAGCTGTTCTTATCGATAGCCTTGAGCAGTCCGCGAAAGCCAATCTTTGCCGACGGATTGGATCACAAAGTATTCAGGGACTGAACTATCGCGTGGCGATAACGACAGACTCGTTCCCTGCGTAGAATGACAGCCTCGGCACGGCGCGGCGGTGTCTTAAATTACAATAGTGTTTCGATGGTAGACCTTCGGTGGGAGTTCAGAAACTTTTTTTCCAATTTCGTTCCAACGAGATCTCTAAAGTTGATCTGCGATTTTTTTTCTACTTTAAGCGCGAAGTGTGACTTTCTGGGTGGGAGTTTAAATAATTTTGTTCCACGTTTCTGTACTACAAAACTACTATTAAAAAAGAAAAAAAGAAATAGCAAGCGGCGGGATTTTCGAGCGTGCGATTTCAGATTCCCGGGGAATAAGGATCTTGCAACGGTCGTTTGCGTCATAGCGGGGGATCGTTAACAATAAATTCGAAATCACCGGTGCCCGAATATCTCGCGGAAGGCATCGTGCCGGGGGTTTCGCAAGCCGGCGCGCGGCGCGGCGCAGAGCAGAGGAACGGTTTCGCGGAGGCAAATTAGCGGAATAATAATGAGCCCGGGAGAAGTGTACTGCCCGGCACTTGTGCAAACGAGATACGAGGCCGAAACGCGTGTTGCGAAACCCTCGTCCCGCCTCGGCGGAGCTTCCCGGGGACAGATGGGTATCGATGAAAGTACGATTACACGCGGAAGTACACCGGGGACACACCGTTAATAGAAACCTAATCGAAACGCATCGGTGCCCTCAAATCGCTGCTCCTTTACGAGGGAGCCCTCCCCTCCAGCGCGCGCGCGCTCAGAAATTTATGCTACGGTATTGTTCACGGGTCGAGTCTTCTGCACCAACTCGTCTTCCTTTTTCATAACCGGGGAGGCAAAGAAAAAGCTTCCGGACGACGAGCTTGATACACTTCGATTATGTTCGTAGAAGAGCTACGGAAATTTCTAGCATGGAAATTGCATGCGGAAAATTGTTGGCTGTATAGTCGATCTACTGTGGTCGCATTATTAAAGCTACTTTCCAAGCGTTCATTCTACTACTTCTCGAGTACGTTTCATTCATTCATCTACACTTCATTTTACTAGTTGTGAACTAATAGTATGTTCTCCACTCCGCTTCTCTATTTCATTTTACTAGTTGTTTCATTAGTTGCGAGCGAATAGTCAAAAGAATAGTTCTCCAATTTCCTACTTGAGACCTTGAGCTAGATTTATCGCGATGCTTGATCAAGCACGACCTGCCAGACACAGACTAGTACTATGCTAAACCCTTATGCTAAACCGATGACCCAGACCTGTTCGAGTCAGCTATAACTCAACGCTCGAGCAACATTTTACCTTATGACGGATCCCAGTCGAACACAATGGTTGACATAGATTTAACTCAATGTTTTATTCACGTCTGCCTCGTCGCTTGGGTCCAGAGCTTCTAAATCTATAGCTACCCGTCGCGAATGTTACTAATAGAAGCGACGCTAACCACTTGTTCATTTACATTGTCCTTTGTTCGATTTTCCGAGAATCAATCTACTTTAATGCGACCAGGTAAATATGGCTAAACGCGTGCAATAACTTTCCTTCGGCAAAAAGAATTTGCAAACGCGCGCGCGCGTTTGTCTAGAAACGAAGGCTTCAAAGTCGGTGCCAGGAATGTCTGGAACACTGCTGCTCCAATTTGCAGAAAATTTTGCAGTAAAATGTTTGAGACTACAATTATGTAAATGGGTTTGGGAAACTGGCTGCTACGTTTCTCTGGTTCGAGATATTCGGCTATATTTTTCGGAAAATACAATTTAAATATAGAATAAGATTTTTTAAAGAAAAATATTTTTGTATGTAAAAAAATTGTTGGACTTTCTTTATTTTTCAATCGTTCAGTGGCAGCGAGTGGGTCGATCGCCACAGTGATTCAAAACGAACAGTCCTTTCGAGAATGGTTAGAGTGGTTCCACTCGAGATTCGTTCGTCGCCGAGCAAGATCGAGGCTCGCTTTAATCCGAGGAAAAATGATCTGGAAATTAGCCGGGGCGTGGCGAAAGCCCTCATTAATTCGAGAAGAGTAACGGGCGCGTGATCGCGGCCCGGATCGATACCGCGATAGGATCTATGACATCGGGGGATTCTTCGGCCGATATTAATTCAACCGGAGATTTAGTGGAACGATTTTCGTACGAGCCAATCGGAAGAAATCTCCGCACCATCTCTCTATCGAGGAATAGATCTGTACGCGCCTGCTAGTGTGTGTACGTGTGTGTGTGTGTGTGAGTGGGTGCTATCGTCAAAGGACTCCGGGAGCACCAAAGCAATACTTCTCGCATCGTTGCATCTCGCGAATAGAATTTCACGATATTACGTCACGGTAATATCGACGCGGACCGCGTAGCCACCCTCTTCGATTCGCGAACATTTCTGTCGCCTAACTCGCACCAAAACGTAGTTCGGTGAGAACTCCCAGCGCCGGACACATAAGGTTTTCCCTAAATACTTAAATGAAACAATTTTACACTTCATTCGTTTCATATACATATGATTTCAAGAAATTATAATGTGTCCCATAGCACAGCAAAAATTACTAACGATTGGATAAAACTTTGTGCATGTACACAACTGGCTTACTTAGATCTACAAAACGAACATTTTTAATTTTCATTCTAAGCACCGATGAAAAAGTTAAGAAAGCAATTTCTTTATTATAAATTACCAAGTATATTCTGACGTATTTTTGACGTCCTAAAAATGCTGAAGCCGTTCGAACCGATTTTATAAAAGTTATTCGTTTGTAAAGGGTGGCTTTTTGCGGCTGACACATTGCATGAAGATCCAGCGATCACCTCGTGAGTCGTTCCGCGAGCAGATGCGGCAACCGATTGCGCGGACGTTGAATTACGAAAATTTCGCGAAGACGAGGTGGTGAGGGAAATCAGTGTTGTAATTAATTTGCATGATTGCCTGGCCGAGGAAGTTCCCCGAAGGGCGGCCTGTAAATCCGTGACGCGCTTATCTCTCTTCGAAATTCGGATTAGGGGGGCGCACAGTACTTTCCTAAACAACCGTAATTCCGCCTTTACGACTCCGGGTTGTAAAATTGTTACGGTTGTCGGCGTGGGCGGCGAAAAGTCTTAACCGTCGCGATAAAACAGGCGACTGTCGAGAATGTTGAACGACCGCCGGTCGGAATAATGCTTTCTCTCTCTCTCTCTCTCTCTCTCACCTCTCTGTACACCTCTCATTCCGTATGCATTGCGTGCTGCGCGAGCGTTCGCAGCTTTAATTGAAAGTTCTTTTTCTTGCAATAACATTGTTTGCCACAATGGCTTATGTATTAAGAGCCCGAGACACTTTGAAACCGCGGCGCCTTGTTAACAGGAAACCTACTTCGCCACGCAGCGCAGCTTTGTCAAAATAGAATAGGCCTCTCTCTCCTCCGCTCTTTCTTCCTCTTCACTTTCTCTGGAAAAGCTCCTTAATTACGGGAACCTTATTGAATGGACTTCGGTGAATGGACTTCGTTTAACAACAGTCTTCGCCGGAGAACGCGAAGAAATCACGGAAAAGTTCGCAATCTCGTTTTAGATGTGCAAGGTATTTGTACGCTGAATTCCGATGTAACGAGTGCGCACCGCGCCATCGGGGTCTATGAAATCGAAAATATCTCGATAGAAACATTTTTACGCAGGGCGACTTGTCTAGTGAAAGTTGAAATTAATATTACGCATATCATTATTCAATTTCTATCGGGTAAAACCGTTGAAAATCATGACCATCAACTTTTGAAGTATTGAATTACCTAATATATTAATCCGTCTAATATCTGAAAAACCTCAAGCAGTTGGAACGAATTTGAAAAAATTAATTCGTTCCTAAAGGGTGGCCGGATATTTTGCACGGCACGTTACAAGGTGTATCGGAACGACGGATCTCGTGGGCGTGACTCGCGTAACGGGACCGGTGTGTCGAAGATCGCGAAAATATTCGCGAGCTTTCTCCGGGTCACCTTCGAAAAACCGGTGGCGGACAAGTTCGGTACGCGGGTGTGTCCGTGGTCCCGGTATGCATGTATTTTATTTAACATTCCGCGGGCCAGACCGAAGTTCCCGTTTCCGGCTTATTGCATACCCCGGGGCCTCGAACTGCGCTCATCAAACTTCGAGCACACGCGGGCTTGCGGGGGGCCTCTCTCTTCGACGAAAGTTGCTCGCGCGATGTCGGATGCTGAAATCCACCCCTCGGGTAGGGGCGGAGGAGACGGTAAAGCGGGGTACGGGGGCTCGGGTAGGGCAAAGGTTTTATTAAAGCGGGGCAAGCCCGCGCGGCATGTCTCTTCCGGCGATTCCGGCGTTTCCGTTATTCCCCGAGCGGTATGCAATTATCAGGGTACTATTACCTGTCTCTCGGGTCTCTCGCCGAGGCCCCTATCGCGATGAAAGTGAATTATTCAGCGGCCGCTAATTAATTAGCGTCACCGGAGGAGGCATCGGAAGGCAATATCATTTTCCCAGACGCGGCGAGCGAGTGTACTCGTTAGGCTCCTGGGACGAGAGACGCTCATACTGCTCGCAGAGACGTTTCCGCGGAACTGCAGGAGTGTCTCGATCTATGCGAAAACTTCCAAAACGCACTCTACAACCTGTACACTACGCAAACAGCTCCCTGATCTGTCGCTGGACCGTGAAATAGGAACGCGAGTAAACATATCTGTTCAGTGTTCAGACAATTCGGCGATCAAGCTCTCTTATCTTTAATCATTCTCCTGTGGAACTTTCGCTGTATTATTCCTGACACTTCCCTCATTAAATTGATACCAAACACGACACAATTTTGATCGTATTTGCTCGTTTATCTTGATGTGTATTTATCTTGGATATGCGTATCCTGGCTGTTTTATACACTTGAATATTTTTAATATATATCTTGTCAATTTCATGAAGAATTTCCTTCCGACATTGAAATATTTTTCAGAAATCAAATAAATTAGGAATTTTCACTTCACGGTGTGTTGTACTTCGCAAAATTAGCATACACCATAAATGCATGAAGATCCGCAGTCTAGTAATGAAACAAGTTTATATGCCTCCGTGTGTTCCTTGCAAATTCATGCCTGTAATACAGACTTCATCTCACTTGCTGATTTATGAATAGAAAGACTTGTATACTGTGTCAGCTGCATATTCTTCGTCCACAATATGAACATCGTGAAACAAGAAAATTCTGGGGCATTAAGACAGGCTAAAATGGCATAGTACCAACTTTCGTCGATGCTACTCTAGAAAAATCAGCCTGGAAACTTTTTAAACGCGCACGAAGTTCCGGAGATTCTTATTAAAAAGAATTCTTCCGCCGCCTTAATCAATATTAACCAACGAAGTCCTTTGCGAAAACACTTCTCTGTCTCTCCGCCTCCTAAGCAGCTTATAAACTGTACGCGTAATTGGCCGAGCAATTTCCGTCCCGTTTCGGCTCCTTTTATCTTAGCCCCGCAATGTTTGGCGGGACAACTCGCGGAAATCAAGGACTGAGACTCGCAGATAATTTAGAACTCGACTTCGGAGTTTTTTCATTTATATGATAATGGCACCGAGAGAGAAAGGGAGGAGGAGAGAGCGAGAGAGACCGATGTGTATTCATGAAGATCGCGCGATCCAATAGCCGAGATTCGTACTAGAAAAAACTGAATAGTTGATATCTTGTTCCGGAGAAGTGGGTGCTTGGCCATTCTCTCTCTCTCTCCCCCCCCCCCCCCCTCCGCCATTCCTCCCAGGCTAATTGTGACATAATTAAGTTCGGTTTAGAGCTCGATGCTGTTTCTGGGGTATTCGGCCCTATCTAGGTTAAAACTAAAGCTTCGATCCCAGTTTCAACCCTTTGAAACTGTGAGGCGTCATTAAAAATTACTGCGCTACGTATAATTCGAGACCGTGTCCGAATTGTGCGATTCGTTTGTGTTTGGCAAATTGCGAAAAATTCAGCCGGGAGAGCGAATGTGCTTCAGTTTTTCTTTTTTCTTTTTTTTGTAAAATTGTGTTGGGCGAACTTTCCGGATCCTGGTAAAGTAGCTGTGAATGCAGGGGATTTAATTGAAGGTAGAATTTTCATTACAAAATGGAACATTGTTGAACCTCGAGGGAGCTTGTCCGCAAATTATTCAGTCACCGGTAGATTTTATCAAGAGCCCAACCTTGGTAAAAGATGTCTCCCAGGAGACGCGGCAGTCATATCGAAAGTTTGCAGACATAGGATATTGTAGACGTTGGCGCGTCTTCTATTGTTTCCTTGGGAATCTTGTTCGATCGAAAAGTAGTTTTCATACTATGTTCACGGCTGGTTCCGAATTTTTTTAATGTGCGATTATCGAGGTTGTAAAATTGCATTTATGAGCAATTAATTGAATAAGCGCATCGGGACTGATCGAAATTATTTTGGAGAATAAGAATTAATTTGTGCATCACGCAGAGACTACAATAAAACACCTACAGTGTTAAAACCGAATGTAAACATTTCTATGAGCTCCCAGTGAATTTGAAATAACGTGAACGTTGAAGACGCAACGCGTGTCAACAAATAATTGAAAAGAATAATATTTAATGATGACAATTTGATTGGGTATAACAGAGCATTTCTCCGCAGACTTATTTTAATGAGGTCGTTCGATATCAATGGCTAGATGTTCGTCGGTGCTCTTTGCGACGAACATTTTCAATATTAACAAGACGGTTCAGGAGTTCGAGGAAGTATAACGGATGCCACTGAAAGATTGATATTCCTCACAATATCGAAATCGACTATCTCTATCCTTGGCTCTCTGAATCTCTTAATAGGCTGTCGATATCAAATTTCCCCCCGATAAACGTAATATAATGTTCATAAAATTAAACGAATGAATTATTCTATCGATGTTCTATCGTATTTATTGATTTCTTACATCGTTTCACGATCACCAAAGCCGCGTAATCCGATATTTATGCCATCTCATGTCACGCATCCCCCGCACATTGTTTATTCTACATAATATTGACACTGTTAACAGAGCAACCTCTGGAAGTTCAATTTCGATATTTCTTTTTCCGAAGTCTGTTGTATTTCGAATTTAATTTTCGCGATATTAAACTTCTGCCACGAGTGGCATTTAATGTCACGTATCCTGGTTGCATTGCTCGCTTTCCCTCATTCCAGACGAGCATTGTTTCCGTGCAAGTGTGCTCGGGGCGAGTTAACCGAACCGGAAGTCACGCGATCCGCCGCTGTTTATTTATCGGGGCTTATATATATAATATAATATAACACATAAGAGAATTTACCATTATCGATTCGTCTTCTGTGTTGTTTCGCGCGTCGCGTCGCGCCGTGCCGAACGGGACATCGTGCTCTTTTTCGCTCGTGCACATTCTTGTGTTCGCGAGCCATTCAGATTTCGCTCCGTCGCTGATTCGATAATGACCATGTTTGCGCGTCTCCTAATCGGCGAGCACACGTTCGACGTGCCACGGCGATGAATCTTTGATTCGTCCACCGGAAAATAGTAGGAGCTCGGTCACGTTGATATTCGCGAGAGCCGAACAACATTTGTATGCCGCGCGGCCGACGACGCGACGCGACGATTCAACAGCCTTTCCGTGACCGCGGAAAAAGAATGGCTTTGAGCTCCCTCGGCAACGTGTCTATTATCGTTTTATACGAAATCTTGTTTTTTCCAGCCTTCTCTTAGACGTCTAACGCTAACTTCCTGTGTGATTAGTTGTAGATATCGGAAAGCAGAAACGGTTAAATTTGTTGGAAATTGATTTTTCTTTGTGTTACGCGTACGAGTTTGTTCGATTACGATTTCACGATCTAATAGTTTGAAAAAGACGCTCTACTTTCACGCGTTGCCATGGGAACAGATGTTGCTTTGCTTCGATTGTCCTTATACCGAGACGAAGTTTACTCTCCGTTTCATCGTTACATTTACGTGCACCTTATACGAGACGCTTCCTGGAAAAATGAATTAAAATGCTTTCCTGCGCGTTTTTTTTCTCCGATGCATAAATAAATGGACCTGCAACTCGACAGGAAACAGTTTTGAAAGATGCGCATAAGTTCTATCAGAGTTCTAACGGGTTGAACCGCGGAATGCTGACTTGTCGTTTGTTTCCCTCTAATCCGAGACACAATGCTGACGAAGTCTCGCCGCCATCTTTCAAGAGGATGCGAACTGAATCGGCGAGAAGTGAGAACCTTGTTGTTCGATCTGTTGTCCTAACTGTGGAACGTTGCTTCTGTTGCAGATACGAGACCGGACACATAGACACATAGTCATGTGATTCCCCCGACGACGGGCCAACTGTCTGAAATTCGGTTGCGAGAAATCCCAGTCGGAAGAGGAGGAGCGTGTGTCGCAGGCCTGTTGGTACGATCATATAAATAATCTGCAAATCTTATGTGCATCTACATATAAAATTAGAATAAAATCGTTATAAAAATGAGTGGGCGAGATTCGTCGTTTGAGCGTTAACGCAAAGATTGGAAGAATCGCAGAACATTTCTAATTTGTTAAAATTATTAAAGGAAAGAAGATCTGTTTTGCTCCAGTTTCTTGCAATCGACGCAGAAAAGTCTAATTTTGCTGTCCTCTTAACCAAAAGACATCCCCGCTTCTCTCGCTCCGTGGCCAGATTCCTCTAGGAACAATGTCCGTCTTCCCAAGGCAACGTAATTTCAGGTTGCTTACCATTTCCAGCTTCCGCTCATCGCCATTCCACAAATAGACTGCAGATTTGACAGATTTATGATAGAATCTAGGTGAAATTTCAAACAAGAGGATTTCGGAAAGTCTATACAATATTATTCAATCTATTTAAACGATTAACTCTGAAATAACTCTACGCTTTAAACAAATAAATAATGAGCGATTTATAGCATCGCATTTTAGACAAGTATTTATTAAGTCAGTGGAAAATAGTAAATACATATCTGCAGTCTACATAGTCTAATAGGCCATCATATGCCCTACCAGCGGTTTACGTAATTTTGGCGGGTCCCGGTAAACGTAGCGTTAACGCTATTTGTACGTACGTGTATATTTTGACGGCGTGTTAACTAAAAATGCGTTATCAACAGGTATTTCCGGTTGGTACGCCCGGGGGATGATCTCGGAGCAAAAGAGGACAACGAGCCGCGCCCGAAAATGTTCCGCTTCAAGATTCGCATTCACACGTGCCAAGTGATACTGCTCACGTCGCTGGTATGGTTCCTGGTGGACGTGATGGTATTGATGCTCTACTCGGACTGCATCGGCGGCTCCGGATGGGGTTGCACGGAGAGCAGCAAACAGCAATCGTTGACGGAGGAGAGCGTGCCCCACCCGAAGGCCCTCAAGGACGACCAGGTGCAGCCGACAGGGCAGCAGGGCAAGCGAAGGTACAAGCAAGCCGAGCTGCACTTCTGGAGGCCTGCGAGGGTGGTTCGCGAGAACAAGGGCAGCCCGGGTGAGCTGGGAGCAGCGGTGCACATCTCGCCGGAGGACGAAGCCAGGCAACAGGAGCTGTTCAAGCTGAATCAGTTCAACCTGATGGCCAGCGACATGATTGCCCTGAACCGGTCCCTCAAAGACATCCGCCTGGAGGGCTGCAAGTCCAAGAAGTACACCAAGTACCTGCCCGACACCAGCATCGTCATTGTCTTCCACAACGAAGCCTGGAGCACGCTGCTGAGAACCGTTTGGTCCGTCATCAACCGATCGCCGCGCACCCTGCTCAAGGAAATCATTCTTGTCGACGACAAGAGCGAGCAAGGTGAACGTCTTGGTATTCTGCAGACTGTTCCGCTTATAATTCTTCTCTAAACAATTCAATGGCTATTTTTCCAATAGTCGTCGATGGCAATCGACAACTATTCGAGTAGTCGATTCGCTTCTGTGTTTACTTATCTCTTGAACAAAGGTACCGCGCGTAATAATGTCGACTCGATCCACAGATCACTTGAAACAAGAGCTCGAGGACTACGTAAAAACGCTGCCCGTCCCCACATACGTATACCGTACCGAGAAGAGATCAGGCCTAATAAGAGCTAGACTGCTCGGGGCGAAGCACGTGAAGGGGCAAGTTATAACATTCTTGGATGCGCACTGCGAGTGCACGGAAGGCTGGCTGGAACCCTTGCTCGCCAGAATCGCGGAGGACAGGACCACAGTTGTCTGTCCCATAATCGATGTAATTAGCGACGATTCCTTTGAATATATTCCAGCCAGCGATATGACGTGGGGTGGTTTCAACTGGAAACTCAATTTCAGATGGTATATCAATTATTATTACATCCTATACTATCTTTAACAACAACCCAATATTTAACGTTTCTCACCCGGAATCCTTCAACTTTTTAGGTATAGAGTAGCTACAAGAGAAATGGACAGGAGATTGGGAGACAGAACGGCCCCCCTGCGGACGCCGACCATGGCCGGTGGGTTATTTTCTATTGATAAGGAGTACTTTTACGAACTGGGAGCGTACGACGAAGGCATGGACATTTGGGGCGGTGAAAATCTTGAAATGAGTTTCCGAGTGAGTATCCTGTTCGCATTTCATTGCCGCGCCGCGCCGGCACGTTCGAAAGTAATAAGTGCAATGTCTGTTTACTTCAACAGCGATTACGGTGATTAAGAATTTTACCATTCTCCAGGACAGCATAGCTTGTACCAACCATGTTATACATTTTTGTTTGCCCTTTTTCAGCTGTGATCCTCATAAAAAGATTTATTTCCTTGCAGTACTTGCACTAGATTAGTTGTACTTTAACTTAGTAGTTGTATTTGATACTAGAACTTCAAGCATGCGGTTTAAAAAGAACACGACATTATTTGAAACTAAATGAATTCGATGTAATTTTTACGACTTGTTATTTCAACATTGTATGGAATTCGTTTAGCGTTAATATCTTTTTCCTTGAAATATTCGTATCCAACGCGAACCTACTCCGTGATTCTCTTGAAGTTTCAGTGTTAAATGGTAATGGGATTCTGTGATTTAGTTGTTAAAGACTAAAGAATTTGTGATTCCAATTAGAGGGTTTAATCGTGAACAATTCCGTCTTCATTTGTGAAGTCATAAAGTACCTTATAGGTATGGCAATGCGGCGGGACGTTAGAAATCAGTCCGTGTTCACACGTTGGACATGTATTCCGAGACAAGAGTCCATATACATTCCCCGGTGGTGTCAGCAAAATAGTACTACACAATGCGGCTAGGGTGGCCGAGGTCTGGATGGATGAGTGGAGAGATTTTTACTATGCCATGAACCCAGGTTAGATAATAACGTGTATCATTTTTTCATTTGTTTACTTTGTCTTTGCATAACTATTGAATTGTACTTTAGACAAATTGTGTGCAATTGTTCTAATATTAACAACGAGAGAGATTGGCCTCTCTGCCAGAACACGCGGAAGGTAAAAATTGATTGAGAAATTGCTTGTATTCGCATAGCGTCCGTTAAACACTAACACAGAATGCATATTGGTATAGCATTAGAACCATACTTACAAAATTACTGCGAGTACTTATGTATGCGTGACGGGTATCTGATACGAGCTACACTGTAATATCTTCAACACGGTGGAGAAAGAGTATAATTAGTGCATACTTTTGTTTCAGTGTAATCTTTTATTTGATTTATTTGATTAATTACTATAGGTTGCCGTGTTTGTTCGAGCGTAAAGCGTATTGGAAAGACGATCGCTTTCAGCACAATCAAAACAAATTCTCACAGTCTCGATCGAAATATTCTAAATCTAAATCGTTCGGTAGATCGCCATGATCGATTAAGTTGTAGCCTCCTGTTGAAATTCGGCTCGGCTGTAAGATTAACTGCGAACACACTTTAGTACATTAACCAAAATCGTTTGTGCATCTAATTTAGAGATTTTACATTAACAAATTGTATTAGACACGTAAATGTATCTTGGATAACAAAACACTTCTACCTGTGCGTGTGGCTGTGCGTATGCGTGACATGGATTCTGGGATCTGGACGTTGCGTTACATCCAGCGATGAGATTTCGTTTCCAGGAGTAAGATTGATTTTGTTGCATCTCGATATTTATTGTTACTTCAATATAGTCTTAACCACTCATCCATCCAGCTGACTAACAGAATGAGTTCCCTTGCTTTTTTGTTTGATACGTATTTGTAAGGCTACGTTATAGGTACCAGAGAGCGAGAGAGAGAGAGAAAGAGAGAGAAAGAGAGAGAGAGAAAGGAGAGCGAAGGTCCGTCCGAGCAATTCCGAGTCTATAGCGTTGTTTTAATTAGCTCTTTTCTTTGTGATTGTGTTATGAACTGTAATTGCTAACATACTAACAGAACTGAGTTGGTTAGATATGGATGTGTGGTGGGACATTGGAGATCGCAACGTGCTCGCACGTCGGTCATGTATTCCGTAAAGCAACACCGTATACGTTTCCTGGTGGTACCAGCAAGATAGTGAACCACAACAATGCGCGACTCGCTGAGGTCTGGTTGGACCAATGGAAGTACTTCTATTACAACATTAATCCAGGTAGCACTAACAACCCAGCATTTCTGGAAAAAAAGAAATCAAAAAAGCAAAAAGAAAACAAACTGCAATGTCGCTGCTGAGCCCTCATTATACACCTCTTTACGTGTATTCTTTGGCTTACTCGTTCTCATGCATGTTTTATTTTTCCTACATATTTCTGTTTGGGAGATTGGTTGGAATGCTTTTATCAGTTTTACGTACACGTGCGAGATTTTTGTAGCAAAGTACCAGCTATATTGTATATCAGATACCCGTTAATATTATCCGCACCGTCTGATACAACGTCTGAAATGTCCCTTTTATTTGTCGCATCGTTCAGAGCTTAGGACGGAAATGTGTACTGCGTCCGAACACGGTCCTCCACGTTTATGTGTTTTCGAGTCTGAGATCTTAGATAGAAGCTGCGGTACGGTAGCTCGGCTCTTTCAATCGGCAAGCATTTAGTACAGCATTAATACACTACACGTTGCAATTCCTTTATGTTGGCACATGTTTCTGACACACTCTACCTTTCAGTGAACAATTTATCCATGCAAAGCACCAGTACTATGTCACGCAGAACCAACGGGTCCCGACGGATCTCGAGATTCTATTGAGATGCACGTTTTATTTATAGGGGCTCGGAACGTGGCTGTCGGAGACGTGTCCGAAAGGCTCAAGTTGAGAGAACGTTTGAAGTGTAAGAGCTTCAGATGGTACTTGGAGAACATTTATCCCGAGTCCCCGATGCCGTTGGATTATTACTATTTGGGCGACGTGCAGAACGTCGACACGCAGACTTGCTTAGACACCATGGGCAGGAGAACAGGGGAGAACGTTGGGATTAGTTATTGTCACGGATTGGGTGGTAATCAGGTTCGTCAACAGAGTTTCACCGGTGCGGTGTTTCGAAGCGTTGCGTCTTGTATTGACGTTCGCGTCTTGTCCCCAGGTATTCGCGTATACTAAACGACAACAAATAATGTCCGATGATATGTGCCTTGACGCAGCTAGTCCCCAAGGTCCAGTCAAGATAGTACGATGCCATGGTATGGGCGGTAATCAAGCATGGGTCTACAACGAAGAGGTAAACCGCATTGATCGAAGCTACATAAGTTGTTTGGGGTAAACATTGTATTCCGACGACATGATAATTCGTTGTTTCCCAGACAAAAATGATCAAGCACACGAACACGGGACACTGTTTGTCGAAACCACGTCCCAACGATGCGGTGCAGCCTGTCCTGACACCATGCGATGCCCATAACACCGGCCAGAAGTGGATAATGCGTAGCAAATTCAAATGGCAGGCCAGCTAATATCAACTGAGTGTAACGACTGTATGTAACACTTACTGACATATTTAATTAATTACGAAGAATCGACAGCGAAGAAGCTTCTACAAGCAAGAAGATAATATTATATTCCATAATGTCCGATGTCACTTTCGGATCAGTCCGATGATTCAATCAGCGGATTCAATCGAGCCAGAGACGACGGAAAAATTGACAAATGCGCTACAAACAAGAGAGATCGAAGTTGATGCTTTTAGTTGTATAAGATTTATTTACTGTTAATAGCAGTACGTCGTGGATATTTACTGCCATTCGTCGTGGTATGCCTTGATCGATATAACGCGCAAGAACGTCGAAGAGGAGGAACAAAGTAATGTCCAACCTGTACGCGGATCTACACGAGAGTGATACGAAAAGACATTGACACACCGTATGCGAATACTTTTTTTATTTTTCTTTCTTTTCTTCTTCTTTTCGGATGAACAATAGAGAGGGAAGCATATCAGACCACTGTTATAAATAAATGATTGTTGATACAAAAGAGAGACATATTTGATGATATGGGGTGAGTGCAATGCTGGATGACTGAGAGATGTATCTGTATCAGTGCATAAGAGACACGGATATGTTCGCGACGCAAGTGTCTATTACAACCGAGTGAATGTCGGGAATGCAAGTGAAATCATTGCGACGCTACTGATTACGATCTAGGACTTAATACTGTACAATTTTCTAGCGATTAGGGAAGAGCACTGAATCTTTTTATACTGGTATTTCTAACAGTTCCTTGTTGCATCTTGTTCGTACGATTTAGTTCTTATTTTCCTTTGGTTTGTTTCGTTTGCTTCTCGAATGGGATAAACATATTATATACTTACACTTGGATTCGCCATAGTAATACGAGATTACGTTCGCAAGAGTATCGTTAAGCATACCAAAATGAAAAGAAGCTATCGACTGTTATTCAATGTAATGTTATGTTTTTAAAGATTTTCTTGAATTCGAGACAGAACGTCTTCCGTATTTTCTTAAAGAAGCAAAGTAACAAATATTTTTATGATGTCCTATCGTCTTGCATAGTTGCGGTTCTTAATCGATTTAGACTCTTTTTATCTCCTATGTACTAGCGTGTGTGTCGAAAGATTTAGAGTGCAATAATACTTGTTGAGTAAGTCTCGAGGGGAGAGAACAGTTTCCTGTAAGTAATGTAAAAATGTTGTTATTCAGATTCTGGCGCCCTTCCCTTACATTATGGTAGATTCAAGCTCATTTCTTTTTCACGCTCTAAAAAGAGAAAGTAAGAAAGCGAGAGAGAGAGAGAGAGAACACAGTCGACAACAAAGCGAAACATTTTTTTAATGGAAAAAAAATGTTGACTGATTGTAATATTTCCATTCACGGTTGAGGAAAAATCTAGCCAATTCTGCAACCATAAATAAGAAGCCACTGAACTACATTTATAATATTTAAAGTATATATTATACGACTCTAAAATTTCAATTTAGGAGAATTTTACTATCAAACAATATACTCAGTTTTATGTTACTTGAAGGAACGGTGATGGTGCAACGGATTATCGTTTACAGCTTAATTATACATATTTAAATATTCATGCAAAAGTATAGTATTTATTTTTGTACAGGTCGACCGATTTCTATTAAATCAATATATTATTTCCGAGTGTATGTTTAATTAAGAATTGTACTAGCAAAACTTGTAGATATTTATTAGCTGTTCAAACCGATGAAGTAAGATTTAAATAAGTTTTCAGAGTAAGTTCACGAGCATAGAAGAGTAATAAAGTCAATAATAATTTGTAAAACATTTTTTCTATTTTAATTCATCATGTTACGACGCTGTTTGTAATTATTTGTGACGGTCACGCTGCATCGTTAATTAAAACGATTGTAAAAATTATATTGGAGCATATAAAATCACTTGTTTATATAGACTTTCGTTTCAGGGACTTTTTAATCGTTAAGATGATTACTTCGTACGCGTGTGCGTTCCGAAAATTTACGTTTTAAATATTTATATATACATATATATACACACATACACACACACACACAAAGACTATTTAAATAAAATGAAACGCGCGTGTCTCGACACTTATACTTGAAAAGTAGACTCTGAAAGTAATACATTTTCAAAGACAATAAAATAGTCTACGTATGTTCCATTAGGTTTTTCTCTATGCATATTGAAATGCATGTATATATTAATCTCAATGATTAAATTAATACTTTCATACATTTTCTAAAGCCTTAACGTTCTAAGCACCATTTAGCTTAATTAATTTAAGGAAAACCATGCATGCCCGTGTTCTATGAAATTTGCATAATGAAAGTTACTTATATCCTATAATATTCTAGAATAAAACACCCTATACGTCGCTATAGAAATTGAGAAAAAATGTAAATATACAACTGATGGTTTTTATGTGCCTCCAAAATAATTTCTAAACATACTATCGCGGAATCGGGCTACGATTCCGATGTATTATATATTGAAATTCAACAAGTCTAATTAAACCTAAAAAAAAAGAATTGTATCGATGGTGTTACTCTTTTACTAAAATTACTTTGACAAAGTTCATTGATTTCTTTTATTTAAATCCACAATCGAACGTTCCAGATACAAATAGTTGACTATTACATAGAACCGCGAGATCGGGAGGACCGAATAAAAAGAGACATTAGATAGTTTTATAAGATATTTATTCTATTTACTTATTGTTCTTTAACTTCGCGTAATCTCCTAACAGCAGACCTAACAGATGCTGCCGCTGTTGTGGAGTAAACCCATGCACCTCCGGCGACTGTCCTCTTACAGCGTTTGCACGACCAAATTCCAACAACACTGCGCTTCATCGCATCCTATATAGACACAAAGAGAAAAGATACAGTATAAATTTCAATATAACGTACGATGAAATAAAAACAGGTATATTACCTTGCCACAAAATGTGCATGTGTATTTACTATGTTGGGTGATTTCCATCTTCTTAACCATCTTCCTGAGCGAGGCACCGTATCGGGTACCATATTTACCGGTGATTCCTACCTTCTTCGTGCGTTTCGCCTAACAATACCAAACGTTTAATCAATTATGCTAATACACGTATTAAACGAAACAATAATAAATAACTGTACGGTCGAGGTTTCCGAAGAAGTCTTTATACATGACACGGATAGGTTACGTTAAGAGTATTGCTGTAAGTCCAGTTGTGTTTTAATTGTAAAAAAGAAATTGAGCGAACAGGAATATTACATTCGCATACTTGAAAATGATTTGATTATCTATGCGAAAATACGAGTAATAATCGAACTATTTCCTTGGACATATAAACATAACCTAAGATCGATAGAAAATGTCATTTGAAAGTACGAGTTATAATTTATAAAGTACTGTAATATATGTATCAACGCTTCGTTGACGAACAACTTCGACACGCAACACTTGATTTTATCAATATTTCAATAAGATTTACGGGGTATTTATAAATAATAAATCTTACCATTTTGCGCAAATATAGGCTACGTTCCAAAAGAACCGGAAAAGGGATAGAGCCACAGAGTACGCTGGTATCGAAACTCTCTATTTTTTATTTGAATATCCATGAACGATAGTAGCGCCGTTTGTGGCAAAATATCGAAGCTCTTACACCATATTGTGCTGTCGGCTAATCGAAATCAGCGCCATCCTAGGTATTATCAACTATTATTATAGTTACATTACCGCGAGTATTCGAATGCCGGAATAAGTTTAGTTGTAATCTCTTAGATACGTAGCTAAAGAATATGGCGACTAAAATTAGAAGGTCACTCGAGTAGGGAAAATAACAGGTAAGGAAGGCCAGTGTAATCAACAAACCAGCGGAAACATTTCAACGGGATTAGGACCCCTTAAATGAAGGACAGCAAGGAAAGCGGACCCGAGGACAACTCTCCAGCCCCCTTCAAGGACTTCGCATCATAAATTTCCGTCCTAAACAAAGGACCTTTTTAGGAGGAATCGAACAACGACGGTTAAGTACGAGGCACGTTGAGTACACGTGCACGCTCCTGGACAGTTTCCCGTTAGGCCTTAGGCAACCCCTGCGAGTGATTAGTTATTAATGATTTGGGAAAAAGGCTTGTGCCTGTAATGTGTATGACAAGGAGAGGTTGAGTCTGCGACAAGGATAGATAGAGAAACAGTGGCGCATCCAAAAAAAACTGCGCACGCGCATCCAAAAAAAAAACTGCGCACACGCATAAAAAAAAAACTGCGCACACGCATCGAAAAAAAACTGAGCACGCGCATTAAAAAAAAACTGCGTACGCGCAGTAAAAAAACTGCGCACGCGCGGATAGCCCAGAGTAGCTCTACATAGATGACCCCTTGTCCATCTCTGGTACATCTCTGGTAAGTGATAAGTTCATGGTCCTCCTGGTCCCGGAGCCCGACGCCCGACCGCTCATGCCGGCTGACGCCGGCCCGCCCAGCCCAACTGGTCCCCGACTGTCCCCGACTCAACTAACTGATGGGGATCGGAGCTCTCGCCGAGCCGCCGAGCTCGCTCTCCACCCCATCGAATATCGATCGATGTCGAATATCGATCTATCTAACCACCTAATTTTTTAGTAAAAGTGGCTAATAGCTGCTAATAGTATTCGAACTTTCGCACACATTAATTTATTCAATACAATTCACAGATAAATTTATTATCTCTGGCTGTTTAATGTTTATAATAATTTCCTTTGCCAACGATGTCGCCAAGCACTATTGGACGGATTTGTCGCGCATGCGCGGCCAAAAGCAGTAACGTATCCATAATCCATATTGTCTATAGAATCCAGGACGAGACAAGTACATATACCACGAATTACACACATGTATTGAATATATACATTCAAAATCAAATCATAAGAAATCTTGCAAAATTATGCAGGGTGACCAAGGTGCCCGATTTTAGCCGAATTTTCTACTTTACTGACGGTAAAATCGTCGCGCATGCGCGAGAGCGCCACAATCACAAGCTGTCTTTAGCTGCGTTATTTTTCGTCATCGATTGTTTACATCATGGAGGAGAACGCATGCGATAAAATAAGTGATCCTTCGTAGTATACGTAATATTGAAATATACGTGTTTTAACAAAATGGACGTCCTTGAATTGAAAGATATTAAAGCTACACCTGATATAATTCATTTTTATCCGGACAGAGTAAAATCCGAAGGAACGCCACTTGTTATCGACAACGGTGAGTGGACAAGCTTACTGACAGTTAATACAGCTCATACCTTACGTAACGAAAATGAAGAAATAATGTTTATTAGGATCGTATAACTGTAGAGTGGGCTGGGCTACCGAAAAAGAACCTCAGTTGATATTTAAAAATCTGATCGCAAAGCCAAGAAAGGAACGTGGGAAGAAGGATGGAGACCCGCAGGTTGGGAACGACATAGCAAATATCGAGGCTGTTCGTTTTCAGTTGAAAACGCAGTTCGATAGAAACGTAGTAACCCATTTTGAAGCCCAGGAACAGATATTCGATTATACTTTCACCCATATGGGAATCGACACGGGAGGCGCCGTTAATCATCCGATTATTTTAACCGAAACCTTCTTAAACCCTAATTATTCTCGAAATTGTAATGTAAAACATATACATATGTCCTCTTGAAATCAATGTGCATTTACTAATTCAGGAAATTTCAGTGATGGCAGAACTCCTATTCGAATGTTACAATGTACCGGCGATAGCATACGGAGTAGACTGCCTGTTTTCTTATCAACACAACAACTGTCCACCGGACGGCTTAATCATTAGCATCGGCTACCATACTACGCACATAATACCGATATTAGATGGCAAAGCCGATCCTGTAAACTCGAGAAGGATCAACGTCGGCGGATACCACATTACATCATACATGCATAGGCTGCTTCAACTAAAGTACCCGGTGCACGTGAACGCTATAACACCAAGCAGAGCAGAAGTAAACGAATCTTGCATTTCTCAGTAATTATTATCGTTAGACTGTGGATTTTATGCATTTACATTATTTACACCTATTCAATTATTAACTCCTTGCCCTACGATTTATTTTATGGTTCCAGTGATTAGAACTATTTTGTAGATCGTAATTTCCTAAAAAAGGAGAAAATTTATATCTATCGCATGCCTATATTGTTCTCCAATAGCTGTACATTAACAAAACCAAAATGGAATTTTATTTTGGTTTAAAAGATATTAACATACATTTTAATTAGAATCTGTTCAGAATCTTCATCACGAGTCAGACACGATATTGTAAGGCAAAGGGTTAAAGAAAGAAATTAATTTTCTTGTAGTCGACGCAGACAGTTTTTATTTCGCATAAAGATCCGCAATCTAATCGTTACTTTCGTCTACAAAATTTCAACTTCCCAATTTGCAGGAACTAATACACGAACATTCTATGATAGCTTTGAATTATCAAGACGAAATTTCCAAGTGGGCCGACCCAGATCATTATGACTCAAACGTGTTGAGAGTACAACTGCCCTACGTCGCTCCCGCGAATGCTCCCGGTTTAACGGTCGAGCAACAGAAGGAAAGAAAACGCGAATTAGCTAGAAGATTAATGGAAATTAATGCGCGTAAAAGGGAGGAGAGAGTGAGTAAAATTTTTTATATAGAAGATCGTTACCAGATAAAGGTCTAATGTAATCATTGACGTACGCAGTTAGCCGAAGATGAAGAGCAGTTGAATCAACTATTGGCCGTTCAAGATTTATTAGAAGAGGGCGAGACCGACGAGTTCGATCAAGCTCTGAAGACCTATTCGCTCGCGAACGAAACGGACTTGATCAAAATGATTAATAATCTGCAAGCGAAGGTGGAAAGAACAAGGCAGAAAATAGTGGCTGCGAATTCACAAGAAGAGAATATTGTAATGGAGGAGCAGAAACCGAAAATAAAATCCAGCTTGCAGCCGAAGGACCAGCAAGACTTCGACGAGTGGATTGCCGGTGTGAGGAAGAAACGGTAACGAATTGTCGTAAATGCATAAAATCCACAGTCTAATAATAAATAATTCAGGCAGGAAATATTGGAGAAACGAATGGCGAAAAGGCAACGCAGACAGGACATGGCGAAACGTAGAACAGCCGCAGCTCAGGAAAGAATGCGAATCATCAGTCAATTAGCAAGGAAAGAGAAACGGGACGACGACTTCGGCATGAGGGACGAAGATTGGGACGTTTATAAAGTGATCAACCGGGTTCGTACACGTTTTAAGTCTACGATTTTGGACGGAAGACGTGAATCCCTTTTCAATTAAAATTATGTTTCACAGGAAGGCGGAGACTCCGATTCAGAATTGGAGCAAGAGAAGTTGTTGGAACTGGAAGACGTGCTGCGACATCACGATCCGGAGTTCGACGGAGCTGGATCCAACGTTCCCATGGTTCCAGGAGAAACTCACCAATTGCACGTGGGGGTGGAGCGTCTGAGAGGCCCGGAAATATTGTTCCAGCCGTCCATGATTGGCTCGATGGAAGCAGGCATCGCTGAGACGATCGAATTCGTTTTAAAACTGTACCCGCCCGAACAACAACTGCGTCTCGTTGGAAATATATTCCTGACAGGCGGGCCGACACGATTTCCGGGTCTGTTGGAGCGACTGAACCGCGAGCTGCGCGAGATCAGACCGTTCGGCTCCAACTTTCAGATAAACATCGCGAAAAATAGCAGCATAGACGCGTGGTACGGTGCCAGAGACTTTGGCCTGAACGGAAACCTGCCGGAGTTTTTAGTCGACAAAAAGGAGTACGAGGAGAAGGGCGGCGAATATTTCAAGGAACACTCGACCAGCAATACGTACACCAGGTCTCCCGACCCGTTGCCTGTGATACAAGTTCCAGTCACGTCCGAGCAGATCATCGTGGAGGATGTTGTTGTCGATGTTGAGATGGAGTAGCAAATTTGGAAATAAATTTTCATACGAATCGATCGACGATTTTTATTACTCCGATAATCTTACTTTTGTCGGTTTGTTCCTCCAAGAACATTCGGCGGCTCTTGTAAATTGCGATGCGCTGGAGCTGGAAATGTTTGTGGGAAATAAGAGGACGCAGATTTTAATGGATATCTACTTTATTACACAAGTGTTTCCGTTTGTTCATTCAGTTACGAACAAACTACATTGTAGTCTGTTTGCTGATCACAATACATAGTCCCCAATCGTCGGATTTCGCCATTCGAAGATAATATGCGGATACATTTCCATTGTTCTCTCTTTTCATTTTCTCTATCAAACAATCTCCACGTACTCGCGTTCGTCGGAGCTCCTCGAGCCAAGCTAAAAAACTGAGAAAGTGATCCCTCACCTGAGCGGTAGAATTCACTACAGCGACCTCGAAGTATCATGCTCCCGCACATATCGGTCCATGGCTTAAGTTAACATCACAATACAGTAATATACTGAAAGATATTACGAAGGAGCCCTACAGGCAATCGTTACAGCTAATAGAAATGATCTTCGCGTGTCTTGCCTAATAAAAAGGAACATACCGGTACGGAAACGTTCGAGCCGTTTTTACATGGCGCAAGCGAGCCATGCTCTTGCCAAGAAAGAAAGAAAAAGGTGGATTAGTATTTCATACGAAGAGAAACAAAATAAAATACAATAATAAAAAGACACGTAAACCCTTAACGATCACAAGCGTACAGCGTTTTTTTTGTTTGTTACACATTATACAATATTTTGTTAAAGCACTCAATGACACTCGTCTTCAACGTCGATCTCTGTAGTCCACTGAGCACTGTGTGTATGTTTGTGTTTGTGTGTCTCTCTCTCTCTCTCTCTTTTTCTTTTGTTCTCGTATCACATGCGGTTACAGGTAAAATTACAAGTATACAGGCGGTGTAATTACAATATAATACGTACAATTTAAAGAAAGTATTCCTTCCGATACGCGTGTTCGTCTTTACAAACTCCTCAAGGGAAACCGCGAAGCAAATGTACAATGTGTCCGCGCGCGCGCGTGTGTACGTGTGTGTGTGCGTGTGTGTGTGTGTGTGTCATAGACGGTGAAAACGTAAAAGCAAAACGTTTCACGTCGGTTCAACGTAATCGGGCACGTATATATACAAACTGCGCTACAGTAGCGTTCGCAACGATATCAACGAAGCTCGTTATAAAATAAAATATGCTTTCTTGCTATTTTATCCTCCGGTTTCTCGTAAATCTTACTAACGTATCGACAATGGTACCACAAACTATACAAACGTAGTCCCGAGTCGCGTAACCCGTTCTCTCTCTATCTTTCATTCTTTCTCACTCTTTCTCACTCTCTCCTTCGGTGAACGATCATTCTCAACGAGCTCGACGACGCGTTTAGGCACCGTGGCCCCGATAGTAAACGTCTCGCGGAAACAATCTCTCCCAGATTTCCTCGGACTATCGCGGATCCAGTGACCTACGATAGATCTAATACAGCAAATTCTTAATCGAAATAATATCCTTTGTAACTATCACAGGCTGAGGTCGCTGCAGTTCCGTTTCTTTTATTATTTTTCCCCCTTTTTTGTATTGTTTTTTTTGTTTGTTCGTTAACGATTCTCTTACTAGTTCTTTAATAGTAGATAATTAACGTATAAGTTTACAGAGCGTAGTTCAAACCGAACGAAATAGTGTTCTTTCTTTTTTCAGCGGATAAATGGAAGGTCGGAAAAAAACGTGTGGAGGACGCCTCGCTCGCGTTTAATGTTCGTTTCTTCTTCTTTTTCTTATTCTTTCTCTTTTTTTCCGATTCGAACGAAGAAAATTGAGGTAGAATCCAATCTGCGGAAATAAGTGTATAGAATTTCTCGTCTATGCTGCTAAGAGTGGAGGATCTACTTTCAGCGGTAATCAATACGCATGTCTCGCAGCGCTAATTAAAATTATTATACACGATCGCAGTCGTGACGTTGCGCGACGATGATCGCTAGCGGTAATCATATTCATTACAATGATTTCTCGACGAAACAATAATCGTATCCGTGACAATAGGTGATTGAAAATAAACATCGGTACAACAATAATAATTCATGGTCTGCGATAGAATAATGGCTTTCGCGTGTCTATATATAAATATATATATTTTTCTTTACATTAATGTGTTGTGTATGTGTATATGTATGTTATATATACACATATATCGTATATTATATATATATATATATATATATATACATAATACGTATGTATATATGTATATACACATGTATATAGATATATATATATATATATATATTTATAATAGTTGTATGGGGGCATAGGGTGACAGCTATGTACAGTACATACTTGCCTTACGTTGTACCATCGTTACGTCTCTATTTACCTACGCTCCTTAGCGAATCGTAATGTGACGGTGTGACAATAATCAAGAACCGTAATCGTATCAACTAATGATCGCAATCATAATTGTTTATCGTTTAATCATAAAATACTCTATCGTCGCGTGTACTCGTAATAATAACTATGTATAGGTATGCAGTACGTAAAGAGGATGTGTTCAACCAGGATATGTCGGTGAAAACTATGGTGTATCAAGCGTCAACTTCTTTTTTTTCATTATCAATATATAATATATTTTGCTTTCAATATATATGTATATACATATAAATGTACATATATACAAGGTGTCCCAAAAATGTTCTCCTTCCCTCAAAAAGAGGTGATTCCTGAGGTCATTTGAAGTATTCTTTCCTTTGCGAAAATCTTCAAATCACCTCAGGAACCACCACTTTTTCAAGGAAGTTGAACATTTTTGGAACACCCTGTATATATATATATATGTATGTTTATATATATATATATATATATGTATATATATACATATATATTTAATTCGCTATTGTATATATCGCATTTTTATTCATTTCTTCCTTCCGGAACTACTATTACAAAAGTGCGTACTCTCGTCTTACGTTTATATAGATACATGTACATGTATCGGCGTGACCTATCTACTTGTTCATTGTCGTTTATATTAGATCTATAGCGGTATTCATTCATCTCGGTTGTACCGGGTGCAGCAAAAACAACGACGCTACTGTGGACCAGGGACGCTAAGCCAAGCCTCCCTCTTCTCTTTGCCTAATTAATCCCCAGCTGCAGTTCGAGAAAATATTTTCCTTCCTCTGCGAGTATGTTATTAAGATTAAAAAAATTTTGCGCAATGCAAATCTGGTTGCGTTTTGAGGCATACTCGGTTTCTGGGGTTGTCCGCCATGTTGGCGCCGATGCGGCCCACTTCCATTCGGGAACGGATTGAAAACAGAATGTTCTATAAAAATGGCTAGAAGCGTTCCCTTGGATAATCGAGCAACCAAAATGGCGGATCAACGAGTCAGGAAGTCACTGCCTTTTTTTCGCACCGACTATTTGCACCGATGCGTTGACCAACAGCCCGAATTCCCGTCTTCCGACTGTGACGACACTGACGACCGTTTCACCCAATTTTTTCGAACCATTTCCTGACTGTCGTAAGCATGTGGGGGGGGGGAAGAAATATAGGCCATGAAATCAGTTCGGACCGCGGGATAGACTAGCGTGCTTGAAAATAGAACAGGTGACACAGGGAACGTGTGTCGACGTGATTTTCTAGCGTCACCGTGTTATGACACACGAGGCCCGACCCAGCCCGCGTCCGGTTTATGAAATGTAATACACCCGGCGATGGTCAACGCATGGTCGATCCTGGAGGAGAAGAAAAAAGAGAAAAAACTGAAAAGAGATCGCCGACAAACGATATTCTCGGTCGTCGATTATTTTCAATTATGCCAACGCAAAATCCACCTAAACTCCTCCGTGTACCAAGCGAAAAGGAGACTTTCGCGTCTCAGCCTCCGGTGTCCTTCGTTTCTCTTTTTTTCGAATTTTTTGTTCTCCCTTCTCTCTTTTTAGAAAATGTTATTCCGCGATCAGTCGTGACGTAATTTTCTCCGCGCCCAGTACACTTTCCTTAAACGGAGCACTACGATAATCCTCTTGTTTAATATTGCACCCACACACAGCTCGCGCTAACATCCACCCACGTCCACGCTCACGCGCACACGCACACGCACTCATACTCGCGCGTCCCGTGTATATTTAATATACATATATCTCTATGTGACACAGTACTTTCTACGCATCGACGCGACGGTATGTATATAGGTATAGCTTATCCTTATCGTCGTATCGTATCAGAATCATTATTTTGTTCCTCAGTGATCATTCTCATCCGTTTCTGCTTCGTTTCGCTTTGCCCGCTATCCGAAAACTCTCGATCTCTACAGTCGTGATTTAGCTGTTCGCCTTCGAGGACGAGATCTTTCGCTGCGAGCCGAGTGCACGCTGGGGATTTAAGCTAATTTTATTAATAACATTTCCAACCTCGGTAAATTGGTCCGTGGAACTTTTTGTTGGCAAACTTTTATCATTGTCGCATAAAATTTCGTTACTACTTCCTCGTAAGTATATAAACCGCAGATATTGCTGTGAATATCGTATACATATAATTGAAGTCTAATGAAAAATCTGTTCGAACGTGCACGCAGCTCCGGCGAAGATTTCTCTGACACGCAATTCAAAACTCGCTTGACCGTCGTAAATGTTAATGAAGGCTTCTTAGGCACCGTTCGAGACTCGATCCGAGGGATAATATTAAGCGATCAAAAAATCGTTATGCCGGTGTCTGTGTGTGTGTTTGTTCACACACTAACGAGCCAATCGATCGTTTCCCCAATTATCTGTTCACCCAGTTTCGAGTAATATTCCATTTTTTCGAGGAGATCGGGGATCGTGCGCGGCGCGCGGATACGTACAACGCTTTCGCCTGTCTCTGCGTGTGTAGGAAGATAAATCGAACAGAGCAATCGGTATCAAACGATAGATCATTAGTCACGGAGAGGAAAACTTGCGGAACACCTTCGCGGATCGAGGAAGACGTTCGGAACGGAGATCTCGACGAAACCCTTCGAGAAGCTATGAACCCTTCTGGTTTCGCTTGGACGAACAAAAAAAAAATAAAATACATCTCGAACTGTCGACTCCCTTTCGACTCGATCGCTTTTCGTTATATTAATGGCACCGAACCGCGGCAGTTCGCCCGAACGTTCCACGTAAGATCAGAGCCAAACGAGGCGTTGGTACGTTTGATTACAACAGTGTGACCAGATCAGGGGAATTGACTCGAATCTAGGGGAATACAGTTACCCCCTCTCTGTCAGTACTACCGGGTCAGTTGATCGGGTGCGCGAAAAGTGGGAGAATCACGTTGTAGAAGGGGAAGGGTAGAGTGGGGGACAAGTGTTAATCTGGCGATACTCTGTCTACGCTTTCGACCGGTGTTTTCTTGTTGTTTAGCTCCGATCTTAGATCGAACGTTCGTTTATTCGGTTGTAACGTGCAACTTATGTTTAGATTTGAATCCTTTCGGCAAAGCTGCGGTGCAAACGTGCGAGAAATACTTGTGGATGTCGAACGAATTTGCGCATTATCGCTGTCTCACTGAGACGAGTGCTACGAATCGAACGTATTCGGTCATCCTACGACCTACGAGTCGTGTGTATTCGCTGTCTAGTCATCAATGATTAAAAGTCGAAACGAGAATTATCGGTAAAATAAAACCTGTCTGCTACAACTGTGAGAAGCATGTAGCAGTTTCTTCCGTTTGAATAGCGAGGAACAAGTTGAAAATAGACAGCGAGTTCTGTATGCTATTTCCTTAAATCCTCTTAATCTAAAATATTATTCCGCGGTTAAAGTTAACGTGAAAAACGACTTGATAAGATGACCCGATACTTCAACGAGTGGACGACTCCATCAAAAACAACTTTCTCATTTTGGATGAGTTAGGGCGTTTCTCCTCGATTTTCGAAGGTCCCTATAAATGGAAATTCGTCTTGCTGGTGGAATAAAAAAACGTCGATCGGAATAAATACTTCGTATCACTATCACGTCGTCTCCCGAGCCGTCTCGGTAATCGATCACCGACGGGTGAAAAAGGAGATTCAGAGGGCCGAAGTTATTATCGAGGCGACCGGGCTCCGCGCAATCGACGCTGTTCTCGCGGAGATACGTTTTATTGTTTCCTTCTTCGTCCGCGATTCTTTTATTGCTGTTTCCCTCTCCATTTGGAACGCGACGGACGCGACGAAGTCGCCCCTGGCCGATAGTAATTAGATCCTCGCGAAATCATCGCCCCGAGGAACCCGTCGCTCGAACTCTTTGAAGCTAAACCGATCAGCCCAAGTTCCTAGAAATTCACTCGTTAATATTTCCATCGAAACATCAGCATTTCTGACTCCGTTATCCTAATTTTCGTGGAACAATTCTGTGGGAATATTTTTTCAAGCTCTGCTGGATTAGATCCTCGCAAAATTATTTTCTATATTTTTTTATTTTCACAATAATTGTATGGATATTTTTCCAAACCCCAATAGGGACATTTTGAAACTCTGAAGGTTCAGACATTGTTCTTGGAGGAAGAGTCGCATCAAGAATTTCTTTCGGTTTTATTTCTCTCGTGGAGCTGACAAGCCTAAACCCCCAAGCCTAATCCAGGTTTCCGGTAGAAGCAGGACGCATGGTAAAAAGTAAAAGCCAGTGCTAGAAGTGCGTGTCATTTGTTGTGTCGTGTCGTGGGATCCGCGACTCCTCTATGAAAAATCCTACATTCTATACTCTTTATACGCAGGCCTCTATAAGACTTACGGTAGCACGATAAACCTCTATAAAAATAAGAGCTATCCTACGTAAACGTATTACAAAAATAAATGGCATTGTACTCTGCTAAAGAAGCAAAATGGTACAGGCGCAATGTTGAACGACGCCGCCGGGCGCGTCGTTCTTCGTCACTATGTTCTTTTTTTTCTTTCTTTTCTTATCCTTCCCGTTTTCTCGTTTCCTTTCTCGTACACCCCCCTTCGAGGCTTGCTCCCTTCTTTCTCTTTCCCTTGCTACGCTTTATTCCAGTTTTCCGCTTTTGCACCCGTCACACTCCGTTCGCCGAGAAAGAGAGAGAGAGAAAGAGAGAGAGAGGGAGAGAGAGAGAGAGAGAGAGAGAGAGAGTTCGGCCAGGTAGACCAACCCCGATTAAAAAGTCGCGATTGATTTTGCTCTTATTAAATTCGTATATCATCCTCGAGTCTCGTCCCCTTGTTCGTGGCCCTCCCTTTCGACCCCTCGGTCCCCTCGTTCCTCGCCGAAAGTCGATTTAATTGCATCGCGCGCCGCTCGTACCAGGGGACAAGAGTATAGGAACGGTCTCGAGTTAGGCTAGCAAGGGAATCCAGCGGTTCGGATATTCGAGCGTTTTCGATTAGCTTCGACGTGACGGGTGGCGGTCAGCCAGGAAGAATTTGTTCGAGTATCTCGCGTCGAGAAACCAACGCGGTTAAGTAGATCGAGTATTTTTGTGACCCGAAGAACACGGAGTATTTTAAAGTGACCCAAACGTAGGACGAGCAGGTTCAGCACAGGTTGTTCGGCAGGAATCATTTCCGAATCATGAGTAGTTCTGTGGACCATGTATAATTGGTTAATTTCAATTACAAGAGAAGAAGTGGCTCAGAAAATAATTTTTAATAGGAGACGACTCAAGGTCGTTCGAAGGCATTGAATCGACAGTAACTCGATTGCCTTGAGTGCATAAATAATTCCCAAACGTAGTTCCGCAGTGCGTAATTGGTCAAGTTCAAGCACAGTATATGATTCAGTAAAAAGAAAAATACTTGTGCCTAGCGCTCGCCTCGGTTGAATAATTAATACTGTTTCATACAGTTCGAGGAAAGTTTCGCTTCGAGTACCCGAACAACCCTGATCTCTCGCCTAACCCGAGAACAACGAGACTGGGCATTGCAATTACAATTAAGGAACGTGAATCGAAAATCGAATCGTTTGAAGAGGATCGAATAATGTTTCAGAAGCTTTGATCGACGACTTTATTGATTGAACAGTGTCGATGGAGTTGTTCGGAGATCAACAAATTATTTGGTAAAAAAGTCGCGTGGCTTTCCGCGAGAGAAGAACGCGTTGGAACGATTCAATCAGCAACGAGGGAGATTGATAATAATTTTTTCCACACGCTCACTTTCCAGAGTCGCCAGATCAAGACTTGCCCCCCCCCCCCCTCTACCTTCTCCTTTCACAACTATTTCCCTCGATTCGTGCTCCCTTCCCCCGATCTGACGACTCTGATACTTTCGAGTCGATCTACAGAGCCCGAGGTTCGAAAAGTATAATACTGTCACGTTCGAGTACGAAATAATAATAATTAATAATAATAATAATATATATACATTTATGAATCATCAAACGAAAATTTAATTGGCGTCGAAGAAAAATATGTTCAACAAATACGTATATCTATCGTACAATACAATATATACATGTTTTCTGTTGTTGTGAATTTCGATTTCTCGTTTGTATATGTATATGTATACATGCGTACAGTATGTCCTGGATAAATATCGAATTATTTCAAGGGACGATCGATAAGCAAGAGAATGAATTTTTCTTTTTCGCGTCGCGTGGCGACAAAATCGCGCGCTCTCCGCTCTGAAACTCTCAATATAGGTGAGCGGATATGATTGCAATAGGGCCGGAATTTCCCGTAAATTGGTAGTAGAAAATCAACAGATGGCAATTACTATGTTCCGCAGTGCGGAACATGCTTCCGTGAAGGCAGATAGGCCGGCACTATTTCTTTTTCGGACGGTTTATGGCTGGGATAGATCTCGATGGGACAACATGAGCGCTTTCAGGCGGGAGTCGAGCGTAACTCTTTAATTAGTCAGTTTTAATTGCTTCGCGAGCGTCTTCGACTCGTTGAATCTCAAAGCTGTTCCGTTACAGAAAACAACGGAACGTGCCAAGACTTTTTTATTCTATTTCTGTACGGTGATGAACCTACAAATTTTCAAAATCATACGATCGCTACAGCGAGATGAAATTCGATGAAAAATTTCTATACACTACCAGGAGATCTTCTTTTGATTTCGGTTTGCTCGTTCCTCGAAATACTCCGACATTTTGCAGGACAGGCTGCAAATTATAATCACGTTCGAAACGGTCGTGTAAAATATGGATAACACAACAATCACATTGCACAGGGCGCCACCCGTGGGGCAGTTCCCATCCCGTAATTTTCCATTTCTCGGCCGAGCAACATTCCCGATTGTTCGTGTACAAAAATGGCGTCTAAAAATCTTTCACCCCCACCCGTTTTCCGTTTGCCGCGGAATGAAGCTCGAGAAAGAGAAAGAGAGATAGAAGAAAGAAGGAGAAGAGATTTTGAATCGAAGACGGAATCCTTTCGTGAAACAGAATGGAGTCGGGAATTTTAAGTTACGCAATAAAATGTACTCTTTGAACGAACAGTTTTGATAAAATCGAGTCGTTCGTTTCGGTTCGAGTGGGAACCGCATGTTACAGCTCGCGCGTCCCCTGAATCCGAGGGACGGCGATCGATCATTAGAAAATACTCTGTCGCCGTATATTCAGTCACGAGAACGCGAAGGGGACAGAAGAACGACGAAAGCGAGCCAGGAGAAGAGAGGGAATAATACTTTGAGATTGCGATTTCTTGCGATTGCACGTACGGGACTGGGAGAAAGAGATCGGTTCTGCTACGTCATTCGAGAGAATCACCTTTGAGAGTAGCTGTTAGGCGCTCTTTGCCCCAGGGAGCGCTGCGAATCGACCGCGGGGCCACCGGGGCGGGGCAAGCGGCGTCGGATAGGCTCTCGGTGGGCGTGGCCCCTTCTTCCCATTCTTGTTTATTATAATTTTTCTGTGTGTTATTATCTTTTTTCGATTTTACGAGAGAGGATACAATTCAATGCAATATTGTAACTACGTCTAAGCTCGGATTTGTACAAAACATTTCGGAAACAGCTTGTCATCGTTTGAAGAATCGGAGCTACTCTCGTTAGCGATTCTCAAGTGGACGCGCAGCCTAAGGGAAGAGACCTCCGATGAAGGACGAGAGCATGAACACCGTTTCTCGAGGAAGAAGAGAATTTCGCTGTTTTCCATGCTCCTCGCGATTAAAAGGTTCACCTTTTTGCGACTTAACTTAACGTATTTACAAGCGAAACTCTAGACGAGCTGTTCGTTCGGGGGAAATATAAAATGGTGGACACACCGGGTTTGTGGAGTTACTCGAGATCGAGGGAATCGATTTTAGAAAGGATTCGCGAAATCCTGATCAGTTTTTCAGAATTTTTAATTTATTCTTGCGCATTTGCACACCCCGACGATTCTCGGATATTTTCCGCTCCCTAACTATATACAACGAGGAAGAAAATAGAAAAATGACAACGACATCCAATTTTCCTGAACGAACTATCCTCGTATCCGATAGAGCGTACACCTAATCGCGTTGGTGGATTCAGGAACTCTACGGGCGTTCTTCTTCTACGGTTTACTTTTATCTAGTTTTTACTAGCGATTTTCAAGTTTCTCCTTTAGATTGGTCCGACATGTGCTTTCTCGAAGAGAGGAGTTATCTCTCGTATACACATTTGATTCGCAATCTTTCTAACAATAAAGAAACAAACAAGAACATGCTTTCTACAAAACAAGTAAAAGCGTAAAAATGTAACTACGCTAAAAATCGTTTCGTTCCAATGTAACAAAGACTGAACAATGTCGGAACAGAGAGAACATCGAGTTGCTTGAAAAGTTTCGAGCACGACATCGATATAACAATAGAACGTACAAAAATACATAGAATTTCTTGAAAATTGCACAAGCTTTCGAAAAAAAGATGTTTCGAGTTTCGGGCTCGGTGGGAAACTTGGAGCGACTAAAAATCGGAATCCGGTATCACAAATTCGCGGACCTTGCGGTCACGGGGCAAGAACGATTTGCGATCCGCGCCGGTTGCTCGATCTCTCTCGATCGGGATCGGTGTTGGACGGCAACAGGCGCGCGAATAAATAGAAATGAACGAGATGTAACGATCCGATGAAAAACAAAAATCAACGGCCTCGTTCGGTCAACAGATTAAAAATCGCAATGTAGCTCCTCGATAAAAAAAAAGAGGATCCGTAATTACAAAGAAGGTCTCTGCCTCGGAATAACAATTTTCGGTGCTCGTTGTTTCTCCCGTTTCTTTTCTTTTGCATGTCAAACAGAGGTAACAGGAAATGGGTTACAGAGAGACAGAGAGAGAGAGAGAGAGAGAGAGAGAGAGAGAGAGCGAGAAAAAGAGAAACAGCGAGAACGAAGAGTAAAACAAGATCGATTATGGTGATGATCGAGGACTTGAGGAGTGGTTTCCGGTGGCGAGAGGGTGTAGAAGAAAGAGAAAGGAGATCGTGTGTTGTCAAAGAATCGACCGATTCATTCGGAACTGTAATTTCTTGCATTCCGTTTTTTCTTTCGGCATATCTACGAGCTACCTACGGTTATTTACAGTTGTAACAAGCTACAAAATATGTATCGCTATGTATATATATATATATTTATATATGTATATTTAGGAGCTGCGCGGACATATGCACGGAGGCTTTAAATCACAGCTTTGTAGTACGATTAGTATTGTTTTCGTTTTTCCTCTGTTCGTAGAACTGCACAATGACTAGCTAGCATGAAGGGCATCATGTTCTTGTTCTCTCATTGCACTTACTTTTCCCGAACCGAAACGAGCAAACGTGTTCTCTCTCTCTCTCTCTCTCTCTCTCTCGTCCGCTCTCGTCCAAAATCTTCGATCACTCGCGGTTCGACTACGGTGATAATCCAGAGTCGTCAGATTGACTTCTCTACCTTCCCCTTCCCTCAATTCGTGCTCCCTCCCCTCATCTGGCGAGTCTGGATGGATTGACCCTTTCGGTTCGCCGAGAAATGATCCGAGCAACCGAAGGTCACGGCGAGAGGCCGAGGAAGAAAAAGTCCCTTCCGGTTTCCGTTTGCTTTCCTCCCCCACGAGCATCCGCGAGTAAATCAGTCTTGCCCGGTTGACTTTTTCGCGTCTATCGTTTTTGTTTTAAAATGAAAAGCCTCGGGCATACGCGCGCAGTGAAAATTGTTCTTTCTTTTGTTCGGCGGCGAAGAAGACTAAAAAAAGGGACCAGCCTACGATCGTAGAAGGAAGTTTCCGAGGCACGATGGGCGCGAACGTTTTTCTCCTCCCGTTCGGACCTGTCTGCGGATTCGCGTGTTTCTCGTTTTTTTCACTCTCGAGACATTTTTTCCAGCGGTGTGCGGACACCCGAAATCTCGGGTTCGATCCCGAAAATTTATAAAGTTCGGCTACCCCGAGCTGCCGTCGGGTGGAGCCCCAAAATTTTCACCCTAGTACGTTTTTCCATGACTAGACTACGGATTTTAATAACATATTAAGATATGAACTTTTGCTTTGTTCTGTACGGTATCTTAGACGCTAAACTTTTTATTACTTTTACTTTCGATAATTGTGCTGTGTCAAAAAGAGGCTGAGAAATCTTTTTCGAAACGATTAGATAAAATTGCCGCTACCCTTCGAAGGATCAAAACTTCGAAAAATGAAATAATCGCCGGTAGGTAATACGTTAGTAAACTTTCGAGATCCCCGGCCGACTACAATTTACCCGAGCTTAATAAACTTTCGGGATCTTGACCCGACCCGAGGCCACCCCTATCCGGGTGCCCGCACGCCCCTAATTCTTTTTCGTTCGTTTATCATTTCTCGATCCCGAGATTCCGATATCGGTATCTATCTCTTGTCTTTCCCGTTCGAAACGAGAATCGTGTTCGCGTCTGTCATGGTTCCCCCGTTCGTGTTCTAAGCTTCGTGGCGTCTTCCGGTAAAAGATTCGTTAATCAACCGTGATTAATAGTCCGGGAACACCGTCGACCGACGACACTCTCATATAACCGATCTATAATCGCTAGAAACTAATCTCTAAACAGTACAGTAGTCGAGGAAAAAAAGAAGAAAATAAAGAGAGAGAAAAATATAGATCAACAGCCCTGCTATTACACTCCTAGTACTTAGAACTAACGATCTGCACATTCGCTCGTCGTTTTATAATACATCCGTACGTATATACAATATGTATCTGTGTGTACAATACACTTCGATATGTGAAAAGTAAGTACACCCATGGAACTGATTCAAAGCCGCGCCCGTCATCGTACGAATGATTCCTGCCGTAAGCGGCGGCGGTCATTCGGTCGACGAGCACGATAGTCCTACTCTGATAAAAACTGCACACCCACACCGTTTCTCTATCGGATCTGGCGATTTCACGTGCACTAACACAGGTGTGCAGAAATTCGTTAATTCAGCAATTCTTATTAATGAAATGATCAATCTTAAATGTGGATCTCCTCGACTCGTGCTGCAGTTCTAACGTCGAGCAATGAAAAATCCTTGCTCTATACCAACAGAGGGGGACAGAGAATTTCGACTCTAATATCGAAAACAAAGATATATTGGGTTGTCACATAAATTCGTTCAAAATGACTCTAATTTGTATTTCATTGTATGTAAAAGAAGATATTGAAGATAACTGAATTTCATTCCGATTCTGATGGCACAAATGGGTCTCGCACACTGGCATATCATAGAGCATAGGGTTGATACACGTGCACACGTGTATTCTTTTGTTTGCCAAGTGTGTATACGTACACGTGTAACAGAGATACACGGTTATCCGTGAATGCAAGAATTACACGGATTGAGATTCGTTTGCCACCTCCTGTACACGTGAAACACGAGGCCTCTAATTCCCGCTGTTAACGAGTAACGTAGACGGTGCGGGTGTAAAGAAATTTAGCGGATCGATGGTTAGAAGGAACCGAAACTAAGAGAGAGAAAAGTACAGGCGATGGTCGAAGAAAAAAAGTGTGGGAGAAATGGGGAGGGGGAGAATAACTCAAAGAGTCGAAAGCTAATGGGGGAAATCATGATGACCGTGTCACGGGTCCTACCAGTACACGCGTCCTATGTCGCTAAAACGAAGTTTGCGTGTTTCTAATCATAATAATCGTAGTAGTAATAGTATTAATTAATAATAGCGATAATAATATATAGTTTTGGGGGTGGGGGGAAGTATCGGTGGAGGGTGATGGTAATGGTGGTGATGGTAGTGAGAGTATTAGTAAGAGTAATACTAATAGTAGGTAGTAGTAGTAATAGTAGCAGCATTAGTAATATAGTAATATTCTTGTTTTTTTTCCTGTTTGTCTGTCTGTAAAAGTAATAGTAGGGTGTCTACCAAACACCTTCGGTAGAGACCAATATGTCCGTTTTTTCATCTTTTTTGACTATTTTTTCCCTTTTAGATTCTGATAAGCTACATCGCTCCGTGACATTGCTTTCGTTTCGTGTTTAATCTTAATCGTTTCCATCATATTTTTTTAACGTTCATCTTTCTTCGTCTTCTTTCCTATCGTATTTTTTTCTTTTATTCCTTTCCTCGTTCTTCGTACGTCTTTTTTTTCCTTTTTTTGATATCATCAAAATAGTAAACCAATAGTTTAAACGTTGTAGATAATAATTACTATCTATATCACAGATCCAAGTGACTAAACTCCTTTAAAAATATAATATAAATATGTTATGCGTATAATGGTTCGCGCATAATATATATACACACATAGATATATATATTATATATGTATATGTACTCGCAGATGTGATTGAAAAACAGGTAAATCAAGAAGTGCGGAAACTTGGAAAACCTTCTCGTGGTAGAAACGCGAGCGTAGTTTATGCGAGCATCGATCCGCCCGCGACGAGATCGACGAAAATCATTCGGAAAAGAAAAAAAAAAGAGAGTGTTTAGCGACCGAATCGAGGCGCACGGATTCTCTTCGACCGGTGCTATTTAATTCTCGTTAAAAGTTTAGCGATCGTGTAGTTAGCTATCCATTAAATGGACCAATATATATGTATATACAATATATATACTTGTATATACATACACATATACCGGCGTGCGAATACGTGCGAATACGTGCGAAACGGTAATCGATTTACAATCGATCACGTGTCGTATTATTTTCATTTTCGTCGTTAGTTTTAAAAAGTCGAAACAGGATCGGCGCGTAAAAATGGTTCCGCGGTCGGTGATCTCCAACGATCGAAGGGTGAAGAAGCATCCGTCGCGATCCAGAAAGCGGACGCTTCGTTTAGGCACTTTGTTTAACCAGCACCGTTAAATGGCACGCGACCGAAGAGAGACGCGACAAAGACCGGCGTTCGAAAAATCGTCGCTTGATAAGTCGTTGGCGGTGTAGATAGTCGCTGCTGGCATAAACTGGCTGAGTTCAATCATTGTTGCGTTGAATGTAATCGGGATACGAGATCGGAGAACTCGCGTTCGAGTACTGAGCGTATAAATAGAGCGCAGGGTGAAGCCCTGGTGGAGGAATGCCGCGATGCGGTTGATGCGAATGATGATGCGTCTCGGATGCGGATGAATTTATAGGGGGTGATGAGATTTGCGGGTAGAGTTGGGAGCCGAGGCTGTCCAGGGAGCTGGACGAGCCTGTCGTTTGGTAGACACTCTGCGATGGTGTGTGCTCGTGAGACTCGGGTGAATTAAGTGTGAATGGCGAAGACGCCGAGGTGGGACATACTACTTGCTGCGGTGGTGACTGGTGTGACTGCGGTAGGGACTCTGACATACTGACGTCTAAACACTAGTTGGTAGTCTGCGGATGTAGCAGCGGTAGAGGAAGTTGAAGATTGTTCTGTTTCGCTAAGCTAGCGATCTCAGCTGCGATGCCTCCCTTCGAGCCAGCCAGGCCATCCAACGAAGAGGGTCCCTCGCTGTACCGTAGATCGCAAACCGGACTCTCGAAGCCTGTCCCCGGTGTGCCACCACTGGTGCTCTGAGGCGTGGGTGGATTGTGATTGGTATTGCTTTGATTCATATCACGGTGTACACGGTTCTGATGTCGTATCAGATAACTGTCGCGTACGAACGTGCGTCCGCATATGTTACACTCGTACGTGGTACTCGCCGTGTGGGTACGGATGTGGATCGCGAATTGACTCTTGGACGTGAAGGTTAGAGAACATCTGTCGCAGACCAGAGGCTTCTCCGCGACGTGGCTCCAACGGTGCGCCGTCACGTAGCTCTTGACAGCGAAACGTTTCTGGCAGATGTCGCAGGCGTACGGTCTCTCGCCCGTGTGCACTCGCTTGTGGGTATTCAAACTGCTCTTCTGCGTAAACCTTTTCAAACACAGCTCGCACTGGAAAGGTCTTTCTCCCGTGTGCGTCCTCATGTGCACTTCCAAGTACGGCTTACGGCAGAAACTTGCTTCGCATACCGTACAATGATATGGTTTGTTGCCCGAGTGAAGTTTCATATGTACATAATACGACGAAGCGGAGGATAGCACCTTGCCGCATACTTTACAAGGTTGCGGTCTAGACCTGGAACCTTCTTTCACAGTCTGCTGGCCCGTCGACTGACGGCTCGGCGTCTCCTGTTGCACGTTCTGACCCTGTTGTTGTTGACTCTGTTGGGCCTGTTGTTGACTCTGCTGCGTCTGTTGTTGAGCTTGTTGGTTCAGCTGGAGGGTCGTCTGTTGCTGGGGCTGCAGATGACCCTCCTGCTGGGAGAGATCCTCCCGGTCGTCCGACAGGTTCACCATCGAGTTGGAGCCATCCGAACGGCTCGAAGCAACAGAATAGAAGCCCATGGGCTCGCTTTTAATCTGTTGCTCGAACATGGACGTCATAATGTCAGTCTGCTGCGGCTGAGCCAGCTCTTGCGACTGCGGCTCTTGCTGCTGCGCTGCTTCTTGATCGGGGAGCAGAGTCAGGTTGCGCTTGACAAGCTGCTCATATCCTGCGTACCAATCCACCTGCATCACAGGGAACCTCTATCAATTTTGGCTGTGAGTCACACGAGATCCGTTCGATCGCGGACCGTTGTTTGCGACGACGCGGCCAGCCGAGTGATCCCGGTATCATGCATGCTCCCGGACACGTTCGAATGCACGCGTGGCGGCCAGGTTAGACCAACGGTTTTGACATTTATCTTTGACAAGTGACAGAAGGTAGCTGGACGATCAGCTGATTGCATAACTTTTACACGAAGCGCTCGAAGACGGCGCGATGCCGTCGTCGACAGGACGTAGCCCAGCAGCGAGCGACACGGCCGACTCTATTTTTAAAAGAGCGACCAGAGAAACAGCGGAATATTTCGACTGCGAAACCGGATTCCTCGCGAGCACCAGCCTCGCTAGTGGGGGTCGGTTTTGATCTCGCCTCGAGGAAGAAAGCATCGTTTCTACGAACCTTTGCTAGTGTAGTAGTCTGGGCTGGGGTCGAAAAACGTCACGCCTCATCGAGCGCACGCCTCCCGTTCTCGAGCGGCTTCACGGACAATCGCGAAACATTTCTACGGCCAAATTGTTTTTCTCCGACACAAAATATAAGATGGCTGCGACTATATTTCGCGACGGTATGATATCATATATATACACGACCTATATGCTCTCCTACAAACACATGCGACACAAGTACCGACCGACGATATCCAACAACTTTTCTAATTGGCTGGCCTTCTTAAGCCGCGAATATTACGGCTCCGCTACGACCGACATCGCGCTTCGAAAACCGCTGATTGGATCGATCCCTCGCAAAGCTTCATTCACCTGTTTGATTTTATGCATATTTTATGGACAAACTTTGCAGCTTGCCGCTGCCCGTCCGACAGAGACCGATTTTTCACAACATCCTGCGCAAATGCGAAACTTTCTCTTTTATTTATACTTGCCGCTTTTTTTTCTACTTTTAATCACGAGTTTCACGGTAAGGTCCTTGGGTGATGCACATTCACACTAAATATATAAATCACACTATGTAACTTGGCGCATTCGAAGATGAATAATCGGATCGTTGCGGAACGGAATTCGTGTCTAAATCGTTGGAAATAATAAAAATCGTGCGCGAGGTAACGAAATGTGTATAAGTATTAATTCACAGTACCATTTGTACGTATCTTTGTTGCAATTTCACCTCTGCGCCATGTATTGTAGCTCGTTGTGTTTTCTCGGTGTGCACGTGGTTTTAATCGTAATTTCAAACCTTTCAAACCTCTGTCAAATTGTGCGCAGTATGTATTTTCTCCCCGCATTGCAATTACTGAACGCACCTTGAGTGACGACACGCTAGGAACTCTCGGGCCCTATCAACCTATCAAATTAGATCGAACAGTGACACTTTTGAAATAATGTTCCTAACAGAAACAGGCGGCCAACTCGAGAACTTGCGCGTCTGACGTGGTCTGACGGGCCGACTGGGGCCGACTTAGGCCGACTGAGAGCAGAGCTGGTTCCATTTACAAACACGATTGCCCGCTAAATAACATTCACGATTCATTGAAAAAGGAGCAAATTTACTACACAATCATTATTGAGATTCATCTGAGCCGTATTCCACGTCACACATAGGTATGCTCGAAATTTTGTTCTACGGAGTTTAAACAATTTCTTATTAATTCGAAATATGTACGTTCACGTTCGCAACGTAAACAAACTTTTTATGCACAGGAGAATGATTAAAGTCTTGGAATATTTCGATGTATTAGTTTTCCCTTGAAATTTAGCGAATTTATCAAACAAAATTTATGTAAACTGTATTCGCGTTGTATATCGTTGTTATATCCGCTACACTTTCAGCTTTAATAATGGCTGTACCAACGGAAGTTGTAATGAATTCAAGCCTAAATGACCCTGTAACCAAAGCGGTAGTGGATAATATAATGGGCAATTTACCCACAAAGAAACCTTTCGTTCGCTGCGACGATTGCGATCTATCGTTTACAAGCCAAACCGTATTAGATACACACTTGCAAGGTGCCAGACACGCTAAACAGGTACGTACGAATGGAATTATGAATAGTAAAATATGTAGACTATCAGTCCGCTCCAGGTTCAATCGAATATAAAATGCACGTGTTCATGCTATGGGTACTGCTCCACTCTAGTTGGAAGGTTCGATCCGACTATGAGCAGACGAATAGTCTGTACCGAGCCTTGTTATCGAATTCAAGAATGAATAGGATAAAACTTTGTTGCAAGTAATAATGCAGATGTCTGTTTTCTTTTTCTTTATAGATTAGATCCAAAAATATAATGGCATCTCTCGAAGAAACAAAAGTAGCATTCTCAAAAGACGAGGAGACGAACGGACTAAAATGTAATGTGTGCAACGTGTGTCTAAACTCTATACAACAATTACAAACACATTTGAATGGTATTTAATATATCAAGGTCTGTTTTACACGATTATATTTATAATAGATTGAAAAAGCGTTTTGATTTTTAGGGAGCAGACATAAAAAGAAAGCAATGAGAGGTAATAAAGCCTACATAATACGAAAATCATTATACGGATTTAAATTTACTCGCACACTGTGGATTAATAAAATAATGGAAAAGAATGTGGCTGTGCTGATCTATTGCTTAGTTTTGTTTGCATTCGCATGCTTGATACTGCTACTCACTTTTGCTTTTCATTTGTTTATATAAATTAATGCAAGGCAAACTAATTTCATTCCCGATGAGCTTTAACCGAAACAATTGTTGCCGAGATGCTTGGTGATGTATTCACACGCTTGTTTAATTTGTGCATCATTATTTATTTTTTACTATTTATTATTTATAACTATTTATTGTTAATTATTTATTTTTGCCAGACTAGAAGTGTATATATATTATTCATACCGTTTGTGAACATAATGTGTCCGAAAGAAACTCGATTGTGAGTCATTTAGTTACTGTTATGATTAATAAAGTTAATGTTGTTCGCAAAATAATCGCATATCTGATCCATTTTGTTATAATCCTTTTGCAAACGCATAAATTTCACGTGTATACGTCCTTTCGTCTTATTATTTAATTGATTACTTGCCGCTTTTAACGAATAAAACAAATCTCTGCAATTCTCAAACTATTTTCCTAACTTTTTTTCAACGTAATATAAATTTATAGCATCTGCCTTGGTGTTCTTAAGATTTTATTATTGTATGGAGGAAACTAACATTAAAGAAATACACGCAAAATGCACTACCGACAAGACAAAGGCTTGCTAATATGCACCAATATAGAAAAACATTTTAATAATGTCTTTTGTTGGAACAGTTTCTATTAATGGTTGCTTTTTCCATAGCATGAATGTAGTGTTCAAGCTGATTTATTATCACATTTGACCGCAACAGCGGTTGTGATACATAGATAGTGTTGATCGCACATTGATGCTTAGGTGAGTGGAGTGGCAAGGAAGTTGGAACTACGGTCACGTCAACTCCCATGAATGCCCAGGACAACTCCGCATCGAAAGATGTGTCTCTTTCGTGTAACATGTGCAACAAGATATTTAATTCCCCGACACAGTACAATGTGGTACGTAAAATAAGAGTACACGTTAATATATAGTAACTGTTTTTGATAATGCAGTTTAATATTCCGTTGTAGCACATAACATCGAAGAAGCACACCAGTAAGTTAAAGCAAGCAAAAATTCTAAAAAAGAAAAGATTCTTTCCATATTGGAAAAAACCTAAGCCCGGTTCGAATCCCAAAAATCTCGTGCAATCGTTGTCGAATAATTTTGTACCAGGAGGTTTTACAAATCAGACATAGGGGAACGTATATTCAAACCGATACATCTATTTTAATACGTATAAAAAATTTTTACTTATTGTTCTTTCAAGGAAATAAACGATTTGAGAACTATTTCATTCTCCGTATCAGTTTGATCTTTATTTTAACATTATGTTGTTCATTATATTTTTATGAACACTCATAACATGAAATGTACTGAATTTTATACTTGCTTTGCAATATTTTTATCAGAACGATTTTTTATAAATTTTTTTTATATATAATCAATGATTGACGAAATATTTGGCAGCTGACTATATATATAATGTGTGCGTTGTGTATTAGTAAAATATGTTGAAAGTATTCGTAATATCCTTATTAGTAGACGAAGTAACGCGAAAAGATACTGATACATTGTACGAATGTATATATATCCATTAAAAAGTCGCATAAAAATATATGTATAATGTTGCTAGCAATATTTCTCACTGTATGATTTCAAGAGTCCTGTAATATGTATAGAATCTCTTTGGTGTTTCTTTCCATTAGCTGCACAGGATCAGACTGAAAAGTACATATACAAAATAGAATTAAAAATTCCAACAAGATACAACTGATTTTTTCTGCAAAGTTACCTGTGCCGAATAACTTCTCAATAATCGAGTGAGTTCTGCATTTTGTTTCTGCAAAAATTTTATATCATTATTCAACTCGTGTCTCTCTTTTAACACTAGATGGTACTTCTTTAGACCAATTAGCAAATTATCCCAGAGCTGTTCTTTCTCCGGTGAAAAAATATTTCTGTATCTCTGCCAGAACTCTGTGATATCTCCGTCCGTAATGTTTCGCGAGGCTGTGATCTTCATTTTGATTTCTTTCTTGTCGATGGGCACTATGATGTCCTGCTTTTTAACAAACTCGTACCTTTCTAAGAACTCTTTCAAAGCGTTCGCTACAAATTCTGTTTCAATTTCTAACAAGTGGTCTTTATCGCAGACAAGTCGTCGTTTTGGTTTTCCAGTGTGTTCTAACGAAGATTGATAATTGCTAAATGTTACTACTGGGTTGTTAGTATCTACCAATATTCAAAAATAGACTAAATAGTACCATCGATGACTTCAACGATTCCTTCAGCAACGCAAGTCGATCTATCCGTTTGTTCCGGAGGTACTGTTTCCATCGAGGATGTACTGTTCTGATCCACTGCTTCGCTCTGGGTTTCTTTCTCATCTTCTTGAACAAGACGTCTCGTGCGGTAAGATGAACCGTGCACAGCTGCAATTAAAGCAGCTTCTGCTGGATTTGTTTCGCCGCAGATAGGGGGTAATAAAGTGGTCCTTTGAAGATAAAAAAACTGTAAATTAAATTTGTAGGATATTATTTTTTTAATTTCACTTACTCGGACGAAGAGGTTCTAGAAGAAGTTTTATATGAAAAACTTCCAGATGAAGAAGCTCTGTCGGATTCTCCACAAACGCTCGGTAAGATTACAGGTTTCGCTGTGCAAATTGGACAATAGGCATATGGTAAAAAGAAGTTCAGCAAAAATTGAAGTTCCTCTTCAGATGTAATTTTTAAAGCCTGGAAAGGATCATTTTCAATTTCATATTTTCGGTAACTCGTTTTTACTAAGCTACCTCGAACACTTTGTCCAGTCGAATCAGCAGCTCGTCTCTTTCCGTGTAGTGCGACAGTAATTCTTTCAAAGTGTCTTCGATATAGTAGTCACAGTGATTGGTAATTAATTTGGCTATGTGATTCAGTAGAGATCGTTCTAAATTAAACTCTTCCAACATTGTTTCTGGCTCGTACGTTTTGGATATCATTTTCCTCTTCTTTGCTTCCTCCTTCTCTTCAAATACACAAAAATATCTGTTGATTATAATCGTTTTCCTAAGAACATGATTCACGTTCTAACATTACCTTTTTTTATGGCGCACATCGCGCCACAGTAAGATTTCAAATCCTCCTTTCTCAACAATTGCATTTTCGGTGGTTTCCATTCGAGTCCCAACAGTTGTTCATGAATAATCTTATCCGCTATTAAAATCTGAATTACTAACAAATTATTTTTCTACTTTTATGTGAATCGAATTGTGAAAATATCTTTACTGTTGTATACCTTATCCACTAACTCGTCCGCAGTTTGAATATTCAAATCCCAAATCTGCATATACTTTTTATGATTGGTAGCTGCGAGATTGTTGGACTTTTCCTCCAGGTCTTGTATAGCCTTCTGCGATTTCGAAATGTCAGTAGTGAGCTTCTGAAATTCTGATTTTGTGGACTCCTCTAGATCCGCGTACGTTTTTCTCAAACCATTGATCACATCCTGTAGCCTGAAATCGAATCGAACACGTTCATAATTGAACATAAAAACGGCGAACAACGGTACTAACTTATTTATCTTCCTCTTCTGCTGATTCTTCACAATCGTGTTCTCTTCCTCCCGACATTTCAACACGGCATAATTGTAATCCAATTTCTCGACGTTCATCAAGCACAAAGCCTTCATGTTCTGTACCTCCTGCTGAAGACCCTGTATCTCTAACTCGAAATTGATCTTCAGTCGCCTAAACTCCTCCTGGTGCTCTATCATCGCTTTCCTCATGTCCTCCTCGTATTCCCGCATTATTTCTTTCTTCTTCTCCCTCCCTTCGACGGTGTCCTCTTGGTACTTTTTAAACAACGCTTTCCATTTTTCCATGGATGTTGCCAGAAACATTTTACGCTCCGATTCGATGACGTCTTCGATCAGCGTTAGCTCCTGGCGGTAAGCTTTGGTCATTGTGCGCATCTAAAAGAAATATTTAAGGTATAGTATTCCTAACCCGAATCCAAAACTTTTTGGTTCCAAAGAGACTCACTTGAGTTTCCATCCTCTCGATAAGCAAGTCGATGTCTTTTCTCTGTTTCTCCACTTCTTCGGCGAACTTGTCATCTGTGTTTTCCAGTTCCTGCTTCAACTCTAAAATTAGGGCATCCTTTTTCTCCAGGACTGCGAGGCACTTGGATTTTTGAGCCTCCAATTGGTCGTGGATATCCAGCGGGTCTTTGCACTTGAAAATCTCTGGCCATTTTGCATTAATCTCGTAATACTTCTCCATGTACTTTTTGTCCTCTTCTTCGAGTATTTCCAATAATCTATTCCTCGTCTCCCGCACTTCTTTTCGTCTTTCCAATTCCCTTGCATCGTTGGCTACTATTACGCCAGTGACCTAAGAATATGCTATTTTATTAGTGATGTTTATGATGAAAATAGTAGAGCCTGAATGAAAAATTTGAGGACTTGAAGAGAAGGTGGTAGGTATTATCTAATAATGATAATATATAATAAATTTTAAAAAACACATACCACTTCCACTCCTTCTTGTCGTAATCTTTCCAACTTGTCGAAACTATCAAGTATTTGTTGCTCGATAGCGGTTATTTCAATAGTCGTGTCCTCTTCGATTTTCTCGAACCTGAACAATTTATTTCAAACAAACACTTAAAAATTATATGAGGAAGAAGATCCACGTTTAAATATAAAAAAGAATATTTAAATATCAAAAAATATTGAAATTAAGAAAGATATGAATTCTATGATTTATATGTTTTAACGATTAATCAAATTGAAGACAAATGTTAATCAAAATTGTATATTTACTTTGTCCGCTCTTCTGCGCGCTTCTGCATTCGCAGTTTCCGGGCCAGCTTCCGTTGTTCCGGATCAGACGATAAAATACATGGTTCTTCTGATTCATCTTCGCTTTCGGAATACTTTTCAAATAATTGCGACTTTTGCGAGATATTCATTTTCCGCTCGTAAAAATCCACTAAAATTCACTTAAAATATAAAAAGGTTATAGCAGTTTGTACGTGCGGATGGACAATATTGGAAAGAATTCAGATATTTCAAATAAACAATATTGTTTGTTCGATAAAAAAGATTGTTTCAACTTACTGTTGGTAACTCGGAAATAATTCATATTTTGCGCCGGTAGATAGCGCTCGGTGTTCCAAAATGCAACTTTCTACGCTCGTCGATTAGAGGCTATCTTCGGCGACACCTACACAATGTAACAGTACTTTCCTACACTGCACACATTTTCGATTACATTGCAAGTTCTAAGAAAGTTGCTTGGAAGATAGAAATGTATAATCTCGAGTGATAAGTAAATGTTCTTAGTAACTTCGTTACTTAAATCTTAGTTTTTCCTAAAATCGTATCAAGCTCGTTCGAATATCTCGTTGCCACGCATTTTGTAAACGTGGACGGAAAGAGGTAGTTGATCTCGAATATAAAAATCCAATGCTCGTGTGCTTCTTCATTCAGAAGGTGTACATTTGTCAGTGGTTAGAAAAATGGTGGAATAGGAGCATCGAACGATAACCAAGAAATTGAATAATTCTTAAAATAAAATAATTGTGAATCGAATTATATTGTCCTTGTTAATTTGATTAACAATGCAATATCTCAAGGCATTCTTGTTCCCTGAAAGTAAATACAAGACACACCTTAGATGTACAATTACATTGTTAGATCCATTAAATGTTTAAAGATTATCTACAGAAACATTGTGTTCGTCAACGCTTTTATTTAGGATCAGCGACACATGGCACAGGGAGCGATAAATGGAAGGATGATCATATTTGGATAAAATGCATTCTATACAAATGAATTTATATAAATACGGAGTCACTGGCACAGAACACGCAATAGGCGTATCTCGTACGAAACGGTCATGAAGTTGCCTCCGTTTTCGGACGTAGCGAATAGTGTGTGACAGAAATCGCTTTCTCTAGCCTCGATGGCGTGCCTCTAACCGACAAAACGAACATTCGGCATTGTCGTGTCGATAGGTGATTTCGTATGAGCGGACTGTCGTGAACCATGAAAAGAACGTACGCCACGAAAGGATAAACGAACAGTGGGTATCAGTCTCGGTAAGGCGCAGGCACTACATCGACGCCATGAATCCACGACTTTGACTTGACGCGATTCTAGCGGAAACAAGATGGAGTACGTCCAGGTCCGGCCGAACACGTTCCGGCGCCCTATAATCCTCAACTTGTTATTACTCGCATATTTTCGTTAATACGAACTGCATCTGCATTGTTTCGACGGTACACAAGTGCCAATTGTCTAGACGCAACTGTATCTCGAATAAATCGTTGCAATAATTCATCTATTAAGAATATTTCAAAATTTCCTCGACGATAATTAACAGGTTATTTTTCTTGTATTCGAGCATTCTATCGACTTGTTTATGAAATGACGTGCATGCTTCTATACGTGGAGGTACAATGAAATATAAAAATTTGAAACGAACCTTTCGAGTAGCATCCATCTAAACCGCGTGGAATAACCAGTTATCGCAGCGTACAGAGTACAGAGCGTGCACGTAGGTGTTTCTCATCTGAAAGGAAGACAGCGTCAAGAGGAAAAACGTTGCAAAACTTGTAGATATCCTCGTCGCGTAATATGTATTTCGATCGACGATAATCGGCCGCACAAAGCGTGTAGGTCCGTTAAATTTTTCATCGGCGCGTGCACGCGGGCCAAGAGAGCTTGCTCTCCGCTGGGGACGCGTTTGTTTGATCGTTACTTCCTTGATTAGAGAGCACGTCACAAAGTTAAGTACTTTTATTTTCGTAATAATCCGATTTTCCGTCTTTATTCCCGGTAGAAAGTACCGATGCCCCGGGTAATTGGCTGCTCCTAAACCGGCCCTGGAGAGAGCAAGATGAACGGAGAGGGACAGACGCGCGGAAGAAAGATGGCGGATGGAGTGGTGACGCCGGCGATGGCGCGGGGTGGGGGGAAGAGGACAAAGAAGCGAGCGAGAGAGAGAGAGCGGGAGCGCGACGAGTGGGGGAGAGACGAGGATGGGTAGACACGGGGTGCTGGGCGATTCGTTAAGAGGGACGCGGAGGAGAAAAGGGAGGGCGTGGGTAGGGGCAGCGGGGCGGGGGAGGGGAGGGAAGAAAGAGAGAGAGAGAGAGAGAGAGAGAGGGAGAACCGGCTCGACAGGGACGAGCGCGGCTCGGGAGTTCGGGTTAGCTCGTTCGACCCGTTATCCCCTCTCTCCCGGAGTCCCGAGTCCTCCCTACCTGTCCTTGCTTCGATTCGAACGAGTCCCTCCACTCTCTCCCCTCCGGGGACGCACGAAAACTCCCCCCCACCACTCACCGGCGCACTTCACCGGCTGGCGGGCGGCGGGCGACGATCGCGATTGCGAGCCGCCGCGGCCGCTTCTCTCTCTCCCGAGAGGTAGACTCGTTCCGTTCCCCTACGCGGTGTTCCCCACCACCGCGGCAAACAGCGATGCTAGCCGGCGAGCCATGCTACGCTCCCGCCACGGTGACGTCACTCCGAGTAGTGTAGTGCAGTGAGGAGGAGCAAAGTCGGCTCCATCCGCGTTACATGGCCCAAGTGAACGAAGCTGGTGCGTTTAAGGCGTACATATACAAGCGTGCATTGTAGCGAATCGAGTCGCCGATATCGCGCGCACACACACCTACCTATACCCGTTTTAATTCGTTCGATTAATGCACGTTACGTGACAAGTACCGAGAGTTACTCGATCGCTGGTAAAAAGGGTATAATAACCGAGAATCCGCGGCGACTCGCTTTCACCGAAACATGTATTGTATTCGACGTCGTCGCCGATACCGTTCGAGATCGTGATGTACGAGCCCGATGTGAATAATAAAATATCGAGTGTGATGTGAAGTATATTTAAATGTAAAAAAAAAAAAAAGTAAATCAATGGAAAGAAAGCAGTTGCGTTCGAAGTGAGTACTACACGTATAAATGTTGGGATGAGAGGAGAGTAATAAATAAATAATAATAAAAAGAAAAAAAAGAAGGAATATAAAGTAGTGTCGTGCCCGCGGTTATAAGGTTACGCGTTGAAAAATTTAACCAAGGAAGAAAACGCAACGGTTCTATCGTCTGGTAGATCGATTGTTTGTTAGTGGGGTTTTCCGGGAATCGTTTCAGGCGGGGGTTATACCGTATAGCCTCCTTGTCCTCGGGTGTTCGGCGGATGAAACGAGGCGCACGAAATATCGTTCATCATCACGTTAATACATCGACGCGAGTGTGATTATGCTCAACAAATATGCGCTGGGATGTATCGGCCGCCCGACCGCGTTGTGCTCTCGGTGTGCTTGGTGTGACGTGTGATTAGCCGCCTTTCTTCATACGCGATTCAGTGGTGTACGATGTGGTGTTCGGCGACGGTCCTGATCTTTCTAGCCGTTGTCATCAGTGGTGTCCACTATCAAGGCTTCTCCTCCTCCTTGTTCTGTTCGTCGTCGCCGTCGTCGCCGTCGCCGTCGTCGCCGTCGCCGTCGTCGTCGTCGTCGCCGTCGCCGCCGCCGTGGTCGTGGTCGTCGTCGTGGTTGTTGTTGTCGTCGGCGTGCGTCGCGGCGCAAAAATTTAATCGCGAGAGCCTCGTCGCCACCCTCTTCTATCGGCCGATCGTTCCACAGCGCTGCCCTGACGACAGCACTCGTCCTGCCTGGGGTCACTACCTTCCGGCTAGTGACTAATGTTAATCTGTTTGTTGCCAGTGATTAAATTGAGTGTCCGAAGTGGGAGGAAGCTCCTTCGTTCGTCGTGGTATACACGTAACGGTTCCTTCGTTTTCGTCGCGTGTGCGTCGCGAGCCCGGCCACGAGGAGTTCCCCGTGATTCGGATAGGAGATCAATTCTGTGTCGATTCGGATTACCAATACGCCACGGATACATAACCCATTGATTCATGCTCGCGTGAAACAGCGAAAATTGATAGAAAGAAATATTGTATATATATATATATAAACATAAATATATATATATACATATTTTAAAAAAAGGTGTGTATATATATATTATATACATATAGGGAAGAAGCAGGAGAGGCTTCTTCGGCCGACCCGCTGGCGGTATTGAATATCGGTGGTGTGGTGAGAGTGACGTGATTAGCGTCGGGCGAAGTTGTGTGTCGTTGTACAGTGCCGCCAAACGATACCACAACATCCGATCCCAAATGAAGAGTTCGGAGCAAAATGGTTAGAGAGACACGTCACCTGTGGGTTGGAAATCTGCCGGAAAACATCCGAGAGGATCGCATACGAGAACATTTCAAACGGTACGTATCCCCTTTCTACGTTTTTTTTTCTTCACAATCGGTCGGCAAAAGACGAAAGCCGCCTTACGTAACTATGTATGCGTGTATAGATGTATATACATACACACACACACACACGACATGCATAGATTCGTATACGGTCATACACGCACACGTAACACGCGCATGTTAATTCTACCAAAAAGCATAGTCAAATTCGTGGCATGCCATTTGGCAACAATCGTGTTCATTGTAGACACCCGGTTCTGCGTGTGTTTTCGTTTACAATGTACCTTGTACCCGGCTCGCGTTTAATATAGAGGACGCGAACCTTGAGACACCCGAGATTTACAGGCCTTTCGATTCGCCGAAGTGTTTCCAATTTACCTGTAGAGAGACCCCCACCGGCCCCGAATGGGAAGAATTGCCTACCGTTTTCTTCTTCTTCTTCTCGCCTACCTTTCCGTGCGTTTAAGAAACCCGAGGGATATGCCTTTATTGTTGCCGACAGTCTGACACGGCCAGTCAACAATAATGTCCCCTAGAATTTTACGACTGCACGGTCGTGGGCTTGGGCAACGACGTCGTCTGTCAGCCAATCCAGAATGCAAAGTACTCCGTGCACGATGTTCCATGACCTGTAAATGAACGCGGCGAGGAAGAGAGACAGAGTGCGGGAGAGACCCACTCGTTTGTTCGTTATTTACAAGCTGTTTGTTTATGTATAGCGTGTAGAGTGAGGGGAAGGGATGGGGGGAAGAGCCATTATCAGTTTCGTCGAAACCGGAATTCAGAAAGTACGTAAGATGTAACCCGATGTTTTCGACTCCGTGCGTAGACGACCGAGGATTCTGAACGCCCGTGTATGTGCACACACCCACACCTCGCACACGCACCAAAAGAGAGACGCGCCAGCGCGTGTACAAACGTGAGATATACGGAGAGCCTTGGCTCTGTCTCTCCTCTCCTCGTAGCGTGAGCGCGCCGTCATTTGTTTTTTCCCCGAAGTAATAATAGCTGAGGACAGCCATTTTGAGAGCCCGCAGCGGCACGAAGTTATTGTTCGACAGTGGCGCTCAAACCGGGGATCCCTGACCCGGCCGCGCCTTAGGCCCCTTCTGCATAGAAACCAACGATTCTAACGTTCATTTACCCCTGGTTTTATTAATATTTAATCAACAATATACCCATCGCTGCTATAACGCTTGAAAAATCGTCATGGAGTATCGGAAGAAGCGATTATGCGAAGAAATACCTCGCTAAATTCTCATTAGCCAAGAAGACCCAGCTTTCTGGTATAATATTCATAGTTTACAGTTTAATATTCGTCTTTGCTTAATTTTAGTGACCGATCGGTTGAATTTTATTATCCCAAGTTACATAATACTCTCTCGTCAAGAAGCGCTACGTGTTTCTTTGTGTTTTCGGAATATTTGTCGAATAAGATTATTTGGATAAGTAATCGTTATATATTCTCTCTCTCTCTCTCTCTATATATATATATAGACAATGTTCCCAATCTTTAATTGAATCTCGGAAACTAGAATTTGCAACTCAAGTTGCTCTATGATTTACGTTGGGAGTGCCCGCTGTTTTAATAATATGCGACTATCTGCATGAATGAAGTAGACATATTGTATACAAAGGAGCGACTCTAAAATGCAGGTAGAATTGTTAAAGAGCAGGGATCGAAGTAGGAAAACAGAAGTGAAAACTAACGGTGACGTTGGCGAAGCGACGCTCAACTTGCGGATACTTATCCGACCAAGACAACGGATATATATACATATATGTACCGGTCTTTCTGCTCTTATAATTCAAGAAATATCGTGTTCCTATCTATTATTGTCGCTTTCATCCATGAATTATTTACATATTTACGCACACAAAATTCTGAAATTGCACTCCTGATTGAATTTCATGCGACTACTTCACTGCAGCACGAGTACTTCTGAGCATTTTTCATTAACATAGATATTCATTGAAAACAACATTGCTTGCAACTTTGATAATTCTGTGCATCAGTAATTCCGACGTACCAGAGACAAAGTATGAGGAGGTGTAATATACAGATTGATGGAGAATAGGAAAAAATGGGTTTCGTACGGGAACAGTATATTTAATTACAACATTGTAGGTAGGTTATTGTTTGTTGTAGTTGTAAGTAGGTTAAGTGCACCGGTGAAATTATAGGATAAAATGTCGAATTTCCGGTGAGGGTGGGCACTTGGTTTCTCAGGAGAAATGACCTTACGATGTTTTCAGCGAGGTCTCTCCCGTCTTCATTGTGCTAGTAATTTTTCTCCTCGAAACGCACACGTCGGTGAATATTCGCATCACCAGCGGCGTTACATTTTATATACGTGCCAGCTGGCGATACTTGGTTTGTACACTGGCTTCGGTCTTACGGTCGTCTACCGTGCGTTATAGCCTTAAAGGTTCGTCCTTAAAATGGCGGGTGGCGTCGTTACGCCGTTGACCTCTCGTTTCTCGAAACGAGAGATACGAGCGACCGTAATACTTTTCCCAACGCGTCTTCGAATTTTTTCCATTATATTCTCGATTAAAAACGACACACCGAATCACTCTGTAACATACGACATTTCATGAAAATATTTTTCATATTATCGATATTGCCATTTTGTTGAGCATTCTACTTCTATATCAATTATTCATACGACAATGTAAATCAAGCTTTATTTCTTAAATCATTAGAGAGAAGATTTAATTCGATTGTGTATGTACTGCACTGTTTGGAAGGCTTCGACGACGGTGCCTGTGTCTATTTCGACCCAGAGCATCGACACGACCATGTACACACTCAATTTCTGCCGATTCAAGTAAATGAAGAAGCGTCTACAAGTACCCCTAAAAAAGCTGTTCAAGAGTTACAAACTAAAATTGTATACAATGGTTGCCACGCTGAGTGAATAAATGAAAATAGACCGAAAAGCTTGATATTTTAAATAATTACAGCCTACAGGTCCATCACATTGTCCTATATTCGTTTCATTCTTCGGAAGTTCGAGAAGTAGTTAGCGAATGGGAGGTGCAGGAAATGATAAATTGAAACTAAGAAATTCCGCGGTGCCTATCGCACATGCCCCGTAGTCCGTGCCTCGATTCAAAGATCTGTTTTGAAACGAATAGCCGCTGCACTCTTCTGTGTACGTGCATCGTATTCTGGCAACGCGTTACACCCACCCGTTAAAAACGTGCATTTCTCCTGTGCAGCCAGACACGCATAGGTAGAGCGCAACGTGTACCACCGAATTTCTCTGCACGCACTATACACGAGACAGAGAGAGGGACATAACCGTATCCATCGAGTGTGCACGCGTATATACGCCTCTGTGCACAAGTAATATGCACACGTATCGCGCTCGCAATTTATGTTCACACGGAGATAAGAGTGTGCGCAGCTCCCTCAAACATATAGAACCGTCAACGTTCACGTACACGTTGAAATTGTATTGGGTTCACCAACAAATTCTTATTCTTCTCTACGGAAAGAAATAAACTAGCCGTTTAATGCAAAAACGGTGCCGGTCGAAACAGTTAATCATTGGATAATGACGAGGAATCGAGTAAAAGTTTTGTAAAACACGAAGGATTTTACGTTCGTTTTGTGCGAGCCACAATATATTATAATGATTTTATATAACGGCTAGACTGCGGATCTTTATGCAAAATAAAAATTTCAACAATTTTCAATTTCATCTACTCAATTTCTAATTTACTCACTCTGTGAAAGAACATTTTTATACCAATATTTTCTGTATACACTACTACTAGTTTTATATTATATTTTCGACATTGAAAGTGCTAATTATTTCAACGATAGACCGTTGAGTTGATCGAATAATTTCCGGCAGTATTCATAAAAGTAGATTTCGCGAGGGGTACTCTGACATTTTTCTGAGAACATTTTTGCGGGCAATATTTATCATTTGGGTGCGTGCATGTGCGCTAGTTCGCGCGAGTGTATCGACAGAATGCTTGAGGGATTCAAACGTGTGAGAGCGCGCACGCGTATATATGTGTGTGTGCGGCGGGTTGCCGGCGTATTTTGTTATATTGATCGCGCGTGGTCGACCACCTCCCCTTCTCCAGCCTCCCTCTGCCCCATCTCTCCCCACCCCATACTCTACCGCGCCCCTGCACCCCATGCTCACCCCACCTTGCCCGATATCTCTCTCTCTCTCTCTCCCCTCCCTCCCTCCCCCTCTGCTCCTCGTCCCTGTGTTCCACTCGACGTCACCCATCCGAAAACCTTCGACTCTTCGACAACCTCCAGTCACATGTATTTTCGTGTGTTGGTGCACAGCCTACGATGATATACGAGCTGTCACAAATATGTATCCAAGTTACATAGCCGTCGTTCCTCCTCTCTCCTCTCTATGTGTTCGGGGACTCGAACTCGGTCCCCGTGTGCCGTGTGTCTGCGTGCGCGTCGTCGGTGTCGCTTCCTTATAGCGGCAATCGAATTCCTCGTTTCTGCAATCAAACGCGTCTTAAGCAAATCAAACACAAGATACACCTACGCGCCGCTTATTGCGGAACGTGTCTGAAATAGCTATCCCGCCGAGTAAATAGAAATTATTCGACGAGAAATAGCGTAATAGGTCCGCGAACTATGTCCGGTTCTAGATCCCAGTCTATAAGAAGGGACATATCGTGTCTGCATACCCTAACACACGCCTCGTTTGCTTAGACTACTCTAGTTAGACGTACATTGAGAAATTTATGCGATCCGGCTACCAGAACAGGTAGAGGATACTTGAATATTTAAACAAATCATCGTACACTACACCTTGGCTAAATAGAGGACGTTCAGTGTTGGGAGAAGAATTCTTTTTAGAATTTCGGGACAGGGCTATGTGCTATAATTGCTTCCGATCGGCTTTTTAAACGTTTTATAAACGGGAAATGGGTTGGCCATGAAATGTACAGTTATTTGTTTTCAGGGAAGTTGAACTACTACGTAGCCGTAGCGGCTGGAATGAGGCGTATGTAACCTAGATTACTCGATACAATTGAAAGTGTTCAGGCGTTTGAATCTTTCTGAGAACCTCTTCGAGTATTTCCGTAAAATGTGGAGCACGATCGAACGATCTCCAAAGGCGTGAACGCCCCCGAGAATCGCACGATGATTTCCCGATGGGGTTTTTTCCACGCAGAAGAGTTTCAGGACTCGAGAAAGAGAGATCGAACCGTCCGCGTCCCGAAAACACCTGGTTCACTTCAAAAACCGATACCGCCAAATTTCTTCATCGGTCGACCCTGGTCTGTGGTACGGTATCTGGCAAGCGGCCGGCATTGCGTTTCAGATCGAAACGACTACGGTTGCCTTTTCTCCTTCGTGTCTCGCAAGCAGCAGCGTGTCTCTCGTTTCGCGGCGTTGCCGGGTCCGCGCCGGTCGTTTACGCGTTCCTCACTTGGCAACGCCGCATCTTTCGCCCTCTCACACGGCGAACCGACTGAGTTGGCAGCTTGGTAAACGGACCACTCCGTATACTTGCCTCGATCATCGTTCTGCGAACTCGCACATTAGTTGGCCGCCCGTTCTTCAGCCAGAGGAGATCCTGACGCATAGTTTTTCATTTCTCAGTGTTGGCGAACAAAAAAATTCCATTCTACCTGTCCAAATCTAGAAAAACGTCCGGGAGGAATCCTGTAACGTAGGATTATATTGGTTCGGTGCTGCGTACCTAACAGGACATTGTGTGAGCGACGCGACGACGAACGTAAAACAAGTGATCCGTTTTTGCCTAATAAACATCCTTATCAATGAAGTAATCCAATGTTCGAGCGATTTCGAATCAAATAATCGAATGTCGATTTTTGTCGTTGGGTCGGCATAAAATACGTCCGAAATGTTCGAATCGTTCTCCGTATGGATTGAAACGAAGCGTCCAACGCCGACTGTCGACTCTGATGGTTTATAATGCGTCGAGTGTATATAATACTTATAGAATAATGCAGTCTATGCATGTCTCCGCATAATGCCAGGATATACGTGTGTATGTATGCGCGAGGATACGTGCATAAACGCGGACATGTAGCTGTCGTATGCTCTCCGAGGGTTCTTGGCCACATAGAATACACGACTGACTTTCACCGACTAAGGCGCCGAGTGTATAAGGGAGGTGGACAGCGTACGAGACGTTCCGAAAACATCGGATATCCGTGGCCCATTGCTTCGACACACACATTTTTTCAGACGTTTCTGGACACCCTTGATCCCACACAAAATTATAAATACCCACACGCACATTACTCTTACGCGAATAGGTATCCTACGGTTGTTAAGACCTGTATACCAAAAATGTATATTTTTTAAATTGTTCAGAGAATGAAAGTTGATATTTTATAAGACATAAAATCTGCAGTGTACTAATAAATTGACGTAATGGAAAAGATCGTATCAGATTAGTTTTCGAAAATCTGATTATTTTTTGCGCAGTTCATTCCTCTCGGCGACATATTCTAATCCCGTTTTTTTTCTAGTACCACGACCTCTCGCCGGCAATGTATTGAAAACTATTCCCCGATCAGGAATTGAATTTCAAAAATCGTTCTTGTATCATTCACCCTGGTGCGTGCGTCGTTCAATAGTATAAAATCGAATGGGTCAAGTATACCGTTCAGTGACCCTGTTTAATAGTTGTTAAACGTGAGCGCCCCCATTTTCTTCGAAGCAAGACTGCATGCGCAAATAACGGTACGGTAACGTTTCCAGTGTATTCTGCATTTTCTTTATAACCCCGTCGAACAAGAAAAGAAGAATTAGCATAAAATATGCAAACGTTTGAAAATATCTTGGAAATAAATTAGACACGAGTCTCTTTTACGTCTGGTAAGCTCTTTTCCTGACGATTCTTTTTCAAATTGCAAGCATTCCGATTTCTATATTAGGAAAAATATCCAATATGGCTGCCTCGGACGCGAGTCCCAACATTCCAACGTCGGTCCATGGATTCCCAAACTCGTTTCAAAAAGCGTTCGAGTACCTTCCGAGGCGAACTCTTCTAAATTTACCACTGACCTTTTCGCGCGCGATAAGCGAAGAACTCTTAAATATTCTTCAACGCAAACGTACGTTAAGCAAAAAACAAAAAAAGGAATGTTGAATTTCCGTACCCTCGCTCCGGTGGCACGTTTAAATCGAGACCTTATTTTTCAAACACCTTGTGTGTATATTTTCGCAAGCCGTGTACCCCGCCTCTCGTCATCATCTCGCTATGGTGTTTGTCTTCCACGAGTCCTGAACCCTGCGAGCCAACCCTAAAAATAGCCCGGCACCTCAAACACCCCAGTTGCTGAACTTCACCGTTCTCACTCGCTTCCTCTCGCTCTCGCTCGTACAATTTCGCGTTGTTTCGTATTAATAGAATGCTTTAACAACTTCGAGGCGCAGGAAAAACACGCGATAAGACTTGTGAACCCCCCTCTGTGCGATAAACGCTCGGCACGACCATGGTCAATTTTTTCTGCTTTTTCTCTTCCGTCTTTCACCACGTTTCTTTTTTTGTTACTCGGCCGTCGTAACTTTTCGGGTGGTGCGAATGCGATGGGTTTTTGTTAGTCACGTACCCACGCCACGGAAACGTGCTCGAGTGACCCAAAGGGCTGACGAGAAATTGTAGATCTGGAATCGATAGAGTTTGCAGGCGGCGGCGTTGCCGGCTGGTACGCCCGCCGTGCGCCGCTCGAACCGGCAACGTCGCTTGCGCTCCTCGTCTTCGGGGCCAGGCCGGAACGTACACGTTTTTGTAGATTTCAAGGCCTCTCCGTTCGGATTAAAAAAATAATCCCTCCGCTCTGCGGACCCCTATGCCGACTTAATTGTATCGCATTACGTGTTCGGAACGTTTGTAGCTTTCTGTGTGCCCCTTTTTCCTCGTCGATTCTTATTTATTCCTCGCGCTATTCTTCTATAGTTTATACAATCGGATACGTAGCCCGCGGTTACGATTATAATATCTTTTTGCAAATCTATCATTTACAGCCAACGACTTCTTCAGAAGTTTTTTTCATTTCACTGTCGCTTGTAGTGTTTGGTAGATTGAATAGAAGTAAATTTAGCGTTCGTTACCAACCAGAAAATTTATACGGTCCGAACGATGCGTATTTCGGTCATCCGTTGGGATTGAACAGGAGCCAGATCCTTTTTCTCTATTGTCAGTGAGTTTTCCCCGATTGTTAACTGTTCGTAGCTCCGAGCGCAGCATTTCGGGTGGAAAATTAATGCGTAACGGAGCCACGAAGTTAATATATGAGGGAAGAACAAAGGAATCTTTCTCACCGTGTGTTCAGTTGATATTTTTCAAGCGTTGGGGAATAAGTAGAGCGGGGCTCCGTTTGAAACGCCTCGAGGGGCCTGGTAATCCGAGATCCGGAACCAGCCCGAGACATCCGGACCGGGGAAGGGCCCAGGTTTTCTCAGGGACAAAGGGAATTGCCATAATAGATCGGTCAAACAACGACACACCACCTTTTTCGTCGGCGAAAACCGTGGTGTGGCCTCGGCTTCGACTTTGTACTCGGCCGCACAGAAATATCGATGAATTCAACCGAACCGAACATCCTGACAATAAGTCACTTATTCAGACTCCGTGGACCTCTCTGCACACTGCTATTTTCGTACGGCGAATGCTTACGAGGGACGACGCGACGCACAGTGGTCCAGGAGCCCGCTTTTTCTCGTCAGAATTCAATTTTTCCACTTTCAAATTACAACAAAATTTTTTCTCTCTCAAATAAGAATCCTCTGAAAATTACGAAATTCGAGTTCCAATTAAATAGTTTAATTATTTCTTACACAATGTTGAAATTACCTTGACACACAGTCAAACATTTTTGGGTAACAATTTTGGCCAACGCTTAGCAGAATTCCTTTTAAATATGATTATATACCCGTGACTGTTAGGATAACAGCTAAAAACCTTTATGAACGTAGTTACATTGCGCAATACGTCGCAATTCGACCCTGTAGAGCCTTGGTCAATCGCTACCCATCACACTATCCGAAAATTCTTACTATTGCGCATCGGCTACGCAACAAAACTGGAAGAAAGATTCTTCTACCACCGCATTCTCGTTATTTTTATAAGGTAATGTAAAATTAAACATTGTCTATGCCTGGAAAAGAGTGTACGGCATAGATCGTACACACAAACGATAGTCAGGCGTACAGTGAGGCATTGTGGGCAGGCGAGATATGCGTTACTTTATCGTTCTCGATTTTACGAAGTCTAATTACAACGGACAAAGACAGAGAGAGAGAAGGAGAGAGAGACCGTGTCCGAGGATCCTGAATACAGGTCTGGGCTGAGCTTAGCTAGCCCGGTGGGCAAGCACAGACATTGGCAGGCAGAGGTATAGAGGTAGAGGCAGAGGCAGGCAAACAGGCAGGCAGAGGCAGCTCGACCCGACATGGTACACCGGTTCGCGACGGCGTTGGCAACGTCGCACGCCGTCTGTGGAGAGCCGGCAACGCCGCGGCAGCTATTATGTAACACCCGGCAACGTCGCCGGGATACACAGAGGGGCGCCGGGAGTGAATGTCGGTGGGGAGAATAGGGGCGATGGGGAGAGTCGAAAGGTGGGCGGTCGGGATATTGGCGAAGGGAGCGAAGGGCGAGGGGAGAAAGCATTATATACGGTAGGGAGAAAACGGGCACATACACGCCAGGGTCCCCACCCTTCGGGTTGCTGCTGCGTCACACGAGGCATTGCAACCCCTTGTCTATATACATAGTCTTATACACGCTCGGCTACAGGGTGTCCGCAGAAATCGCGATCACCTCGCTCCGCTCGGAAATGTATTCAGAACTATTATTGTATGTACAATATACATATAAATTGTACTATATCCTGCAAAAGAATAGCGGTCTCACCAGTCGAAAAATATTGAAAATCTATTGGTCTTCCAGTCTATCGAAGAATTGGCTCCAGTTTTTCATTCATTGATTTTTAGGGTTGGTAGTCGGGTCGAATCTTTCATGATTGGTCGACGAACAGCCTCTTGAGATACTTATATAATTCTACATTTTTAGGTGGGCTTAAGCAGATCATTTTTATTGGATTTCGGGTGACGCAACATGACAATTTTTTCCAACCCTTCTGCGATCGTCAATTGTCCCTCTTCCGATGAATGTTAGGAAAAATGTGTGATAGCAATTTCTTTATGCAACCTCGAATTTTGATGCAACGACCATATATCGGACCAAGCGAAAACCGGGATTGTTTTGCAACGGACGCTTGGTCAATCGATGCCAACCTACTTTCGATCACGGGGTACACTGGGTAATTAATAATTAATCGGGGAGCATTACATTCGTCGCGTCCCGGAACAGACATTTTCATTTCGAGCGAGGAACGTTCTCAGTTGCGGAACATCCGGTATATACCGGAGGTAATAGACACCGACGTATGTGTCTGATAACGAAATTTTCTGTTCGTTCTTTTCCCTTTTTTCTCTCTGCTCGCTTGTTAGACTTTAAACCCTGCCGGCAGGTTATCTACTTCAGATTGTAACGATTCTATCGTTGGAAGCCCAGAGCGCGTTGATATGTACCTGGTATGTATCTAGGGAAAAATGGGTTTCGCCTGCGCCGAGAAAACGTACGTGGACACGGATCGCAGCGGAATGGAATAAAAATCGTCTAATAGGTCATTTACGAAGCACGCGCGTTAGTTACGTCACTATTCTAATCAGAAGCCTTTCTAGGACAGAGAAAATCGCGTGCTCCGCTGCTCGTTTCGAAAGACCGTTGTTCTGCGCTTATTATAATGTCCAACGAAAGTCTGAGCGATTTCTGCCGCAAGTCGATCTGGGAGGAAAGCGATAAACTCATCTGTTGGAGATCGACGAGGATTTTACGCGATGAAATATAGAAAAATGATTAAATTGACTGTTTCTTTGATAGCATCTCCCACAGTGTCGCGTCCATTTTACTGGAAGCCTCGGTTATGGCGAAAAAGTAGGAACATCGATTCGCCGATATTTCGTCACGCGCATTTTATACTTTGGAAAGTTCTTTGCATAATCGGGCTGCGTAAATAAAAGATTCTGGGTTGAAGCAGAACAAACTGCCAGTCGGAGAAAGCGTGCAAATACGTGGAAAACGTCTGTGACAAATCCTTGGGGCGCTATCACGTAGTAGATAACGACACCGGTACACACAGTCGCTCGAAAATATTTGACCACCTATGCCGGCGGTCCGCAAGAAAAAGGCTTTATGGTCGTTAGCCTACCATTGCCGTTCGGTTACTCGATTCACCTAATTTTCGCCTAATATAAGTGGTCAAACATTTTCGACGCGTGCGACTCTTCGATGTACAATGCGTCTAACAACTATTCGATCACTAAACATCGTATGCGTTCAAACGGTTTCTGGATGCACAGCACAATATCATTGCTCGAGGTGTAAATTCGCACCGCGAATACATTACCTCCGGCTGTCGCGACGACCACGTCGAACGAACTGCTAATTACATAATTATCATTATCTAATCTCGACCGTTTATTTACCAGGAGCGTAAGAAAACAGCGGTTGTGTAATCCTGAATGGGTTTCCCTGGAATCGCGAACATACAATTTACAATTCGATTTAGTTTTCTACCGCGAAATGCTCTCGAGATACTGGCCAGTCCCGATCGGCTTCGATTCCGGGAATTCTGCTCGCCAAAACTGTTACAAAAGTACACATTAGGCTGAATCACCGATACAACGCTGAGGTTATTTTTCATTGCATCTTCGTGGCACTTTGACCGATAGATCAGCGAGCCAGATAAAAGCAAAGTCGAACATACAACGTCCCTACGACCGCTTTATATCCGTTTGCAATCGGACCGATTGTCGGCCGAAGGCGATATCGCCAACTGTATCTTAACATTCCGTCGAAAACGTACTCGAGGCGATCTCTATCTCAAGAATTAAAGATTTCAGTCGGATACAACGAAGAATTTTCGTGCATAAGCCCTGTGTAGTCCGAGTGTGTATTTCATCCGAGCAGTGATTTCATCATGACACGTCTGGTGCCACGCCGATGCCCATAGAAGTAGCACAAAATCAAAACAAATATTTAACACTGAACCTACCTGAAGTTTTGTAATTGGATTAGAAGTGGTTCACGTCGATACGCAGCATGTTTACACTTTACACTGCTCGGCGACCGAGGTAGCTTCTTAGCCCTTTGCGGGGTACACCCCGCAGTGGATCTTACATCCTAATGCTCCTGTTTTCTAAGATCAAGCCTTTAATGTACTTTTAATGATTTGAATAGTGTTAATAATACAGGAATAATACGAGCAAATAATACAATAATTTTTTGTCTAATTGTAGGTCTTGACAAACTTTGGTTCACTTAATAGATCGTAGTGAAAATAGATTTTCAAGTTTAGTAAAATAATTGTGACGGTCGAACATTCTTCGACTGAACTCTTTTATACAGGTACTATTAACTATTCGCAATAGCGTTTTTAGATCCCCGTTGGAGGCGTGGCGAGGCGAGGCGAGGCTCGAGTTTGTCGAAAAAGGCGCGTTATCGTGTCCGGGAACCGGTTTTCGGACACGAAAATCGCTCGTGGCTAGGATGGGAATGTTCGTCCGGTTCCATGGGATTTTCTGTGGCGAATCGCACAGCCGCCGTCGAGGCGATTCGTGTCTCGGGAGGCCGTCGGTTGAGCGGTCTCGCTCGCAAATGCGTCACCAGCCTGGTTTAAAGGTTAAAATTATGCAACGGAAACAGAAGCGTTAGCAGGTGCATTCGAAATCTCCGGACGAAATTATCGCGGTTAAACTTAGATTTCGAAGCATCGATTTTCTATCGGGGACGCGGAAACTACGTCACGTCGATCTGCACATTAACGTTCCTCGGCCTAGGCGTCTGGAGACGCCTGGAATTGCCTTTTCTCTTTGCGAGGACGAGTTCTCGACACTATGTAGCCGCACTATGCAACCCCAGAAATTATTCTAACCTTTAACCTCTGTACGCTCGTCGTACGTAATATTCTTTTTGTATTTTCTTTTGCACAATAAAAATTAGGAATACTGAATATTTTTCTTATTTCAATAATTTAAAAAAATTAAATTTTTTATAAATAATACATCTTTGTTATTTTTACAAAGTAATGCAAAATAGTGCCGCGTGGCTGTAGTGTCAACACGCGTTCAAACTCGGCGTCACCTGTATTTTGCAATCGCGATAACGATAATTTATCGCGCACGGTTGCGCAGTTTGCGTTTTCCTTTGGAATTAAATATTAATACGTCACGTTTACAATTAATGTCGGATATTCCTGTGATTTATGCGGTAAGGGTGTTTTATTTTTATCAGAACCGTTGTCCAAATAATTTCAGCCTGATTTACAACCCCGAACGATTTGCTCTCGAATTATTTTATCTTGCGCTCGTATAATTATCTTTTTAAACAAACTCGTAATTTATTACGATCAAACGGAATTCATAATTTTCAAACCCACGTTCTATGGTAATATTCGTTATAATGTCGCCGTTTGCGTCAAGAAAATTATTCCGATGTTCGCTGTTCGTATTATTAACTTTTTCAGCAGGCTCGTAAATTATCGACATTATTAAGAAAATGACTAGAATCTATTTTAAAATTACTATTGCTTTATCTTTTTCTCGCACAAACACCTTGTATGTTACACAGCCAATTTGCGTTGAAAAGCTATTTTAGAAGTGGTATAATTTTATTCTTAAACAAATTCGTAGATTATTTCAGTAAAGAAGAATTTACAATTTTTTTCAAACCCAGGATGACCTAAGGATGATATTCAACACTAACCGTACACTGTTTTATCATAATAACAAGACTGAATTTATTTAGGTTTTGTGCAATTTTTATCTCAATGCGTGGTTGGGTAAAAAGATTTAATCTCCTGGTCATTCGACCTGTTGTGGTCAAACAGTTAAACAAAAAACTGTCGGATCATCGAGCGATGCAAACAATGAGTCAAAGTCAGTATATGTACATATGAAACTGGGAACCGTTTCGCGGTGACTCACTGTTCGAGGTATTATTGTCGTGGTGTCTCGTGTTTCCAATAATTTCCATCGAAGTTTACGATAAAAAGAAACGAAGTGTCGGATGGTAGCCTTGCAGGGCCCGATCGAAACTGGAACACGTAAGCAGCGACACGCGATTATATTATTTAGAGTCGATGCAACTGAAATACAATATTTCGCCTGAAAGGCACAGAAATATCTAGTTTCAACGACCTCCGTCCTTTCTGTGCTCGGGGATCGATTTGCTTTCTCGACTTCGTGCCCCGCGTTACACAATTTCGTCGTCGGAATCTAGATTCATTGAGAAGTTTCGTAACCGTGTTAGCTTGTTTAGAGGAGAAAAGAAAAGAACAGAATCGGACGGCCCACGTTTCGCGCATACGTGCCCGGGAACAGTGTTTCTTAATTATTCCAAACAAATTACCGCAAATGTCTGCCAATCAACTATTTTATTTAACGTCCACTAAATAACAATTTTATTCACAATGCATACGAAATAACGATTTTATTCAATCTGCACTAAATAATGATTTTATTGTATTTAATGTACAAATAAAGATTCTGTTTAGCAAAGGAAACCAGGGCAACATAATTGAGTATTACATTACATTGTTCTTTATTGTTCGTTTCACCGATTGTCCCATTTTATTGATCTGTGTGCACAAGGAGACAGGAACTTAAAAATGAATGTCGATCGACAGACACCGCAAACACTACCCAGCGTCCCATTTCCCAATCCCATTTTGAGTGTTGTCTCTTTTGACCCTTTGTTTGAGTTGCATGGGGTGCAGATGCATTTCTGGTCGAATTTTCGGTATTTACTCAGGGGACCATCGGGCAAAGGGTCATTCAAGCAACACACCATCTTTGCATCTGTTAAAAGAACAAATCTATACACTATACACAGTGGATACTGTAACGAAGCCGATGTTCCATAAAACCGAACGAAAAATGTATAAAATGTGTCTCCGTGTCGAGCTTCGTGTTTGAATAACATTTTATCGTATAGAGTTTCGTTTTTGGTTTTCAGACGGAAGATAAGATTGAAACGAGCACCTGTGCTCTCTAGTATGGATGACTAACGCGCGGCTACTGTAGCTCTTAGTCATTATACATATTTACCGGTAATAAACCGCGATGACGGTGCCGTATCATCTAGTTTACATAAACCTTAGTCACAAGCGTTGATCCGCATCAAGAGAAAAAAAATCAGGAGTGCAATGATGATGAAGCGCATACAGTAGGGACAGATTAAATGTATTTATCTTATTTTGCTAAGAATTTTCCTTCAAATTTTCCTTCGTTCATTGAAGGCAGGAAATCATTAATTCGACGCTCACTCGTGTCTCTTCCGATTACGGTTGTATTAATTCCCGTGCTCGTTCGATCGAGCCCGAGGTCCTTCCATCGTCCGGCACGGGCAGGAAGAAGGACATTCAACATCTAGGCAAGGCTAAAAAACAAAAAGGGAGGAACATCGAGGCAGCAATTACCGGGCACGAAACGTGACAAATCGAGAGGCCGCCTCTTCCTCGGCGGTTTTTAGGCCGGTCGTCTACGTCTGTTGTTTTGTAGTTCAACGACTCCTCTTTCGCTGCCACCTCCGCTCGCGTTCGCCTCTTTCACCTCCTCCTGTTTCCACCACCTTCAACCTACGGGTTCCTCGGCGGAGGAGACCTCTTTGCGCTCGCAGAGAAACCGAGCGACAGAAACGAAGCGTAGTTGCACGTATGATCGAGTGCCTCCTACAAACTATTGCACGGATACGGAAGAAAGTGTGTACGGAGCCGGCGACGATAAATATTCATAAGGACAACCGATGTGGGACTGCCAGCTACCTTCGCAACGAGAGAAACTCCCGTATAGACCCCTTGTTAGACCGACGCAATAAATAACGCGGTCAAAACCGAGAGACTTCCGGCTGCCGAGCCTTTGGAAAATCTCTCTCGCCACTACTACTGGAAATCGCTTTTCGAGTCGGTTGGTATCCTCCATGTGCCCACTGTCTCTCTTTGAACCTATTTTTTGCGGGCAATCGAAGCGAGCGTAGCACACAACATTTTCCTAAATCACGTAATTGCACCCTTGACAATATTCAGAAATATTTTTTGTTGCGAGGAAGTAGATCTAATATGTCAGCACGGAGGTACGAAGGTACGGCAGCGATGTTTGAATACAAGATCTGCAGCGTAACTCCGTCAATTCTCAATTTTCCAATTCTCCAGGTTGCTACGTGTCGCTCCGCACAAAAGATCAATTATCCGCGACCGCTTCTTGCGTGTTCGACTAAACTATTCTCAAGTTGACATCGTTCAAGGATTCCTATATCGAAGTAACGCTAACTTTCGGCCTATACGAAGCTTCTTGCATTTCTGAACTGTAATTGCTTTCTCCTCGATGTCTGTGTTAATCTGTGGTTAACCAATTCTTTGAAAATATATTTCGTCACGCGAGGAATTAATTATCCGTCATTATTTCTTGCGTGTTCAATCGGGACTGTGGCGGTGAACAGCATTATTAATATTACGTATAATAATACTATGTGTTTTTCTTTTCCTTATTTGTACAATTCGTACGAAGAAATTGTAGAACCACATACTCCAAGTATATTTGTGGTTCCTTGGCCAGTTATATAAATTGATGACTGCCGGAGTGCCATCTGTTAAAATCATGGAACCTCCTGAAGAGCAGAATGCAATTAAAACTCGTAGCAACATTCCTCGCATCGACGTAAGGGTTGAAATAATCAAAGAATCCTGGCTGCTAATCGAGTAGGAGACGGTTCGTTTCGTCTAAAGACTCGCAGTCTGCTCGCAAGACACGCTAGACTCCGCCGCGCCGCGCTGGGGATAAAATTGCGTATCGATCGGTGGCGAGCACGAGATTCGAGTCGATTAAAAATTCGCAGCATTTCAGAATTGGAACTGCCTTTTCCCCGATTCTTTGTGACAGGGGTACAGTCTCTACAATCGTTCCTTTTCGCGGCGCAGCTTCTGTAAAGATTCTCTCTCTCTCTTCTTTCTCCGCTGTGCCAGCCCGTAAAGGTTAAATGAGTCTGGCGCATTCAGAGAGCGAGTTCGAAAATGTGGACGGCAGAGAAACGGAGAAAGAGAGCATGAAGGAAAAAGAGAAGAGGTAGTTTTCGAAGTACGTCGGGGAAAGGGAGACGCAGAAAGAGAGGTGACGATCGTAATAACCTCTCCCTCCTCCACCACCTGCAACGACATTTTACTATGTATTACTTCTATATAGAATAGTTCTCCATCTCTCTCTCTTTGTCTCTCCCCTTCTCTCTTTTGGTCTCTCGACGTTCACCGTGGCGTGTCTCTCCACGTACACGTACAGAGGCAGCAGCATTTTGCTGTACACTCACCTTTCAGTCGTGTATATCGGCACAGAAGCTTTCCTGGCTCGGTCGAACGAGCGTCGTTCCTACTACCGGCTGGCCGTGACACACTTATTCCATCGGCAGCCGAGCAAAGTGGCAGCCATCATGAAAATCTCACGGTTTTTCGATTCGACGGGATTCACCTTTGTTGCGACCGCCAACCGATCACCTGGAAACCCCGTGATTCACTGCGTCTAACCGAGGTACGGCAGAGCGTCACTTATCCGAACCAGATGGGACCCGGCTGGTTCGGAGAATCGGGCAATTAATCCCTCGTATTATAATATCGAGTAACACTCGAGTCAAGTACAGAATTGACTAAATATGTAGGTTATTGGTAGACAGCGGATTTTATGCATTTATGCCAAAAGTGCAATGATCATCATTTTTTCATTATTCATTTTTAGGTAAAATGTGAAACCGTAAAAACATAAACTTAAGGAACAAATAAATTTAGATTTGGTTTCACTTACTATGTACAACACAAATGAACACTTGGCTGGCTATATGAAATGTCTCTGCACGAAACGATTAAAAGAATTTCAAGTTCCGTCTGGTCCGGTTCGGTTATTGCACAGGGAATGGTCGGGTTCGATGAACTCTTCTGCTAGTAACTTCGCAGAATGATATTCTGCATTTTAATTAGCTGTTCCATTTCATTCGTCCTTCATCTAATTACACTGTTGAACTTTTGCCGAGTTCGAGCGTTCATTTCCATAAAGTTATTTATTTCTTGACAAGTTCCAACTCGGAACGAGTTCACCGTGGTCTAGACAATATCAAAGAGAACTAATTCCAGACTAGAAAATCGTCGTTCTGCGTAATCAGTCGATACACGCTGTATTATTACCGTTCTACAATTTTGCAATTCAGATTCGCGGCGACCGTTGTCTATCGGTATATTATTGCCATCAACAAAACCCATGACGCAACATTTATAGTTGTTGACTAAGAAGTAGCACGCTACTTTCTAAATGCGAGCACCCCCTCACAGTTTACATAATTCCGTGACCGATAAGCCCCAAAAAGTAACTCGTTCTCAGCTGCCACTAACCTCGTGTGCCGCAGCAACCAGTTGTACCATAAATATAAATACCGGATCCATTCGCCAAATAAAAGTCTCCGGATTTTATGCATTTACAAGAGAAAAGATTAAAAGACTTTGGAAATTTATTATTTCCGCTACATTGAAATTATTAATGAAAAATATAAATTTATAGGTTTTTGAGATATGACAAGATCTTTACAGAAAACAAAAATTTAGTGTATCGATTGTAAGAAAAAGTGAATTGAAAATAATAGATTGTTAGATTGTTAGATGGATAGAATAATAATGTTTCTAAATTTCCTTAACTTTTCGATGATAATAAAAATTCTTGAAATTCGGTACTGGGAAACGACAAACGACACAAGATCGAACGAAAAAAGGTCTCCTATCCGACCGATCAAGCCCACGTGACGCTAACAAGTGCTTTCAGCGTTATTCGCATGATTCGCTCGGCCGCGGGGCGATGCGATAATTGAGCGTTGCAAGTGCGGCGGCAGGTGCGTTATTTCCGAATGCTTTTCTCAGGGAGAGGCGTGTTAACGTTTCGCGGTGTGGAAAGAAAAGGAAGAAACGCAAACTGGGGTACCAGTCGGAACCCAGTTAGCCGGTTAGGCTGTCGGGATGACCCCCGGACAAACGTGCACACCATGACGACAGCCGTACAAACCGATTTTAAACACGTCGTTGCAACGTATATTTTTCGCGACGATGCTCGCGGTCCGTATGAATAATTCGATCGTAAATACAGCCCGGGCGGATGTGTTGGGGGAGCCTAAAGCACAACACTGCTATACAAGAACATCTCCCCTTTACTTTAAAGGCTCAGCCCGCGAGGAACGAGCTTCGAACCTACACGGCTCCGCACGAATCGATTAACTGGCCGGGGCTATCGTGAAAGCTAGCAAAACTGCGCATTACGTTTCTAATAATAGCGTTTGTGTTTCCACACAAATAGCTTCCAGCGCTCAATAAGATGACTCGACGGAATCCTAATAATCTCGCGAGGAGCACGTAGCGCGCCTGCTCTGATTTTTTCGTTTTCGATGAACGAGAAATCTCGCCACTGGTTTCAATCGCACCTACTGATTTTCTTTCGGAACTCACGCTCGCGTGACACCGGCCGTCACGCGCTGCCGTTCGTTAGCACGAAGCGAGCGTTTCCGTGTCGCGAAATGTTCGCGAACCGATACAGCGCAGAAAGCACGGCGTTGTTACGTATCGCTCTAAATGCATATGGCAGTGGGTACGAGGCACGAGGCACGAGGCGATATGACCGGCTCTTAAATTCAGACTTCGTCGGGCTTGTTGTCCGTTTATAATTCCTGTCGTGGTATTCTGGCGTTGGCGCGAAACACGACAGTCCGGGGGATTGGTGAACAGTGAACACGGATTCGACAGCGCTTTTAACGCAAGGTCAACAACATCTGTGCTGCTGCGCATTATTACACGCACGTGCACAACCACATACACACAAACACACGCCTATCAGAGCCGCTTGATCATCGACCGCGAGCTATGCCACCGAATCGGACCTCGAGCACTATGATTCGTTGCCGTCATCGGCCGCAATGTTTCATCCCCTGAAATTCAAAAATTCCTCCAAAAAAGAAAAAAATACGCCGTTCACGTTTATGACAATTCTGATTTGTGGGACTTGCTGGAACGTGTAGGAAAAATATTTTTTGCAGAGTACAATTTCTAGGGACATTAATTACTTTGTTTTCAGCAAGTATTGTTAACCAAACACCGAAAACGTATCAACCTGTATCAACTTTTTACCTCCAGTTATTTATTATATTAGCCATGTTTCATCGAATTCTATGTTTTCTTTGGTCATTCTTCTATGTTCTTTTTTTGTAGAAAATTTGCATCGTAGCTTGTTGTGGAAGATGATAATCCAATCAGGGCTTTTCCTCTCTCGTTCTGGATATACGTGTAGTATACGTCTAGCAATGAACTGCGAGAGGTTAAAGTATCGAGTTGGCCTTCGTTGAGCTTTTCAATGTCGTCGCAAGGTCAAATAAATGTCAGCATGATCTGTGTCCCTCCATATGCATCGTCGCGCCGTCTCAATCGTACATCTTGCTATTCGTTGAATTCACAGGTTTTTATAATAGATCATTTTCTAAAGAAAAATTGTTCATGTTTTCATAAAATTTTTATTCATTTCTTCTTTTTCAATCTGCACTGTTCTTTCGTTTGTTAAGATTGTATTCCTCGCCACACTTTTTGACGTCGCGACACCTGTTTCTTTGCGTGAGAATGTTGTTCAGAACGAAACTCGTGTACGAAGGAATAATTTTGTTGTCATAAACTACGGTTTATAATAGAGATTCTACAGGTGTGAACACCGTTCATGTACACCATCATGCATTTTCGCTATGCATACATTTATAGACGTGTGTATATTTGCCGGTCTGTGAACACATTTCTAGTTGCAGCCATACTTACATGTGTTTTGTGAATCGAATTATACGTGTTTTTGTGGATCACGAATGCTATGATAAGCGATCCGTGCATAATCGTCTAAAAATCCGGTTCGCATTCAGACTTTCGAACCGTCGACGATCGCATGAGCAATATTTATTTTCGCTTCGAAAATAGCGCATCGTGGTTCGCGGCAAAAGCCGCGTGAGCGTTCTCCAGGTTTGCGAGGAAATCGCGTGGGCGCGGGCGTCGTGCCGCACAGTGCGGCATTTAAATGGGGATTCGGGACGAAAATGAAAGATCGATTTTTTTTTCGTGAATTAATGTTTGAATTTACACAATGTATTTCACCATCAATCACGTCACCGATCAGAATTGAAACAATAGAAAATTTTTGTCCACATCACGCCGCACTGTGGCGCCGGCTCGGATTCACGATCAGGAACGATTTCGCTCGTCGATCCGAGATTGTTGATTCGAGGAATGACGCAGGCCTCGTAATGATTTTTATCCTTCCTCGCGGCCTGGCTCTCTCGCCGCCCTTACATAACAAGACTCGTCCGCGTTTGCCTTTGTTCGCGCGCTTTTCCGTTTGGCTTCTGTGATTTCTATTACTTACGCGTCTGGCTTTGTTGCACACATATTTGAATTCGTTAGGTAACTGCCAACGCCTGTTATAAAGGTGACGCCTTAACCGGCACTATTGAATTAACGCTATTTCGTGTTGAATCAACTTCTCTACTGATTTGATAGAATATTTTTACTTCTTCGCAGTTTATTTTGCTGATCCGTGTCGAAGCGTGGATATTTTAACAAATATTTTAACTCGTGAAATCTTGATTTTGTCCGAATCATTTGTTCTATCATTGAAGTTAGGGTTCAAGTTCCAATGCACACTTCCCAGAGCGAAGATCAAAGGCAGGCAGGCCGACGAAGTTCACGATCCTCGAAGATCGAGTGTTCGAGCGAACCGATTAGACTGCACAGTTGGAATGTACGGATTCCAAAGTTCATTGGGCTCTTTCCTTGAGCAGAGATGCGCCTTTTCCTGGCTCGTACGTGACTAAGCATAAGCAGCAAGGTCGACCTCGTTATCGTATATGTATTCGTATAACAAGTCCTCGGACTTAATCGTCCGGCGTAAGCACACACAAGGCCGTGCTCGTTATCGCTTACACATCCGTGTATCGATTTGAATTCTGTGATACGTTGGAAAATCGACGTGTTCATGCGAATTTCACTCGGATCGCCTATCAACGTCGCGTCGCGAGGATGCAGAGCTTGAATTGAATTCAGGAGGAAAAGACTTGACCGAGTCTGCGTCTCCCACTCTACCCTTGCCCTTCCACGACGCTATTCCCCCACCCTTCACACCAGTTACAATGTCACGTGACTGATTCGGTACTGGCTAAGGAGTGCTAAATGTACTCATTTCTGTAAAAAAATGCGAAACTCCGCTGCTTAATCATTACTAGACTGCATTTATAGCAAAATTGAGTAGATGAAATTTCAAATTGTTGGAAAATTTTAAAAATTGAAAATATCAATATGTGATTTCTCCTCTATTAAAATCATTAAGGGAAGAAAGAACATTCAATTTGATTTCTATTTCTTGCAATCGATGCAGACAATTTTTATTTTGCATAAAGATCCGCAGTCTAATCATTACACGCATTTAAGTATTTTCATAAAATGAAAAGAATCGTATAAAATGGAATTATTCTAGATCGGAATAAATGTTGAATTTTCAAGTTAAAATAGCTCCGACTGTAAAGGGTGAAAAGTAGGAGGACCTGTTCTTTGTTTCTGGCTTTGGAGAGCGTCACGGTTCCGAAACCGATACCTGGCGATCAGGTCCGTCGAAAGAGGAACATGGTAATTCGACGCCACTATAATCCGGTCGGTCGGCCCGTTACGCCTCGAAATAAAGGAGGAAGCCTTTTCCCGTGGCTGATTTCGTAGGTATCCTTATTTTCTCACGGCGAGAGAGAACGCGGCACACACACCGCCGCGCCATGTGAAACGCGAGCATCCATAAAATATCGTTCCGTCCCCGAGAATATCCCCATCGAAACCGGAGATCCGGCGGGACGACTTCGCGCGCGATCCGTCATTATCCGTGACTACCGTTATGTTTATTGACCGCAGCACCCGCTTAATTTCTCAGACGTTCGCTCCGGATGCCTATCTCGTCGGTTGGCAACGTTCTTTCCAACCGCCGCGCCGCGCAGGCGACTAACGGACTGCAAATTAACACTCTCTTGGCCGAGAGAGTAGTGTTAACACATCTCGACCAGATTTCCAAATTTTTTCCTGGAGAACCGTCGGACCTTTTGCATTGGGATTTTACATACGTATTTACCAGTATTTCAAGCACGCCGGCGATTTTTTTTTAGGTCTAAATAATTAAAATCGCCCGAGTTACATATTTTTTTATAGAGTTTTGAAACAGACCTTTTGAAATGAAAGATTGCTTGAAATGACCTCAGGAATCACATTTTCGGAACACCCTGTATAATGTCCAGTGTGAGTTTGCAAGATTTTTGCATTCTCCCGCAGTTCCACCGTCTGTGTCTTGTGTGATCGAGCGACAGGATTGTATTGATTTCTAATTTCCACTAGGTACAAATTCGCCGTGGCAGCGATTAAAGCGCGGATAAAGAGATACCATACTATGTATCCGGATTGGAATCGCGGCGGGAACGGATTGGTTTATAAGTTGTTTCTCCAATACGGATTCAAAGGCTCGTCGAAAGGCAACGTTTCGCTTTTCCACGCAGTCACTTTCGTTCTTGATTTCAGTTCTCTCGGTGACGCGGCGGGCAGGTGCGGCGGGATTATTGACTGTCCGCGGGACAAGCTACTATATTCGCGTGTCAAACGGTGCCACTCTCCGATTGCATCGGGTTATTACTATATATCTTATTATTAACCAGGAAAACCTAGTAATTCCCTCCGCGGGTAACTTTTACTTCCGGGAGGCGCGGCGCAAAGGGTCACCCAGCACACACGGTGAAACGTGTCGCAGAACAGTTCATGCGAACTCAATTTTCTGTCAACTAATTGCCAGGAAAAGTTTGGCGACGATCGGTACTCCCCGTGACTAACGTGCACAGGGTCGCATCGAATTGAACTGCGACGCTGTATCGGCTTATTTATGAAATTATCGTGACGCGTTCATCCGATTTTCAAATTAACCGGCATGAGAACGTGTCGCAGAATAATTCCATTATATATGATTTCTTTCATTTTATGGGTATGAAACTAATATAAATACCTTGTACAATAGTAATTAAGTGTATAGTTGTTACTGTGGAGCGTTTTTCTTCCACTTCTCCAACCGTGTTGGAACACGATAAACTTTCATTGATACAATAGCACGTTCCACTTGCAGATGCTGAGGAAATTTTGTTTCGAGAAGCTTATCCAAAATCGTGTCGAAAAGTTGGTGGAGTTGTCGAGTGGAGTTCGAGGGTAGTTATCGCATGAATAATCTGTTCGCAGAAATGACCCTCGATGTACACATGCAAATATCAAATAGCTGCCACGTGGTCAGTTCCGGACTTGCTACTTTCAAGACACGTTTTCGAAAGCCTATTCTTCAAGAAAATCGTCAACGTATTTTGCCAAATAAGTTGTAAGAAAGCTGCCTGAAAACAGGTGTCTTCTTAGGAACCGACAGCATTACAAAACTATCCTCTTTTCCTTCTCGGTGTCGCATGCGCGATACGAACGCACGTGTGCACGCACACGATGGGGTCACTCGATACTCGCTTATCTGGATAACCCGCGACTTGCACAACCGTGTCCTTAATCTTGAGCGGTCGGCGCAACGATGCTGGCGAATCTCGATTTGCATGTACGCGGATCGCAAAAACCAGGTTGGGATAGACGAGGCCAAGATGAGTTGCGCAACCACCAGCCGGAGAACCTTGCGCCAACTGAATGAAACTGGCTGCTATCCACGAAACCAGCCCTTACCGGTGCCATCGCAGGTACTCCGTCGCGATTTGCTAGTGGGTTCCTAGCAGTTTAACATGCCAGGGATTCTTTTGTCCAGATTTGATTTTTTCTCTAGAGCCTCTCTAGAGAATTAAAACACCTAGACAGGTCATCGTGCCTTCTGTCTTTACAATTAGGATCCGAAAAGTTACAATTAAGTAAAAATCATAACCAGAAATTGAGATTTCAGATAATCTCAATTTGAAAAAGAAACCAGCAAATTCCAGAGTCCTCGAAACAGCCGCATCAACGCGAATTTACTTTGTCACGCGGTATGGTAAAAGTAATGCCGACTCTATCCCCGCGGCTCTTATCGAACGCATACTAAAAGGATGCTAAAAACCGCGCATTAAAGTAAGCGTTTTCATTTAACGAACGATAAGATAGCGACGCTAAAAAAACTTCCGCTAAAAAATGTGTAATTAGCTAATTAGCCAATGCACTAGCTGAACTTGCCTCGAAACCACAATGTTTCGATGCTAATGCGATGGAAAATGTGGATCAGAAATTGTTTTCTTGCTATTTAACTCTTGTCGGGAACATGTTTTCCCATCTTCGAAACACCGGAAACAATGAGATGTTTTCGGTGGACCACATCGATTAGCACGCTTCGATTGAGCAATCGTCGATCTTCAAATCGGAAGGAAAGAACCTCATTCCTTTCGAAACTATGGTATGCTAATTGCGGTCCGGCTTTAATGGCGCGCTAACGCGAAAACCTGCGTCAAATCCGACAGTTTGTTCCAGGCGACACGCAAAGGTCCTCGACAAGAACCTTACGCTTCGTTTTCATATTCCTGCGAGATTTTATCAACGATTCGACACACACGAAACCGCATCGGTCAGATGAAATAAAAGATTCATGGAGTCTCGGGGAAAACGGCGCTGGGTCATTTCGGAAAGAACGTCTGACCACAACGAATTTGATAGACGAGCCGGACTACTTCGAATTACCATGCAAAAGAGAAAGTTCGATTTTCCTTTCGTGCACCTGCTTTAAGGGTTTGACGAATTTGCTGCTAGAACACTTCGCGGTGGACATTTTCTTCCCCTAACGAGGGGAGCGTTCTTTCAAACAATTATGCATTCATGACAGAAATGGATAAGTGAAACGTCCGATAGATAAAAATAATTTAAGAATATGAAAACAATTTAAGAATAAATTTCCACTTCGCTAAGAAATTAATGCGTGACCTAATGCGAAATGATAACGAAACAATGTGCGTGAACAGGCAGACCGCTCGCCGCGGGAGACAGGGAGAAGAACGGAGAGGGAGGTAGACCGACGCACTTTAAAAATACGCCGCGTCTATTCATAGACATTTCCTTGGACACACCGTTACTTCGGTGTATAAACATTCTGCTGGTGCACCGCCGCACCGCCGCACCGCGCGGCTGCACCAGCGAACGCAACAGTGCATTGCACTTCTAACCTCGAAAGAGCATTTGGTGTCTCGGCAAGACGTGCCAATTACAACGTTGCTCGCATGCTAAGCACGGTCTCTTTTCTCTTTACGTGCCATCCGCAAGGCTGTGTGCCGCGCGCCGCGTTCGCACTTTTCTGCAAATCTGAACGCGATCGCCTTTGCGTTCCTCGCGAGACCACGCCGTATGATCGCTTTCCGCAGCTTTGTCGATACTTCTCAGTCACCTTGTATACCGTCGTCCACCTATTTAAATTGCCCTATTTTAAAATTTTTAATCGATCCATAACTTTTGGATCACGCTATAGCAAGGTTCAATAAATTTTTAAATTGGTTACCCTCTTCTTAAAAATTAGATACACCACCCAGGACCCGGTTTTTTTAAAAACTCAAAAATCGTAGATTGGTCTTTTATCTTTGGTTCACCCATAGGTGAACTACATAGGTGAATATAAGAACTACATAGAAACAATATGTAGGTCAATTTTCTTTTGTACATGACATACCCTATTCTTCTAAATTTTTAAAAGAAAATTCTACAGATGTGCTCTTGATTTTTGTAATCATCTTATAGGAAACCACAATTCGTTCATTCAATTACAACCAGTCTTTTCTGTCGGATATATTAGGTACACTTTTAAAGAGGTTTGTCTTGAGTCCTTAAAGAAACCTTACACAGATCCCTTATCTTTGAATCGTTCTTTAGGAGATCACAGCTCGTTAAATCAATTGTCTCTTCTTTTAGATTAGGTTCACTTTTAAAGAGGCTTTTCTCGAGTCCTCTTAGAGGGACCTTACATGGATCCCTTATCCTTGGATCATTCCAGAGAAAGGTAGTACAATACATTTCTAATTCAATCGCCCCTTCTTTTAAATTAGTTGTATTTATGAAGAGACTTTTCTTTCGTGCTCGACACTATTCTGCACTTCTTCATTGAAATGCTCACCTTAACATTGCAACCACGTAACTTCCGATGCATTTTGAGTACAGGTCGTCCAACAACTCTGGTCCCCAGCTCCCCCTATTTTCGAAATCCTCCATAATGACGGGTTGCGAAAGGGGTACGCAAATCAATTTATCGATCGGTGATAATCGACGGTGGCCATTTTGTCCTGTTTAGCGGCGGCATCACACAACGCGTCGATGCGGCATAAAATCGAAAAGCGTCAGTACGATGTCAGCGTATTGCAAATTCCAGTGCTCGGACGTTCCGCTCGTAGAGGCGAGAGAAAGAAAGAGATAGAAGGTGTGTGTGTGTGTGTGTGAGAGAGGGAGAGAGAGAGAGAGAAGAGGTGGTGTCGGAGAGAATGAATTCGCCTCGAATGACTTTCCAAGAATGGAGGCAACGAGGCGTCCCGGCGAAATGACAACCGGGCAAGAGAGAGCCGCGCAGAAATCGTTTCCTTAAACTCGATCGTTTTCACGGACGCGAGGTAGGCGTGTGCTCTCTCAGGCTTCGCTGGCAGACACCAGCAACGGCTATTGATGGATCGAGCAGAACGATGATTACAGAACTGGTCGGTTATCACCGGTTATTACAGGGTCGACTACCGGTTGGTTGCCTAGCTGGCCGGCTGGTCTCTCGTCGAAGCCTCCAGTTTAACGATTCCACTTTTCTTCCGCGCAAAAGTCGCTCGATCGTTCCACCTCTCTACCTAAGAACTAACCCAAGAACTGTTGCCTTCTTCTCAAAATTCTTCTACGAGCTAATATTCGGTTGATAAACACGGCAGGAGCCGTTTCGCTGGGTTTCTTTTCATCGGATATGTCCTTTGAATGAACGGACAAACGCGCGACCAAGGTCAGGCAATTTATGATGCACCGATCCTGGACGTCATAAACTAAAAAGTTCTTAGTAAGGACCATTTCCAGAAAATAGCAGATGGACCGGAAGTTAGAAGATTTAAGACACCCGAAAGAAACGCAGCTGATAGACACATGCCCGAAGTCCTTCTACGGTCGTTTCACAACCATAGCTGCCTGTAACCCTACGTGTACCCTTTCTAACACCAGGAGCAGAATTTATGCATTTACGGGAAAAATGGTGGATGTGATTCCAAACAGTAAAATAATTACAAGAATTTAAGCGCATCAGAAATTCCTATTTCGTTCATGTTTATTGCGATTAATGCAAATCCTCAGAAAAATTATCCTTCGAAGAAGACACAAATAGAAAAAGGGGTAGAAACATATCGTTTCCCCGGTCAACTGAAACGTGGCACAATCGGCTGAGACAACCGAACAAAACGGACCTGCTCTCGACACGATCTTTGCCGCAAATTCATTATAAAAATTCTCCGTACAGTCGCGCCACAGCTGTACGCTAGTTAAGGAGGTCGTGCACCTCGTTTCTCCTAAAGAAACGCAAAAGCTAGTCGAACGACTATCATTAGACGTTTTTTTGCCACGCGAAAATAGTCTTCGGCAACAATTCTCGCGATCGGTTCTCCGTGTTTCCCCCTGTTCTTTTTCTCTCTCTCCCCCCCCCCCCCCCGACCCCCTCCCTACCCGTTTCGCCTTCTCCTCTCTTTATTCTTGTTCTTTAGCGACGCGTAACGAGAGATCGTGTTTTCTTTCCGCTCGACGGGCCACAGCACCCTGTTGCCCATAATTCACTCGCCGCGGAATGCAAAGCAGCCCCGTTTTCGCGAGCCGCACGATGTCGCATCACCTGCTTCGAGGAAGCGGATAAAGGAATACTGGAAACGTTCCGGGATGGTGCACCGGGCCCGGTTTCCTTCGAGTCCCATTCGACCGCAGGTCCTCTATCTGATCGCGAGACGTTGCCGCCGTTAAAACGATCGACCTGCGATCTCGTGTTCGATGTATCGACCCCGGGAAAACGTGTTGTATTCGCTTCGTCGGAATTCGAAAGCACTTACGCCAGTGCACGTTTAAGTGTCCGTTGCTGTCCCCCGATTCGAAAATAATCGGACCTCGGACATCGAGCTTCGAGCAGGACCATTGAAATTGAAACTCGATACGTTCCGGGTATCGGTATCTCACACGTACCCCCTTCGGTCGAAGTCACCGCCACGATTAAGCGTCCGTGGTTGGGATCAAATGCGGACACTTAAACCGGGAATCTGGTTTTTCAGGACGTTTCTTCGTTTGAAGAATTTTTTTTCAGAGGAACTGTTGAACCCCTCCCATTGGAGGGACCCCTCCCAAAACAGAGAACGGAGAAATAAAAATACGCAGCAGTAATCCGCTAGGAGCTAGCGTTTTTGCAGGCGAGTAGAGGATGAAATTCGCGGATCGGAAATTTGCCTGGTAATTCGCCTGGCAATTTCTCGAAGACGCGGAGTCGCGGTACGCTCGTTACGATTCCGGCAGGGACGAGACTGGTCGTCGCCAGGGAACGGCGTTGTGTTCTGGGAGCTCGAAATACATACTTTCTTCTTTTCTCTTTGTTCGTTAAAAAATGTTGATCAGAGCTGGCGATACGAGAGGAGAGAGAAAGAGAGAGATAGGGAAAATTGCGCGGCGGTCGTAGCCGATGGAAAGTTCCCGATGTCTGCTTGGAGTTTCACGCGAATTAGCTTCTCGACAAGTGTGTGCGAGAGAGAGAATCGCGCGCGGAGAGTTTCCGACGCCGCGCCGAGCGGACGCTACGGGGGGTTAGAGATCTCGTTTACATTTTGAAAGAGGACCTGAATGGCCGCACGACGAATGGACCGCCGCGCCGGCTGATCTCTCGGCGACTCGTCCCAAATTGAATCAATTGCCACTTATGAAATAACCCCCGGCCGAAGTTACATAAACGAGCGACAACGGCGCGCGCTAACTTACCTAGTCGACTTTGCTCGCACGTTTTCTTCGCGTTTCATGATTGTCCTCAATTGTACGCGATCGTGCACCGTCGTCGTCGTCGTCGTCGTCGTCGTCGTAGCCGGAGCCCGCAACACACAGCCGTTCCTCTCGCGAGAGGAACGCATGAAACGGCATTTTCTATGGGTTACGTAATGGGAGCTTGACATTTATTTACCTTTCCCTGCCGCGGTTTACCTGTAATTGCGGCCCCGGCACTGTACACAACCCTCGAACTGCTCGGCCGGCCAGCAATCTTACATTGATAACATTCCAGAAGCGGCCATTAAGTTGCGTCAGACGGCCGCGCACGCGGATCCTGGGAAATCGCCGGGAAACGCGCACTTAACGAGGGAGAACGCTTAAACGGAGAGAGAGAGAGAACGCTCGAACGGACGATCCGCCGCTCGCGTTCGTCATTTTTGCCTTTGCCGTTAACACCTGGATCCACGATTGCATACTTACAGTGGGTGTACAAAGTATTCGTACACTTTTCAAAATTGGATCCAACAGCTTGAGTTTCTTTTGAGACGTTCGAAGGATAAGTTTACCAGTTAATATGTAAATAATCTTTTTTTAATTGCTATTGGTCGCAATTGCGAAGGAAAAAGTCAAGGTTACGATGTTTAAAGTTTTTCTCTGTGCTTGTTATGAAAATTTGTTAGACTTTGTTCAAATCTTCTATTACAGAGAATTATTGTCGCTTTTGAATAACATGTTGAGAAACCCTCAGAATGGCCGTAATTTTTGCGAGAGGCCAGTTGTCCGGGGTCGACGACCCGCGGGCCGCGAGTCCGGGGAACGAAGCAGCAATGCAGTTCGATCGAAGCGGGTGTCCTGGTCGAAAACGCAGACGATTCGAGCAATAAAAATCAGTCTAGCGAGACGAACGAGCTTCATCCGACTGAATCACCGGTACGATTAAGATTCGCACCGGATGGCGTGCCGCGGACAATTGAAAGAAACGAAAGACAGGCTTTCGTAATGCGTTCCGTTTGATTCTTAACCCCTGGCGCTATAGCGTCGAGTCAGACTCGTCACGAAAATTTCGAACAGAAACCACGAAATTTTTTCTTACGCCATCGCTTCACTCCTAAATGCCTTATTAAATCCGTAGAACAGCATAAATCACGTGCTGGCGTGTACCAGCCGCTTACGCGCGCGAACAGTCTAAAAGTGTTCGGAGGTTATCGCCGGCTCCAAAGTGCACTGCAACAGTGAATATTTCAAGGAAATAGTTGTACGTACACGGTCGCCGTATTAATTGCCATTATCGAATCCCACCAGAGATAACTCTGTAAATCGACACGTCGCGTCGCGTCGCGTCGCTCTGTCTCGGACATTGTTTTTCGCGCGCGAGACTCGACCGGACCCGACATCGACGACAATTTCAATAATGACGGGGAGTCTCGATGATTGGCGGCTTCTACGAAGTTGTACGTTGCTCGACAAATAAAGTCGTCATTAACTGCCACGGGGGAGACACCGGATCGACTTTAATTGGCTTCCAGAGCCGCGTCGCTCTGTATAATAAGCCGCTGCCGCGGATCCGATGTGCTAACGACTCACGCGGATGTGCAAAACGAATGTCTTCGGCGGTAGTGTATTTCTGTCTCGAGCACAACGAAAATTCTCGGTCCACCTTTTTACGGCTCTGTCTCGTCGTTTATACGTTGCCGGTTCGAGCGATATCGATCAGTAAAACTTTAAAGATACATAATTGTCGTCCGGTGATCAATCCGAAGCAATCCCGGATGAATCGAATTATCGAGACGCTCCACAGAGTACCGACTCGCCATTCTAGGTGGAAAGCAATGTATGTGCTGTCGTTGCAAAGAGGAGATCTGAATCTTAAAGTTCATGGTAATTTTAATGGCGAAAAATCACTTTTGAATTTCTTCCCGACAGAAATGGGTAGATGAGATGCAAAACGGTCAAAACATTTCAAGAAATCTAAACGAATATCTATACAGCTCCCGTACAATTAATGCGGACAATTTTTATTTCAGATAAAAATTCACGTTGATCATAAAAAAATCCTGGAGTTATGATTTTCCTGCTGTTGGACAGGTTGCGGAACGGCCGTGGCTCGCAAACAATGCAGCTTTTCCTTGGTGTTTTTCCTCGTTGCTCATTTTTCTAGAAAATCGTACGTCGTCGCGATGAACGCGTACACGCATCCAGGCATAATTACTGATAATCGGGCATAGTCTTGCCGAGTCCAGCGTTAAGCAATGAATCAGACATTTAAAAATTTACTCGAACAGCCGATGCAACGCGGCGAACATATATTCGTCCGGTTCATTGGTGAGTCACGGTTAAATATCCGCCTTACGAATGTTAATTAAACACGCTGACGTTCTGGAGAGCCATTAAACGATCCTCTTTAATATCCTCCGCCGTCGTCGGGAGCACCGGAATGATCTGTATTTAAAGAAAGAAGGAGTCATTGTGATTCATCGGCGAACCTGAACGCACTCACGTGCGCCGACCGTTGAATCGGACAACTAATGAAAATTAGCAACAAACGACGGCTTCTTAATATTTTAAACGTTCCTTTCTTGATATTTTTCAAGCTAGTATCAATATATTATTCGTATCAAATCCGCAGTCTAGCTGCAATTCGCAGATGGCTCCGTTATCTAGGGTTAACAGCACGAATCATTGACCCGTGACCGATCAAATCATTTTTGCGTTAGTATTTTTTAACTAAATTGGACCAACACGAACGATCTATCATCATTTAACAATTTTAGTATAATGTAATCCAATTTAATATAGATACCGCATAAAATCACCGCGGATCTTTATGCAAAATAACCATTTTTCAAGTAATTTTAATAGATTGAAGATAGTGGTCCAGTGGTGATTAAATAAATTCAGTATTAAAGAAACGACGTCGGTGACGCCGAAGTCAGGGAAACGGCGGGAAAATTCGAACGGGTCACGTAACGCCAGGTAACGAGGACTCCACGCGGACAACCCGTGCCGTAATTACACATCGTCTCTGTCAATCAACAATAGCGATCTGCTCGTACTTCTTTTTTGTTGACTTGGTGAACAAGCAGATTCGCTTGTCGACGAGCTACATTTCCTGGGTAGATAGCGGTCGGCAGCCGGTTATATAAAAACTGTGCAACTCCGCTGACGGAAATCGAATAATGCGCGAAACAGGGATTCGCGATTTCAAAAACAAATAACGTTTCTTGCGTACGACGTCGACGATTCTGCAGATGATTACGAATGACATTTTCCTCCGACAAAATGCTGTACGCAACAGAGGCCTCCCGTACGAAGAACCTTTGTATCTTCAAGATGGCCGAACGCAAATGACCACCGGACTGCGGATTTTCATGCAAAATAAATTTTCAATTATATTAAAACTCCTTTAACTCTTTTTAAAACTGCCTAAACTGTTTAAAATTGCCACTATTCAATTCTGTCATAGGTTTTGCACTCCAAATTCACCGTTTTGCAAGTCAAATTCAACATTATGCAAACCAACGTCACCCATTAAGAATATTTAGGTTGAGAATAATACGATCTTTAAACTCTTCACTGTTGTAAATTACACCTACTCATTTTTGTCATAAATACATCGAATCCGCAGTAAACAATAAAGAAATAATAAAAATGGGAAAAGCTGTCGGACGTATTTTCGGCATCGGTCGCCGTCCCGTCCGCCATCCCGTCCACCATCTTGGAGCCTGAATATTTTACAAGACGGCGCTGTTTTAACTTCAAGTCAAGCCATTTGTTCTGGTAAACCGTTAATTTTAGTATTCGCCGATTCGCTCGCGTATTTCGCCTCTGTATATTATGTCACGTCACGATGCTGCAATCGTTTTTTTTTCTCTCAGCAAATTTCGAAAATAATAACGGCCACTCCGCGAGCATGAGATGCCGGTTTATCCACGAAATGGCAGGTTTGTCAGCGCGAGTCCCAAGGTCAAATATTTATTATTTAAACGCGTGACGATTTATTTTCGCTATCGATGGAATCGCAGAAATATAACACGCGCGATTCCTCCTCGAGCAAAACATCTCCGGGCTTTTGTGTATGTATACGTGCTCGCAAATCGAGTTAACTTATTTACATGGCTTATCGAACATTCTATTCCCCGTCCATGGGACACGGTATCCTTTCGATTGACTCTCGATTTAGATCGAGCAACGACACCGTACAGATTCGGTTCGTTGTTCAGTGATAACTGAAAAAGATTCTGCTGAGGAGTTCCTATGTTTAGCTTACTTCATTATTGCGTTTCAAAACAAGACAATTGCATTATAATTCAAAGATCTTATCGTAGTACCATTAGACGGCGGATTTTATGCATTTATCACAAAAATGAGAAGGTGTAATTTAAAACAGTGAAAACATTAGAAGTAATTTTCAACCTATTAAACATATTAACGAAGAAAATAAATTTCTACCTCATTAAATTTTTAATAAGTAATCAAATAGCGGAACATGAAGCAAAAATAATCTTTTATCCTAACAATGTTATCAGCAAACATGAAACGTAACTGTAGATTTTACATACGCTCACAGTTCTGTATTTCAGTTACGCAGTTTTGTCATAAATGCATAAACATCCGGAGTTCAGTAATGATGATGATAAGTAGACACCGGATGTTTACGCATTTATAGCGTCCACCAATTTGTCGAATACGGTAGAACGTGTATGGTAGCAAACATAGATGACGCCTCTATTCTTGTCGTCTCATCTCCAATCATGGGAGCAATCCCAGCATGGTTTGATCTGGAACAATCTTGGATCTGCAGCAGGCTAACTCGGCAGGAGTTACTCAAAAATCTTCCCAATTTCGTCACAGGGCTTTGCAAACCAGTCCCCAAGAGCTGCAGCCACGAGAGCAATCCCAGCAGGCTCTGATCTGAAGTAGCCCAACCCAGACATAACGCAGACCCCTGCACCTACTAAAAAATTCTTCGAATTTCGTCGCAGGGCATTGCAAAAACCAGCCCCAGGAACTGCAGCCACGGGAGCAATCCCAGCAGGCTCTGGTCTCGGAAAGTATTCCCTTCGTGGCACTACAGAGCGGCCAGTATACTAATTTCTTGAACTCGTGCTTGTTAGGGGTTTAAGAAGGGAAGAAAGGGTAGTAGAGAGGTACCTGGCGCTGGGCCGTTGGAGTAGTAATGGAGGGCGAGGGGTGAGAGAGAGAGAGAGAGAGAGAGAGAGAGACGTTAAGGGAGATGGATGGGGAAGTTGTGTGGGGGGAAGGAGAGTCGAAATAGGGATAGAGGGTGATGTGGGGAGAGGGGTGAAAGCGCGATAGGGGTGCGGTAGCGCCGGTGGAAGGGTGGAAAAGCGAGATAATGGTGAAAACGGGGGTAGGGGATGCTGATGGTGGATGAACGGTGGGAAAAGGAGGCTGAGAGGAGCAAGGGGTTGGGAAGGGGGATAGGAAAGGGGTGGAAAGGGGAAAGCCGCGTGCCCCAAGCAGCACCCAGGCCGGGCGGCTGGCTCGTCGTCGCTCTTCGGATCCTCGGGGTAGGGTTGGGTTGCATCGTCGTCGGGGGTTGGTTAGAGGGTTGGTCGGGGCTGAGAGAGGAGCTGTCCCTGGTGGTGGTAGTCGTAGGTGTGTTGGGGTCGCGAATCTCTCCTCGACCATTCCACCCCGACGATCCATCGAAATAGAACGCGGATATCGTTCCCGACTGCTCTCGCAGTTCGAGGAATTAACGGGGAAAGTAACCCCGGGGCCTCGCTCTCTCGCTCCGGAGCCGGAGACTCGGAAGAGTTCTCCACCCCTCGATACGCGACGCTACCGGGGACCACGAACAAATATCCGCTCCCATCGGGGAAGTCCGGCCGCGACCCGGGACATAGTCATCGAATATTTCATGCGCGGTATTTCCAGCGGACTGTATTTTTTAAACCGGTTCCTGATACTTTTCCTCGACGACGTCTCTCTGGTTGTTCTTCCTTGACGAAACGAGAGGATCCAGGCGCTGCTGGCGAGATCAGTTTTTCGTACTTGTACGGCAATTGTTCAGTAGTCAGCCATCTTAGGCGCTGCTATTGTTAAAATACTATGTTCAATTGTGTGTCAAAGTCTGCGAGACTCTGTGTTATGTACGTAGTTAAAATGAATATTTTCTTAATAACTTTGAAAAGTAGATAAATAGTTCGGATGTCCTCGGTGTGTCGACATTTGTCTTCAAAGATTCATCCCCCTAATGAACTCGGAAATTTCATGGTAGAACATTTTGTATACATAATTTTAAAAAGATTCTACGGTGAATAAAAGCAGTACGATGGTTATATAAACTGATAGTTATACTACACACACACACACTTTAGGGTAGCCGGTAGACATTGCCCTGTAGGGCATTGTCCTGGCACCGTCAGATCGAGAGCAACGTAACCACACCTACTCGGGGCACTGTTCACAGAGGGCGTAAGACGAACAACCTCCTATTGCTCGTCCTTTATCTCTTTCCCTGTCGTCATTTGTCCCAAAGCATTGCCCCGAGACAAGCACAGCGTTCCCAGGGCAAAGAGCTAGTTGCCCATTGCCCATGCTTGCTCGGAGATATATTCAAGCTATATTTTTCGTTCTTACCAGTATAGAATTTGTTAACGCTCTAAAAAATATAGAGCTTCATTGGGATTCAAATTGCATTAATAAAAAAAAGAATCTATTCCCGAAATCCGTTCTCCGAACGAGAAAACAATTACCGGAAGCGATCCATTTAACGCTAAGCCTACCACCACCGGTCAAAATGATCGGTTCCAGATTTTCTATTTTATAATTATTGAAATGATAAAAATGATTTCATAAGAAATGATTGTATAGATATCTTTAATAGAGCACGCATTACAATAGGAGCTGCACAAAGTCCAAATAAAATCAATCTTGCCATTTTTATAAGGGAACATGTTCCACTTACTTTTAAGGCTCAATATGTTTAGTGTTAAATTCGTCGGGAATTAAGACGACGACGAGTATGCGTAGGAACGTGTATGTGTTGGGAGCGTGGCGGCGCGTTTGGTCTCCGGCAACGGTACCGAAAGAGTTGAATTTCGTTGGATTTCGAGCCCGTGCCCCAGTCTTGTTCCCTACAACGACAGCTCGATCGATATATGGCGACGTTGCTGAGCGTGAACCCTGGAGCGCTCGCAACGCGCGTCGCTCCGCCCGCCGCGGAACTATAGTCCAGAAGCCGGCGCGTTTCCACATTGGATCGCGGGATACCTCGCGGTCAATAGTTTCGCGGCGCCAATTATGCACAGCAGTTTCCAAGCCCTTTATATCCCAGAAACGTTTGCCGGTCGACCTTGTATTTATTTACGTATCGAAATATATCGCGGGCAGCCGGCAGCCGGCAGCTTCTCTTGCTTCTCCGCGGAGCGTTCTCTGTCTCGTTTTCTCTCTCTCTCTCGCTGCTCTCTCCGGATTCCGGTTTTGTATGTATGCGCGGCTGGTCGAGGAGCGCTCGAAGTCGAGTACCGGTGCTCGAGATTGCGTGAATTTTCCGCCGCCGCCAGCTTGATGAAACAAAAATAGGCGGTACACGCTTGATTTTTCCGCTGAACCCGGCCACGATACGTGACGCACTTATCCGGTAATCCTGCGGCTCCGAGGAACCATCTCCTTCTCTTACTGCCTTTCTCGTTATTCCGATCTGGCGTTATTCTCGCGTTATTTCGATTATGCACGCTGGCTCAAAACTGAGTAACTCAATTGTCACTCAGACCCATCGCTCGTTCGCCTTAAGCCCTTGCGGTTCCATGTTGAGTTACATCACGTTTCGTACAAACGAATCACTTTTTCACGTAATTCGTAATGTCCCAAACAATTCAAGTGCAGTGAAAATTATGAGATAAATGCTGATTAATTCAGAACGAAGCAAGGGTCGAAAGGAACACCCTGTATATTCGGGCTGCGGTGAAATCCGTGGTACTCGTCTGCTGATTCATCGCGCGAAATGAAAGCCAACTTTCGGAATAAATTTTTCTTCTTCTCTCGTTCCTCCTCGCGACACAGTGCTTTGTGGTCGTCGAACAGCCGCCGCGTACACCTTGCGCCACAATGAGCTTATAGCGAGGGAGGAAAGTGTTTGCGCTGTGTTTTGCTGGTCTACGGGGTGCGGCTATTAATGGTTTGAGGGATGCTTTCGTTTTTGGAGATTTGCGGGAAAACCGGTTAACCTGGCATTGTTCCTCTTTCCTCTGTATTTTCAAATTCTTCTAAATGTTCTAACTGTTCTAAATTACACCTATCCATTTCTGTCATAAGGCATTAAGTAAGCTAGGCTAGAAAGTAAACCTTGGAAAGAAAGAAATTCACGAGCGATGGGAACGAGCCACGGAGGGTTTAACATACAGTTTACAGGTATACAAGTACATAATAAGTTATTAAATATATTGGTATCTAATCGATTACCAAACATTTAGGTAGTGTATGAGGCATTATATCAATTTCGTATCCATAAAATTTCGAGTTAAAATAGCTCCGAGTGCAAAGGGTTAAAAATTGAAGAAAGCAAATTGAAGTCCAGGTACAGTCTGAGACGAGAGGAAACGAATTGAAAGTTCGCAGAGGTGCGTGAACCTAGAAACTGATCGGTGGCGTGATGGATTTTTATTTATTGGCGTGGCGCAGGTGGCTCGCCCGTGAAGTTCGCAAGGGCAGGTATGGGGACGTTGAACGGCTAGCCGCCAGTCTACGAACGCGAAATGCGAACGCTCCAGCCAGTTAGAGGCGCGCGGAGAACTGGCGAGAACGGTATACACCGTGCGTCCATAATCCACGACCCAGTTTCGCCGAGGAAACTATGTGGAAAACATTTTCCGAACGGGGGAGGAGAAGAGAGAAGCGACAGAGGAGAGAGGAGAGAGAGAGGAGAGAGAGAAGAGCGGCGTTTTGCCGCAGGACTGTACTGCGTGGGCGCATTACCGTGCCGCGCTATACACGAGCACATAACGACGCACCGGTACGCTCCGCGTAGGAACTATACGAGAGCCGACCGACAAGCTGTTCGATTCTATTATAGTTTAATCCCGCTAACCGTCCTAACGCGACGATACAAACGCCGCGCCGTTCCCCCGATCACCTTTCTATGTATATCCAGCCTCTGCCGGCTATGAACGTCCGTCTTCCCTCCCGGATGCTGCGAACGTCGCGGATGTATCTTCTGTCTTCTACGATGCTTTTCTCTTTTCCATCCCCTGGCAATCTACGATTTGCAATTTTTCCACCTTCGATTCTAGCGCGGATTCATTTATAATTTAACAACTTTAAGAAATTGACCTTAAGACATTGACGCAGCGATCGAGAAATCGAGTAGTTTTTCGAGCGTTTCGAGGAAGAGTCCTATTATGGAAGAAAATCTCGCGATTTTTATAACTTTCGTTGGACGCAATAAAATGGGGAAAACCCTCGACCAATTACCGGCTTTCCCGTTTATTACCGGCAGTAAAAGCGGCGTATTGTACACGAAAAATATGAATTTATTTATGAGAAGACCATAATTACAGCACGATCATTTCGAAGGGCATTTTGGTCGAGATTCTCACCTCTGCTATGGGGTTTCTTCTTTCTTCGTGTAGAACTGTAGACTGTAGCGGAGTCGCGAGATTAAGTGTCCCTACTAGACGGCGGAGAGGGGGCAACTTTTTCCCCTCGATTCGTGCTCCCTCCCCTCATCTGGGACTTCGATACAAAATTATACGGATTCGGAACAGTTCGAAATGAATCCCATCCATCCTTACGTTGAAATTCTTTCATTACGGACGTGAAATCAATTTGTTCGAGAAGCACACTAGGAAACGAGTTGCAGTCGTAAAAAGCACTCATAAAAGTGTTTCTACATCACAATAAAAAGAGCTGTTTCCGTTAAAGTAGACATGCTATGTAATATCGCGGTCGTTTATTAACGCGAGAAGTCATATTTCTCCCGACGAAATTTATTATTCTACTAAAAAGTCCTTATTCTACACGGAAGTCGAAGGAAGATTTACAATCTAGCCCATGTAGCAGATAAAAATACGTCGCAGATATATGAATTGATCGTTCCGGACCTGAATCAATAAAAACTTTATTTCGTCCTCACATAAATAAAAATAATATTGCTCCTATTAATTTTCAAAATGACTAATGTAGGGTTATAGGAAAAATAAATACGGAGGCCGTTACGAGATATTTTATCCTGCGATTTTGAGCCGCAAATTTTTCTGAAATACGCAAAGTTCTTTTTTCGGAGTTTGGACAATGACGTGCAACCCCTGTGCTCGCGTAGGGGTAGAAAACATCATCGACGCGTCTGGTATCCGGCTTTCCGGCTCTCCGGCGCGACGCGGCGTTTCTATGGCGCGTCACGGGATCGGATAGCATTGTGCCGAACCGACAAATAGCCTTCCGACGAAAAATAATCGAAACGGAAAGGATTCACGCATCGCGACGTACCTATTGGCTTGTTTCGAGCCCGGGGGAGAAAAATGTATTCAGAACAGCCGACTGCGCCACGTCCATTCATTCGTTGCGCGTAGATCGCGTCTCGTTTCGGTCGCTTGAACCGAAGTCTGTTGCGAAACCCAGACAATATAATATGTACATATTTCGAACATCTGCTGGCAAAATTCCAACGAAAAACTGATCAATCAAAGACCGAAAATGAAGGATCAGAGAAGACCATATTACGTGTGCTTGTAAACGCTTGAATTCAATGAATAAATTCTTCAAAATTCATTTTCTCTGTCCGTATGTGTCGATTTTTATTCGACTGTTCAAACACGAAGTTCAGCTGATGTTTCGAAAGAGAAAGGAAATTCTTTTCGATGGCTAAACGCATTTTCAAAACTGTGTCGTAGCATGAATAAAAAGTTTGTCTCACGAATTAATTGCTGCTCTAGGTGCACACAGTTTCATCATTTCTTCTTTGTTCGCTCAAGTGTGAATGGTCCAAAAATCTCATTTTTCTTTTTTATTATTTCGAACACGTCTGAAACAATAAATGAAACATTCTAACAATTGTAACAGTTCTAACAATTTTTCCGCAAATGAAAGATTTACAGAAACAAAAGCGTGTGTGAAATAACGAATAGAATGACGAATAAAAAGCAAGGGGTCTTTCGCGAAGATCCCTTTGTCTTGGCCAGCATCGATTGCCGATCGTTCGGCCGGCGGCGGTCGATTTATAAATAAATAGTCGGGCGTCGATATAAACTTGAACTAGGACATGGAAAATTCTTATCGCGTGTGTCGTTTAGGCCCGCGCGCGAACTTTGTAATTTATGCCGTGGCCGGCGCGGCACGGGGTTGGCGAGTCGAAAGGCCGCTATTCATAATAATAGTGACACGTCGATCATCGCGGCCTCGAGTCTATCACGCGTCGCCGGCCACAAATACTCTCCCGCAAAATCGTCTGTAAATCACCGTAAAATCACCTGCGCACGGCGTAGCTAAGCCACTAATTAATGAAATCGAGCGCGTTACGCCGCTGCTCGTTCAGGATTCGAGGCGGTCAGCTCGGCCAATCGGATCTAGAAATGATAACAGTTTCCTTCGGAATTTCTAAGATGAAGAAAACTATCCAGTTTCTCTCATGAAGCCTATTAACATATGTTATTCATTTCTTTTTAATCGAAATACAGCGGGAACTGCGCGATCTAGGAAAAACGAGTATGTATCAACAAAAGAAATCCACGCGAACTACCAACAAATTCAACAATTTTCCCATGCTACCATCGAGCGTCGAACCAGCCTCGAAGCGCAAATAAATAGAAGATAATTGCACAATGAGTATAAAACTGTTGAACATCATGAAAATACACGAATGGATCGTGGAGGAGCGAAACATCGATAGGAAATATCGCGCGACGTGTGGGAGAAACGCATAAACCCGTTGACCCGACCGTAACGCTATAAACGCGAATAACAATTCGCCATTTCCCACGAGCCTAACCCGCGCGGTGCGGCAACCTAACAAGAAGCGATCGGCGAACGAAAAATTCCGGCGTGCAATAAGGAAGCTTATCGTCGTGGACTGCAGAAAGTATGCTTACTGTTAATCCACTTAAAACTGTTCGCGGATGTTCCGTGCGATGATGAAGTCGATGCCTCGTGTACGCGTGTGTATGCGTGCACGCGCGCGCATGTGATTTGTACCTTTCCAGAGGCGAGGCTCTCTCGTAGGTGGTGACCGAGGACGGGGAGATGGCAAGGGGTTCGATTACGTAACATCGAAGATGCCAAGTAAACCGAGAAGGAAAGAGAGAACGGCTCCTTCTTCCTCGATTCGAATGATCGAGGTGGTACATAGAACGATCTTCGACAAGCTCGTACCGCGTTAACCCGGCCATTCTTCTCTCCCTCGCGATCCCACCACTTTGCCATTTTGTTTTACCATGAACAGGAGGAAAAATCGATTTTATTTTTCCACGGTCTTGTAGCTCAACTCTTCAGACACGTCTCTGTCAAATTTCAAGTCAGAAGTCCTCCTGGTTCCGAAGTTATTGACCATCGCAGCGTATGTTACCATTTTTTATTATGAAGGGGAACTCTGTCTTCTTGGTGGATATCGTTAGAAGAGTCCTCCAGTATTGCTGAAACCAGTAGAACTGGTTTCGACGCGACGGTCGGTATTATTTTCTGTTCTACTCACGACCTAGCCACTTCAAGTTCTGAAATACGTAGTGTTTTCTGGGACGTTCTACTATTCGAGTTTCAAGAATGGTAGACAGTGAAGAATCGCTTCGAGTACATTTCGCAAGTTGCTCAGCGGGATATAGCTTTCTGCCTGTTATAATCGGAGTATGCAAGGTTTCAATGATCATTCTCTTTATTCAATCAACTCAATTGTCAATTGATAATTGAAATACTAGTTAAGAATTTTTTTTCACTTCCTGCAAGATAACGAACAATTATGTATATAGTATACACTAAATAATCGTAAATGTACTACAGAGGAAATGATTCCTGCTAAATAATTGATATTACTAAAGTATATTACTTATGACTTATGAAGAATTAATACAGGAAAGTTCCTGTTTTTGAAAAAAAATGTGTGTTTCGAGTTTCTGCAATGTTGATTTACGACTGCAAAATATCGGTTACGTGGATCTACATCTGCGAGTAATAAAAGCGTTTTCTACGCCCACAAGATAATTTATAACATGGTAGGGAACCAATTTTATCAGATACAAATTACACGACCAGTTGCGACGCTCGCGGAATCATTTTTGTTAAAAGATTACCTCTCTATCGCGACACTGCAATTTTTCCTGCTTTATGGCTTCCGCCGTCGCCGTTCTTTTCGCCTGTTCAGATTATCTTTGATAAGTCACCATATCGTTCGTCATTGCTCTCTATAAAGGACCCAGCCAGTTACACGGTGAAACGCCGCGCCGGATTAAATCGGTTTCCCGGGGCCGATCTGCCGGGAATAATGAAGGCGCCTGGTCTTTTCCAATGATCATGCTTCGAATTTCACGGATCCGAGTCATTCTGCGTTAAATTTCAATCGTTAGTCGTCGATTCGGACTTTTTATTTTTTAGTGCCTAAAATCTGATGTGTAGGTGTTCAAAGCCTGATATTTAACCCTTTGCACTCGGTTGTCCCCTCTGAGGCACCACTAAAAATTGCTGTACCATTATTCAAAATATTGTTTACATTATTAAATATATCGGTATCTAATCAATTACTAAACATTTAGGTATTGTATGAGGTATTATACCAATTTCATATCCATAAAATTTCAAAAATCATAGGGAATGGAAATATTCTAGATCGGAAGAAATGTTTAATATTCCAGTTAAAATAGCTCCGAGTGCAAAGGGTTAACATTGTCCACCTAAAATCTGATGCCTGGTATTTAGCATCGACCACCTTGACGTTCGCAACCTAAAGATCTCTTCAGCGACGATCGCGCAGGAATATCTATCTAGAGCACGACGTGTAGCACCAGCCAACCATATTTTCAGTGTTTGCTATTGACTATTCGCCGTCTGGTATCTGTCGCGCTTGGTGTCTGGTATCTAATACACAGGTACTTAGCGCCGACTATCTAATCTTTGATAGCGTGTCCCGTATCTAGCGACCGAGTGCTCGACATTCAGTACCCGATGCGTAGTGCCTGGTATCTACCTTAAACTGTGACGGTAATCTTCGGTTGCAATTACGTATCGCTAATAAACGCATTTTCCACCGTATTAGATCGGTCACAAAGATCTATCGTTTCCCTCGATCGAGCGACTCGCCAATCGCAATAAAAGTCGAGGACTAAACGCGAGCGCAACCTGTAATCAGACACGAAATCCAAAATGAAATCCAACACCGAATCCGGTAATCCGATATTTTCTTGCATCTTTGTCCGCGGGAAACTTATTGTACAAAGCGCGTTCGATTGGCTTTTTCCATCAGGTGTAATATATTGTTACAAGCATTATCTAATATGTGTATTCTGTTCGTACGCGATTGATATCGCTGTTTTGTTGTTGACTTCAGCGTCGACCGCAACCCGCTGTTAACACTCTCGCGCGTTTACATTTCTCTCTCGCTGCGATTAGGCGATACTTATTTTTACGCGAGAATTATTCCACGGCGAGCCAGTGAGCCGACTCGGGCCGATTGATTTATGCAAAAAACTGATCATTAGAGAAGAGAAATCTTCGATATTTTCGCCCAGACACATTCATCATTCCTCGAAATATCGACAAATCGACTTTCACTAATGCTCGATCCTCTAAAAGATATAATCCGAGTCACGTGATATGTAAAAACGATGACCTCCGTCGGGTCGAGCACTGGTTCCTCCCGCTGGCAGAGTCCTCGCAAATATTTCACGTTTAATGTGGATTTTTACTGCTGTCTCTCTTTCCAGAGAAGAATTCTCGTGGACTCATCAAATCTATCAACGATGGATAAATTTAACGAACCCTCGTAGAACGTAGATTCCATTTTGCACCCGTTTCCACTGGGCAGAATCGCTAACAGTAAAAAACGACCGTCATTGGGTACCCGCGGACGCCCAGCGTTTATGACAAACTGTACGACAAAATATAAACTCTGATAACAATTTGCCAGAATTCCCTTTCATCCTCGACCATTCGGTGTTGTTAACAGAAAACACGAATTTCTATTTCCGGGGTCTACAACCTGCAATTGCAAGGAAAAATGCACAGTTAAATATCTCGACGACCCGTGTCGTACGGGTATTTTTCACTTATTCTCCTAGTTGATCTGAAAAAATTCACGTACAATTTAAAGCGGTGGACATGTTGAAACTATTTAATTTTTATTTGGCTCCTGTGTCCTGCAATCGATACGAACATTTTTTATTTTGCACAGAGATCCACATTCTATTGATTACACTCGATTCGGAAACTCAATCCTGCTATAAAACTGTCAGTTGATTCCGTGTTAAGCGAAACTCGCAAATAATACGCAGCTGTTGAAATAAGGCTCGTCCGAGTGCTACATAGACACTATTTTCTAAACGTATCATGTAATACGAGGTTTGTCGTAATTCGTGCAAACCGTGTTTCCAGAGTATCGTGTTATACGAGGATTGGAGAGAGAGATATATGTTCCTGGGAAGAACAATATAGACGTGTTATCGACATTACTAGGTATCAATATTATAATTTACTTGAACGTGTAACTCCACGACTCCGAAGGACAAAGAATTTCGACAGTCTCCGTAGCAGACCCGGCGGCATTTTCCAAGAAGCAGTCCGCAAGTCGGTTTCCGCGATTTTACGATTGCTCGTAAACGTGCGAGATCTAATTCTCGCCTCGGCCACGTGTGCGTTGCACTTCTGGCCGGTGCGTGCGCGTGGCAAGAAAAATGTGAGCGAAGGGACCCAAATCGTAAACCTCCGACTTGGTTTTGGTTTTGGTTTGTTCTGCGAGGAACAGTACACACACACATACATACATACAAACACACATACACCGTGGGTGATTCGGGTCGAGCACGGTTGGGAACCTGCACACGCGGTGTTCTGTTTTAATGATCATCTATTTTGGTCGATGGCATTCGAACCCGTCCGCCTCGTGCAGCGTCAGTCAACAGGAAGCAATAGAATTTAATTTTCTACGGAGCACGTTTCCTCTGGCGCCCGGTGCGCGGTGGTTCGATTAAAAATAAGGTACTCGTGACGTGAACTCGTGAGCGGAAAGTTCAACGACGAATTCTTTGGGGTCCATCAAGCCCCTTTGGATCCCCCTCCACCCCCTGCTCGGTGTCCATTAATCGTGATTAAAGCGTCAGCGATCAATCCCAGAGTCGCCTCGATACCTTTTCACGTATCGATTTCAATTTTCGAGTCAAGACTGAAGCTCTAATCACGAGGGAAACCGAAACATAGTCGATGGACTCTGGCCAGATCAGGGGGAGGGAGCACTAACTCAGGGGAAAAAGCTACCCCTTCCTTTTCCAGTACCAGGGCCTTACAAATTTACTACTACTGTAAAATAACTACTTTTACAAAATCATGCGAAGTAACAACTTTTACTGCGGCGTGGAATCTATCCTAACCTAACCGTGCAACGTTCCACGAAGAACAGCTTGCAACGATAAAATTACACTGGGCCATATTAGGAGATCAATAGTTTACAACTTCCTTCTGATGTAGTAAATCCATCCTTGACCTTAAAGCCATAAAACTTACAATCATTCCTTGACCTTAAAGTCGATCGATCGATTTCGCAGGTTCCCTGCGTAAAATATCAATTCTTTCTCTGTTATATGTAATAACACCGGTGTATCGCAACGGGGCGTACATCGAATCAGTTCTACGATTGAATTTATTGCGTGCAATTCGCACGACCGGCTTCGCAATTTAATGGCTCCGCGTGTGGATCTTCCGTATTCGACAACGTGTGAAACCGGTAAAATGTGTTATCAGCTTTCTTATCGGAGCTAATGCCTCCTCTAATATGCGCTCGGGAACAATGTTGTCGATTAGAGCACCTATTTCTCGGGAAATAATGGAAACCAATCCAGAACTCTCTCCTCGATACACAGCAACGAGACTGACATGTTAATTCGACATTTTTACGGTTAATATTAATATTATATCAATTATATGAATTTTACTATTAAAATCAACTGGTTCTACCATCAACAAAATCATTCCCATATTTTTAAGATCGTTGACCTGTGTATGCAGCAAGCAAGGGCCAAGTTTCTGCAAAATGCACCAGTTAAATTAGTCCGAACAACAATGAACAGAATGGACGCGGACTATATTTGTCATCCGTTTCCAGTCAAAACGGCGAGTACCAAGAGTGAATTTATACGAGTGCAATCTGTTTACGCGTGTCTCGCATCGTTTCGCCGTAAAACCACGTCGAAGGTGTCCCATGGGAAAACGACCGGGCTTCTTGGATAGAAAGCGAAACCCATTTGGTCGTGTTCTACATACGCGTTAGGCGACGACGCTTTTGCTAATTAAATTTCGCCGCACACCGACGGACTCCCTGCCACGGCAATTTTTAATTCGCGGAATTCGTCTACGTTGACGTGAAAGTCCAACCTGCGGGCCCGGCATGGCACGTTCCTAGTTCATCGACCCCGATCAAAAGAAACCGGCCATGTAGACTTGTCCTTCTCTTGTTCCACCACCTCTTCCTCCCCCTACTTTCTACCTGTACGCCGACATAATGGGCGTAGAAAATTCTAACGTCGCCGAAAACGTTCGATCAGGCTCGACTCGATTGTTCCTGGACGCCCCTACAAAGATTTCAACCCTTTACAGTAATCGCGCTTAAGAATTTTTTTGAATTTTTTTCAGAAAAACTACTGAACCTTTTGCATTGGGATTTTATACACACGTCTATGGGTACTTGAAGAACGCAAGCTATTTTTTTAAAGTAAAAATAATCGAAATTATAGAAGTTAGATATTTTTTTATAGAATATGTTTTGAAAAGCATGTTGCCAGGTGTTTCTACTGATACAAAACAAAAAATTTCTTTCTTTTAATCGGCTTTCAGTGCGATAAAAAAATAAGAACAAATTGAACAGTGATCACCAGACAGCGGATCATTATGCAAAATAAGAATGTTCTACCCGAATTGCAGCAAACTGGAATGCAATATAAATTTATTTTGTCTTTTAAGATGTTTAATACGTTGAAAATAATATAATCGTATTTTTAAATTCTTTTAATGTTTTTGCCGTTTTAACCATTTTGTCATAAATGCATAAAATCTGCTGTCTGGTGATCACCAAGCAGTGGCACAATCTCTTTGAAAATCTGTTTCTCGAAAGCCCTTATGCAACGACAGTCGCAGGTGGAATTTGCCGGTTCAAGGATCCGGCCGGTCACTTTCATGGCCGACCACGTGCAACTACGTCAAGACTGCAAACTATAATCAGCAGAGATGCGCTGGAAAATTCTCGTCGAGTCGCAGGTTCGTTCACAGTACATTCGAAGTGGCGAACCATAGCCGGATAATCGTGGTGAAATCGTTGGATCGAGAGAACGGAACTCTGGAAAACGACTGCACCGGTGTGAACCTCGAGAAGCTGCCACGTTGCACACGATGCACACGCACGCATCCAGTGGCGCAACTCCCTCGCACCGTGTGTGCATATCCCTCTGGCAAAAAATCTCGCGAATTCTTCTCGACGCGTATTGCTGAAACGCAGCAATCTTTCTTCCCACCTTGGCGACAGGATTGCGCAACATGAATATGGATGCTTGGACCTTGCAAAATTCACGTCCGCTCGCGAATGCATAAAATTTTCTTAAATCACCCGTCAAGACTGTCGAGCGTAATCTTGAAAAATTCTGCGACCCATCGAGAAACAATTTAAATTATAAATCGGTGGAGTGCTCGCACTTTGAAAATTATTTTTCGCCAACTTCTTAACACTCGAGTGGCGACTGCATCATTATTCAATTATTTTTGCATTAAGAGCGACGAAGTTTCTTGGAAATCAAATAATAGTAGATTGCAAATTGCTTGGACTAAATACAAAATAAACATAGAGGAGTAAAAATTGAGGCTAAGAGAAAATGGAGATTAAAATTAAGAGAGAATGTGAAGATCGGAGAGTAAAAATTTCTAGATGAAATGAAGATCGAGGAGGTGAAATGAAAATTAGGAAAAAATAAATGAAAGTTGAAACGAAAGAAAAATGCAGATCGAATATTAAGGGTACTGGTGCAACGATGTCAATGGATCGAGACGGCAGGCAGAATGCAATTAGGCCGGCGAGGGGAAATTTTTCGCGGTGTTGCGAACTTTATTTCAAAACACGGCGAAACCATCGTGCTCCTCGGAACAGTGGAAACGAGTATGGTCGGCAATTAAAACGTGAACGTGTAACAGCCGGAGTCTCTCTCTTCCCGGAGTGAATGTAAAAGCAAAGTTAAGGCTCCGCGGACACCTGTATGGGATAGGCCAGACAAACACGACTCGGTCATTCAGCGGACCGGCGAGATCCACCGGCGCTGCGTGACGTCAATACGGAAGCGTCTTCGCGAACCAAGGTGTTTCGCTAATAGCGATTTGCAACGTGCATCGCATGCCTCGCCGTGCACTGGTTCATTCAATAACGGCTCGAAACTTATTCGTACGTTTGTTACGAAAGAATTAGAAAGTTTCAACGGCGAGCATCGGCGCATTTCTAAAACGCAGGGGAGGCTCTGGTTTTCCGAATTCTTTTCGGATGAATCATTGAACCTTTTGCAGTCAAATTTTGCATGAAAGTGAAAATAATCAAAATTACACGAGCTGCATTTTTTTGTAGAGCAAGCTTCGAAAAACGTGTCGATTGTTACCAGAATTCGGTCCTGCAGATCGAAAACAAATCAGTACGAACGTGGCCATTAATCAACGTTAATTTTCGTGAATTACTTTGTTCAATGAGAACAAGTTGAATAAAAACAGTAGCCATTGGAGGATCGATACGATTCGAGAGAGAGAGAGAGAGAGAGAGAGAGAGACTCTCTCGAGAGCTCTGTTCAATCTACGATCGTCTCTCGCAGCTTGATGTTTGGATGATTACAGCTAATTGGTCCTCCGTTTCGCCAGTTTTTATTGTCTCCCACGGGCACACCTGTGCACGACTGGCTGACAAAGGCGTCGGAGGAGAAGAATCACAAGCCTAACAATAGTTCTGGCGCAAAGAGTCAATGTTTCGTACAATGTATAAAGACCGTTGGAAAAAGGGGGGGTTTCTTCACGCGTCTTTTGAAATAGCTACACCTGCAATCGTTCTATGTGGAAGTTACGCCAGTGGTTTCCCCTCTGGTGTACATACATATTCATCGCCCTCTCTCTCTCTTGCTATCTTTCTGTCTCACCGGAGTGTCTCGTTCCTTTCTTCCCTCGCATTTCTCTCCTCGTTTCCCCGATGTCGGGAGAAAGAAAGAGAAGATTGTCATTTCTCGAACCTCCCTCCTCACTTCCACTCCTACCTTCTCCTCCACTTGTTCCTCTTCTACCTCTTGGTCCGTCTACGCTCGAGAAGGAACCCTTCTTCAACGCCGGCAAGAACTCTCGAAGCTCAAAGGCTCATACCACTCTATACGCGACATATTTTTGCACACACGGTTTTCCTCCTCGCCCTCCCTTTCGTCTCGCTTCGCACTCCCGAGCGGCTCTCTTTCTCCTCGTCTGCGGTTATTCCCTCCCAGTCTCGACACAGCTCGCACATGCGAGCCCGCCATTTTTCGTTTAACCGGATCGTCGCTTCGGCTTCCCATAAAATTAGCCCTCCCGCCAGTCTCACAAGCCGCTGGACAACGAAACGTCTGTGACCAGCGAAAGTTTCAAAGCTGAACATCTTGAGGGTGGACGGCCCTCGAACATCGGACGCTTCGATTCAAGCGATCATTGCTCATGTTTTTATCGTTGGACAAAATTGCCTGGAAAAATTGGTTACCTCTTATGTAACCGTAGTTCACGTAGTTAGTTACACAGCTATCTAAAACATTCAGTACTATCTGCATCGAGGATATCATGCTCTACAAGGTTGGACTTGGCACAGTCCGAAAGGTTAAATGATCCTTATTCACAGTTTTCTTCCTGGAAATCGGTTATCTCCAAAATGTATCATTTCTTTCATGGTTGGTGCATATAGCAGATCACGTAGGTGCATAAAATTGTCGAGATTCAGCTCTACATGATACTTCATGATATATGAATATAACAAGTACCACTTCGTTTCATCGTAAACATTTATTGTCTAACTCATCAATTAGCACCACTTAGACAATGAGTTTTCTTCAGCCAATCGGTATAAGTACAGGCATCTGTTCATTTCTATTTGTCAGTTAGGCATGTTGAGCACGACAGCATGGACACGACGACCCGGCTTTCCCTGTGCATCGAGGAAGCAAGGAAGGACAGCAACGTCGTTGGGGAATATCGGCGCGGCGGAGTTATACCGACTACCGTTACTTCTTATTCTTCTCGTCCCTTTCTCTCTTCTTCGCCTTCCGCCTAACGATCTCCCTTATGACCTGTTCGACGCCTTCGGTGCCGAACGTTTCAGACGAACGGTCGATTCTCTCCTATGCCTCCCGTCCTCTCGATCCTCTTTCTTTCCCAGGTCTGTTGCCTTGAAAACGGCCGAATATTCTAGGAATCCCATTCGCCTCTTTTTTTTTCACCGTCGCCAGGTATTTCCTTTGCGAGCACCGGCGAAAATTTCCATCGGAACCCGTCTTCCTACTAAGGGATCGAAGAAGTTCGATTTGAAAATGAAACGTAAAAATTCAAGAACCTCTAGCAATAAGGGATAAACAAAATGGAGAATTGTTAACCAATTTTGCAATAGCCTCTACATCCTGTTCCTGATGAAAGAATGTAAAAAAATTCAGTATTAGTCGAGTGCACCGACAGTCAAGTTTCAAGAACTTCGAAAATCCAGGGATAAATAATATGGAAAATTGTTAACCAATTTTGGAACAGCCTGTACCAGGAAGAAATTTTTAGAATGCACTTTCTATTCGATTCGTAACAGCGTTTTATTGAAAGTGCTGCTTCCAAGCGCCTTGTGAACGTAAAGGGTTGAAGACAAAGAAAATTTACGTTATCCGTGATCGGCAGCTTGATATGCGCCCGATATAATCCTTTCTATCTCTCAAGCATCTTAATCCGATAAGCTACGAATCAGCCACCTGCGTTTGGCTGATTCAGTAACGTCTTACGTAGGCGCTACGGAACATCCAAATTCCGGCGTAATTTTACAATTTCTACAGAAAACAACTGGCTATCGAGACATTGATTACTAGACTGCGGATTTTATGCATTTCTGACAAAAATGGGCCCGTGCAATTTAAAGCAGCGGACATGTTAAAACTGTTTAAGGTCATCAATGTATCAGTCTCAGCTTAATAGGATAATTAAAAGAAGATTACAATTTTCATTTGACTCCTGTATCCTGCAATCAATGCAAACATTTCTTATTTTACATAAAGATTCGGTCAGTTGATTCCGTGTCAAGCGAAACGTATCGTGTAATGCGAGGCTTGTTCTAATTCATGCATACCGTGTTTCCAGAGTATCGCGTTGTAAGAGAATTGGATATATGTTCCTGGGAAGAACAATAGACGTGTTGCCGACAGTGCTCGCTATTAATATAATATTATAATTTACTTGAACGTGTAAAATAATATTGGAACCCTGTAGACGTGTTTTATATCCGTGCGAGTTGTTTTGTTGCCGAGCGTGTATGCCACGTCGATAGCGATGGAACGTTCGTGCCGCTGGATCCTGATTTATAGTGTTCTTCTGAATCGCAGATCAGCGTTGTGTGGACCGCTGGCAGAAGTATAGTCTCGGTGCGTCAGCAGCCGGCTGGATGCATATCGCGTCGTCGCGTGCGCTTGTTGTACGCGCAAATGTCTCCTTCAACCTTTCATTCTCGTCCGGGCTGCGTATCTGCATTAAAATAACGGCACCTCGGCTACGACACAGACGGCAGTCGCCTAACGTGACTCTACGGCTTCGACCTCGAACCCACGTGGCCTCGTATAGTCGTCGGCCTGTGCGCTGCTGCCTGTGCCTCTCCTCTCGCGCGCTCTCGCATTAGAATAGGAGAGCAGATAACGTGTGAATTATTGCCGCGATTGCATTCGTATCGATTCCCTCGTGTGCATCTCTCTCTCTCTCTCATCCTGATTCTTCTCGCACACACATGCAAGACACATCGGCAATTTTACCTCTCCCTCCCCTTCTACCGAAACGTTTAAGGAGGTAGACTCTCGTTTCCAGGATTGCAAGGGTGCGGGATGCGCTTTCTCATTTTTCGATAATATAAAGATGGGGTTTTTGAGTAGTCGAAAGCGTTAGATAAAAGATCAAATCTGGGCCGCAATCGCCCTCAAAAGTTCTATTTTTACGTTTGGCGTAATTTGCATTATTCGGAAGCATAAAGCTGCGCATGTAACTATTTTCATAAGGCTGCGACAGCTGCTACATGCTGCCGAATAATGGAAATTGCGGCCTAGATTGATCTTTTATCTAGCGCTTTTGACTACTGAAAACCCCCATCGCATGCATTATCGAGAAATGAGAAGGCGCATCTCGCACCCTTGCAATCCTGGAAACGAGTATACCCCCTTAACATAGAACCGATGAGAAAGATTTTCGTGCACGACGATTCTCTCCGCTTAGTGTGCCAAGGAACTTTCTACGGAGACACGCAGAGACGCTCCGCGGACGATAATAATAGACCGGCGCGGCGGCGGTATTGTAATAACCGATGCTGATAACCTTCGTTATGGAAAAGCGTAAATAACAGAAACTTACCATCGACGCCGTTGCCGTTGGCCTCTGGAGGTCTTGAACCCTGAGTTACCCGCACATACTCCACCCGAAGACACCTGAATTCGTGTATAACTGTAGTTCAAGATCCTGTTTCATCGAATTTTCCACTTCTCTGGCAGAGTTTTAATTGTTCGCCTTCGCCCGATGGAAAATTCTATCGAAATCGCTACGTTACGCTTCTGCGATTGATCTACTCGCACTCTGAAGGCCTTTCTACTTGAACTTGATGCCTCAAGATGGCGACTGCTCGGTGGCTAACCTACCAGATTGTACGCTACAATATTTATAAATAGGAATCGCAAATCGACCGCGATCCCTTCATTAGGTCACGACAACCAACGCTCATATTGTCCCCAAGGTGTCCCTGTACCCCTGGTTGCCCACGCTAAATTACTGCAGAATTTTAGTTCTAGCTTTCCTCTTGTGACAGGTGATGTTTTAATTATCCAGCTACGCGTAATAGAAAATTGCATTGGTTGATCTATTCGCACCCCGGGGGCTCTTCTACTCGCACTTAATGTTCCAAGATGGCGGCTGTCTGTTGGCCAGCTCACACCCGATCGTATCTGGTCGCTAGAGACTATTCACGCGTCTCCAGCACTCGGAAATTGCAATCCTGCAAAACCAACGTCTGCGTAGTTGAAACTTCTCAATGAACTACGATCGTAAAGAACTCCGCCATCTCGACCCTGACATGAGAACGGTCGCAGTTCAAAGCCACGTATATACGGGGACGATTATACAACTGCGTTTTCTATCGATGGCCAAAGTGAACAGACGGCGATGCGTCGCAGTAAGGAAGTTTACAGTGACGACCGCGAGTGTGCATCATCGACAAGGAAGTTTTCGCGTAGCGTATCGCGAATTTACAAAACTCTGAAGTCCCCGCGAGCATCGACGACCAGTAGACGACGACAAGAACCTATCGCTCTTTACCGAGTCGAGTTCCTTCTGGAAATAGGCTCTCGTCCGCTGTGTTGCCATCGCCGAACGAATTGCGAACCCTCGTCGATGGGGGAAATTCCCGATAACGTGAAATTATCTAATCGATCGACAGCGAAGCGATCGGTCACGATCGTCGCCGCGTAAAAACAATCGGCGAATAGATCTCTCTCTCTCTCTCTCGCTCGCTCTCGCCTAAATTCGCCGAGCCCTGGTGGTAACTACGTACACAATTTTCGCTCGAGTCCTGTGTCCGTCGGAGAGCCTCATCCTCTCCTGTTCTCGTCCCGCTCTCGCACGCTAGCATTCTCCGTCCTCGTTTTTTCCTGCATCTGGATCACGTTGCATTGTTCGCTGCTCGGCCAACGGATATACAGAAGGCAGGAGAATGGCATCCAGAATGGCAGGAGAAGCCCGAAAGAAAGAAGATCCAGAAGAAAAGGAGCAAGAAGGAAGAAGCCGTTGGACGAAGAAAAACGGGCGGAGTGGGGGTTGGGTGAGGCGAGAGAAGGAAGAGGAGGATGAGAGAGAGAGGCCCGGAGACAAAGACGGGGAGAAAAAGGGGTGGAACAGAGAGAGAGAGAGGGAGCGCGCGAGAGAATTAGAGTGGGAAAGAAAAAGCAGAAAGAGTATGGGGGCTGCTAGAGAGGTATAGGTGTTTTTCTTCCAAAGGGGACTTTGTACGCTCGTCTTGGCAGTGGCACGACGCGACGCCGCTCCGTGTAGGAATCGGCCCGCGCGCACGCTTCCGAGGGAGGGGGACAAACGAGTTGTCAGTACCCCGAGAGAGTTGGCCGGATGGTGGTGGGGGAATGGGGAAAAAGCGGGGAGCGGTAAGCCGTTAGGGGAGGGGCGAAACGGTGCGGATCGACGGAGCTCGGAGGAGGGGGCAGAGCAAAGCCTCGGACACGACACAAGGAAGGATAGAATCGAGTCGCGACTGGTGGTGGGGGACGCCCGGCGAGAGGGGAAGGGCGTCAGCTGCGCAGAGGTAGCCGGAGCGGGGCCAGGGGCCGAGGGAAGCGATTGGAACGAGGAGAGCTGAGTCATAGCACTGTTGCCACGTCCTCGCCGGCCTCGTTGAGGCGTCCCAACGCTGCCGCTTGCGCGGCGTTTGCGGCTTATGTCAGTGTCGTCTGCCGAGAATGGTACTGCTCGAAGACTTTTCCTGCCTTTTACACGCATCTACCGCAGACACGGCACACCCAAATTCGAACGAATCCATTTCCCAAGCGAATGTTTACGATCGGAGCGTGCCCGACGAATATACGCGTCGCACGAATATCACCGTGATCGCCTATCGCCCACCCCTCTTCGAAAACAAAACGCCCCATATGTGTCTCGCGCAACGCCGTGAAACGATAAATTGCCGTCTTAAACAAACGATTCGTCGTTTAATTCTAGAATATCTATACAGAGAACGAAAGATCCGATTATTTCGAACAAAGAAGTCGGCAGTAGCTCTCTGGAAGGCGCGGTCTATTGTTAACCGTTCTAGGAAAATAATTCCCGTTGGGCATTGTTAATTAAGGACTAAGAAGAATGAATCGGCCACTTTCTATCTTTCGTTATATCGGGAAGACGACGTTACCGTCCATCGTGTACCATTGAACTGCGAGGGGTCTGACGAACGTGGTTCGATACCTCCCAGGGAGATTTTGCGAGGCTATGCTAGCGTCCTCGTAGAGTCAGACAGCATTTTTTATTCGATTTGACGAGGTTCGAAGCGGAATCACGGGGGAGCAACGGGGACCGGGGAAAAGTCGTGGAACAAAAGCCTCCTTTCTTTGTTGTTATCCCGTAGCGTTCGTTCTGCATTGTGTTCCTTTTTATTCGCGCTGTTCTTCGCGGAATCGTAGAATTTCTCCGCGTATTGTTGCGGTTAAATCGACACACTCACGGCCCTCGGAATTCCGAGATCAGGACATAAAGAATTCGATCGGTGGGCCTGGTTTTCCTCCCGTTTGAACTGCCTACGCTAAATTGCCAGTATACTCGCCAGATATTTATCTTTTACGGGACGGAGATCGAATGCGGCACGTTGTGTCATGTCGGTGATCGGGGCTGCACATCACCGGTATCAGAAAATGGCTAAAATTTCGTCTGGTCCTTACGTAACACTTGGACACTCACTAATTTTCCGTAATGATAGTCTGAGATCTCGACGGAGTCCTCCGCTGGTTTCCGCGAATTAAAAAGATTATTCGCTTCCGTTAAAATTCTTTTTATTCTTTTTTTTTATTTCATCGTCGCCGCGATCACAGGATCGAGAGAGCCGTTCGGCGACGAACGCACCGAAATTGTTGTGTGTCACGCGTGACACGTTAATTGATTTCTAGAAACGGAAAATTTCCCCGTCCTCTCTCCCTCTCTTTCACGCTTTCGTTCTCGCACATACTGGCCAGAGGGACTCTTAACCGTGGGCCGATGTATTGATTTCCTGTACGTCTACCGTTTCAAACGTAGAAAGACAAACGGCCGTCAGACTGGATACGGTCACGGCAGCTCGTGAGATTCGGTTTCTCCGAGGAACCGCTTTTTTTCTCTGCCTCCCCTCCTCTGACGAAACACTTACGTTCTAGGGAGATAACGATTTCCACTGTGTCATCGATCGGACACGTCCGCTACCGAAAAAAAGAGTACATATTCCCTATCGAGACGAACGGTGACGCGTTAAACGTGTTACATCAAGTAAAACGCCGATCACTTGAACAACATATGTACATACATCGGAACATGTAAGAAATTGCAGAACGTCACACACTCTCCGAAGCGTTCTATATTACAGTGCCACTGATGCGATTCCCAACGACGCGTATCCCAAGTTCGTGGACCTAGCCGACCATTTTTAAGGCGACGATCGCTGCTCCGCCGTGGCCGTAGAGCACGCGACGACGTTGCCGCAGTCGGTCGTCGGCGTCGCTGACGGCTAACGAGAGAGCCGCGATATATCTCCTCTTATTTTTCCACCGGTGGAAAATCCAACTCTGACCTAGAGACTTGAAATTTATGGAAAGTCATGGTAATCTGCGTCCAAATGAAGCAGAACTCGGGGGGGCTCCGTCGCCTCTGTACTTCGTGGAGAGGAACGAAGGAATTGAACGGTCAGGAGCGAGTCTGCCGAAGTAAAATTCCTCGGCGAGCAACCAGCGGGGACTATGGGAGGGGAATGGGTACGGTTTGCGGCTCGCTGGCCAGCCAGCCAGCCAGCCACCGTGGCACTTGGTACTCCCCACCATCGCGGCCTTCTATCTTATTTCTTCTCCTCTCGTCCCTCCCCTCTCGCCCGCTTTCACTCATGTATGCCACAGAAAAGGACGTTCTCGGGCGTTCGGTGTATGTGTGTGCGTGCGAGAGAGAGAGACTGTTCAGGCGGTTTGATTGTGTGTGTGTGTGTGCGCGCGCGATTGCGTACGCCTATGCGCGCGAGAGCACCCAACGTTTCACGCAGGAGAATGTGTGGGAGAAGAAAACAAGGGAATGGAGGGGCGAGGGGGAAAGGGAAGAGGAAGAGAGAGAGAGAGAGAGAGAAGAGGAGAACGAACGAACTGGGTGGGATGGGAACTCTTACGGCCACGACGCACAGAGCGCGATCGGTTCTCTTTCGTAAAATGTCACGCAGAGAATAAACGCTCGATACCGATATAATCGGTACGAATAAATACGTCGCGGTTCTTCTTCTCCGCCCCGTATTCCCTCACTGATTGATTCCGTTTCCACCCTTTTTTACTCATTCATTTTTTCCTGTTCCGCTTCACTTTGCTCCTCGGTAGAGAGGCATCGTCACGAAACAACGGGTCCGTTGTTCCCGATCGAAAATGTTAAAGGCAGCACACTATTCCACACATCACACAGATCGAACGGCCGAGAGAGTCTCGGGGTGTTCCGTGCGTCGCGTCGGACGCGCGAAACGTGGAATCGGAACGGAACGGAACGGAACGACATGGACGGCGCACGTCTCGCGGTAGCCATTTTGTCCGAGCGATCTTCCAGTGGATGTGTGTCGATATTGCGACATTTAGAGCTTACTTCGGTGTACACTCTCGTTTCATTCTTTCACACCGTTTCTCTTTCTCTTTCTCGCAGCAGCAGGGAGATTATCGAGAGCTTCGAACAGCTCGAATATAACAAAATTTCCTCGTCCCCTAGCACAACCTCTCGGGACAAAAGGGCAACATCTCTCCCCTGCTGCTACAGTAGTTGCGGGAAGATCCAATTCGTTTCGACACGGCGGATAAACGTGTTCGAAAATGTTCGAGCGAAACGAAGTGCAACGAGGGAAGATAAAAAACCGTTATACAAAGACTCTTCTCCCGTGCCCCTTTTCCTCGGCATCGAATCACACGGCATATGGAAGAGGGGCCACGCCCCGTTCGCCAGGCGATCCGACATATCACGAAAGAAAAAAGTGTGCCCGGGATATATCGTGATAGAACCGAACGCGTCCTCCGACCGTGGCATTTCTCGTTTTATACGAAATACAATCCACCGGCTTTCCTTGATTTTGTAACGGCCTAGCAAGAACTCTATCTCTTTCTCCTCTCTCTCTCCCCCTCTCTCTGTCTCTCTTTCGCTCTCTGCGCGGCGAAATATCCAAGCGCGAACTATTAATCCAAAGGTGCCGCCCAATTCTCGCGCATTCCTCTCTCTTTCTATTTCGCGTGATCAAACCGCTGCTTGTGGAGTGTGTTTTAACAGAACAAACAACGGATCGTCTCTAATGCATTTTTCCGCTGATGCGTGATGCGGCTGGCTGCGTGTGTATGTGTGTGTGTCTCTGATCCGGGATCAAAGAAGAAAAAATAAAAAAACAAAGCTTTTCTTCGGAAGAACGCACAAGGAAATACGTGCGACTCACGCGAGATTAGACGAACAACTCCCCGAGATACTCCGTGACCGTTCGAGCCTTTGCGCTTGCGCTCAATGTTCTTCTCACCGTCGGCCAATCGGAATCCTCGTATCCCCACCATCGACGCCGCTCGCCCTACCTCACCTAGTAAGCCCGTTTCTACTACTGCCGAGCTTTCTGTACACAGGGTGTGCCAGAAACAACTTTGGCTCTTTGTTTTCTTTAATTTCGTCGAAATTCAATATCTCGGGACTCTACAGGGTGAAAACAAGACGCGCTTTCTTTAAGTATACCGATCTGAAGTCGCAGTCGAGCAAAATGCCAGACGTCCGACGGTTCCGCTCTTCAAAACAACCAACCGCCGGTGTGTTTGCTGAAAAAATTCATACCAACCCGAGAAAACCGTGTTCTTTATGTTTGGCAACCTGCATAAAAGATCGTTTCAGCTCTGCGGTCCGATCAGTCAATTTCAATTCCCGAAGTCAATCTTATTCCGCGCTTATCTTTGCTCCCGCATGCCTCTGCTTGATTAAATTTTTTTGTGTGCGCGTCAGGATCGGGAAAGGGGACTTGGCAAAACAGTCACGGCATCTGTGTGCATTTCTTCTCCGAAATCCTAAACCGTCTTAGCGCGAGACCCTCGTTCGTCCAGCAGTCACAACTTCCGGCCATTCGTCGAAATCCACTTGTCATTCTCGTTTCACACTGACGAGATCTGTTCGTTTCATTTATTTCTCAAGAGAATTAGACAAAAGACGTTATTACTATAAGCGTCCCCGGGGGGCAAGTCGTGTGCTAGTAGGCATGGTCCAGTTTTCCTCGTTTCGACGGAGCCCAGGGCAGTGCCTCGCGGGGCAATCTGCCCTCAAAGTACATTTTTAAAAAGTACCAAATTTACACACACCGAACACGTACATGGACGCGAGGCTTTAGTTTTGAGTTGATAGTGCAGCCAACTGTTGCAAGTGGCTTGGATTGACAATGAAATTTTTTCATGTTTCAGGTATGGACGCGTGCAGAGCGTCAAGCTGCTGCCGCGGGGCGAAGAATGCCCCGTGGACGGAGGTACCGGTGGTTCCCTTGGAGAAGGCAACGAGGGTGGTTCCGGTTCCAATTCTGGGAACGGCGGCAGTGGCGGGGGCAGCGGTTCCTCGAGCAGCACCGGGGGTGCCTCCGCGACGGTGGCGTTCATGGATATCAAGTCCGCAGCGAAGGCCCACGCGACTGAGCATACCTTGGACGAACGAGCCCTTACCACACAGTACTACGAACCGCAACATCTTCAGCACAGGTTTCCCTCGCACGGGTAAGTTCATTCGCGTCACGTGATTTACTTACTTATTTCTAGCAGGGGTTGAAACGGTTCTGAAAATAACTGTTCGAAACGGCTACATATCAGTTCTGACTAAAACAGTTATGAAGAACCGAAATTATGTTATAACTATTACGAGAATATCGGTTACGGTTCCTGGGAACCGATATTATTTCATTCATCATTGCATTTTTCATTAATATTTTTATCGGAGGGAGAATGATTCCTTACTCGTCTACTAGCTAGCAGTAACACTAAAAAAAGCTGTTTCTCGGAATCTCGTTAATCCCGGGTCAACACCGTGGTGACACCGATTGAACAAAAATCCCCGATTCGCCTGAATTGTAATCATTGTTATAAATGTAGCATGGTCGAGAGTCAAGATATTTTGGTAACCGCGAAGGCACGTATTGGTGTCGGTTATCGTGATGAGTCACGTCGCCGGAATTAATCCAATTCCATTATGACATCCAGAAGAAAGAATTTCGCAGCAAATATGAAAAAATTCCGCGGCCATTGAATTTTATTTAACAATCGTTGTATAACTCGACGAGTTATTGACACGATCGACCGGGGCGTCTATAGCTTGGAAATAATCCTCGGAATTTACGGCAATGTAATATGGCGAGCAATTCATAAGAAGTATGTATACACCTTTTTCGTTATTATTCGATATTGGATTGTACCTATGTAGTGATTTACTATTACACCGCGTGCTATCGGGGAGGACGGCATTGTCGACACGTAGACACTGATTGTATCAAATATATGGGTTTCAAGCAATATCTGAGATTTTATTGGGTGTCGATTTGCTTTTCAGTCGGAGGCTTGAACGTTAGGTTTATATCGTTTTATTCGTATGCATACCTTATCGCCATATACTATACGTCATTATAATACCATATATGCATGCATATAAACATTATTACACATATTTCTACTCGGCGTTATAGCCAAGGTTACTCCACGGTGTCGTAATTTCACAATATTTAGTTTTATTATAACCTGCCTGTTACGTAAGCGTTACAAAACGATTTCCGACTCGGGAAGCATTTATTGCTTCTTGCAAAAACTTCATTAATACAGTTGTAATCACACCGGCAACAAAAACTGGCGACAAAGTCACCAAACGAGCATGCAATGTTTCATTTGAATTAATATACGGGTACAGTGACGTGAAATAGGATGACACGTGGTATATTTCGACATAATGGTTAATCAATTTGAATAAGCCCACCTAGGGTTCCGATTCAACGCTGTCAGTTACCGACAGAGCAATTTACCGACCTCGCAGAGGGGCTGGCCGATGAATGTGAATATGTATAGAGGGTGCCCCGGTATTGATAATACGACCGTGAAAGGGTTGATTCTACCATAGACGAGGGATAGGAGTAGACTTTGCAATATTTCAATAAATCCGAGTACAGTAATAAAGAATTTTCTTGTTTATTACTAGACCGCGGATCTTTATGCAAATCCTGAGATTATAAAAATATGAGGATGATTGACAATTTGTTTGGATTGTACAAATTTATTCAGGGCAAAATCATTGGGGAAAAAAAGACACCCGCGGTAATAGGTACATTTACCCTAGATTCACGAGAATGATCAAATCTGGTCAAATACAGGTGACCGTCGAGTGCTGTCTGTGACTGTGTTGGCAATGTGCCCTCGAATCCCGAGACGGGAACGTGAATGCAAGCGACTGAATTTTATGAGACTTCAAATTATTGTATATATTTTTTATTTGACATCATTATGTTATACAGGGTGTTTTTCGTAAATGGTGGGCAAAACTTTAGGAATAGATTCGGAATGCCTAGAGAAGAAGAAAAAGTTATATCAACATGGGTCCGGAAAAGATTAGTTTCTGTCAAAGATGTGTTTCTGTTATTATTACAGTTTTTCTTAAAGGTCCGTTTAAAGGCATCATGAACAATGATTTTGAACTAATCGCCGGTTGTTTCATGTACATATGCACGAACACTTTACCGTACGTGTGTCAAGAACGTTGAAACATACTTTCAAGTTTATCGAACATTTGAGACGAACCTCTAAGACTCTAAAACTTTAATAACTCAGAAACCAATCATTCCTATGTTAATAGAACTTTCTTGTCTTCTCTAAGCATTAGGAATTTATTCCTAAAGTTTTGCTGTGTACCATCGATACACCGTGTATACTCCCGTCTATTCTCCCGTCTATTTTTCCGCGGCGGCCATGCTCCTCGTACAATGGTACCGCGATACAATTATATCGATATCACGAGCTCCGTAGTCCCCGCACGGAATCGGATTCGTGGAAGTAAACAGGCCGATAATCGATCGAGGGAGGTCGGTTATCGACGCTCGAGCACATTAACGTTCGAATCATAATCCGTGTTCTCCTGCCGTGCTACTTTTCGGACGTCAAAAACGTTTCTGCCACGCACTCGTTTCACCGGGCCACGTGACACGCCGTACCGTCCACATATGCATGTATGTATCACATACACATCGTACAAATACATATATATTGGCTGGTTGCTGGCCTGGCTATTCCGGTCTCCGTACGTGTTCGCCACGAATCACCTTAGGGTCGCCATACACACTCGTTCTTGCCCGTCGCGTCGGTTTGTCGGATATGCTCGCACAGTCATACATTCAATATCACGCGAAACATAGGTGCGTGCGTGCGGGCGCGAACGCGAACGCGAATCGACCAACTTGCAAGAGAGCACTATCTCCAAACTTTGTAGGCTTGTACATAGAACAGCCAAAAAGTAATAGATGCATCGTTTTTTTAGCCACGGCGATTATACTTCGAGGAGTGCAACCACCCTAAAATATTACACCCTAGAAACTGTTAGAACCAGGGAGGACACGATTTGTTCGTTGCGTTCGCTTTTACAGTTTCATTGACAATCTTGGACACTTGTTCATTCATTACAATGGACCCATTCACTGCTGCCATTTATTTAGCGACTTAATCCTACTTAATACTTCTGCAATTCTAACCTGTCTTTCGAAAGAAGATTCACAATCATAACAGTTGCCATCGCGTGTTCGGGTATTGGGAGTACATATATTTCGCTGTCTTTATTAACACGGCTCGGGGAGAACGTCTAGAAAAGGAACAGATCTGGACGCACTAAAGGAAAATTTTGTTCGAAAAACAGTTCCGACAAGTTTCCACAAATGGACAATTTGGTTGATAACAATTTGATAATAATTTGGTATACAGGAACTCTTAGCCACGACTTCGAAAAAGCCGGGAGAAGCGTCGCGTCGGAATACTTCTGCCGTTTCGACGCGCGAAGAAGAGAGGTTATGTGTTCGCGCGGCTCCGGCAACTTCCTGCTCGAGGTGTACAATCTGAGTGAAATAAAGACAACGCTCTGACACTGCTGCTCGCATACCTTATTCGCGCTCGCGACAGCATCGCGTTTCCACGAAAAGTCAGGTGACCGTGACGACGTGGTCACTCGCAATGTTGCCATGCTGCGGCGCGGTGCTGCGTACGCTGCGCTGATGTTGGATATCAGTCGCCGCCGGATATCGTCAGCGTGGAGGAAGAGCGGTTTTAACTGGCAATAGCGTACCTAGCGGAGCCACGGGCCCTTGCCCTTGCCCTTCGAAGCCGGAATTATTCAAACAATTATTTTTCTTTGCTCCGGTAGCATTTGCCAAAATAACAAAGATACCGGCGCGGCGCGGCGTCCCGACCGTGCGCTAACGAGTTATGTAGTAATCTCGCCGTTAACGAAAGTCATGCCACTCTTTTCCGAGCGGTTATCGAGGCCGCGCGAAATAATCGTCACAATTATCGACGAATAGGTGTATGGTCGGCGATGACATCATTGTTTTCGCTTCTCGAAATGATAGCAAGCCTCGCGATTTGCATGCGAATCGTCTAGACTAAACTGAACGTCTGTTGAAAACACGCGACGGAGTTCGTTTTCGTGTTCGCTGACCATTCTTGGCTCTACATCGGGCGCTAGCTCGATAAGTAACCGATATACTTGTTTTACTAATTTGCATTATTATTATACTTATTTATACTTATTTATTCTACGGAGGCTCAGAACTAAGTTCTGAAGTAAAAGGGAACAAACGATTCGGGCCGTAAAGGGCTAAGGAAGTTAGGGACTCGATTACTTAACTGTAGTTCGGTCTCGTTCGAATTACACGGCCACTTTCCCTGTAACAAGGACCATGCGCGAGCACCGAACGAAATTCGCAGTACCGCGCTATCAAAGAGAGCATACGCATCCGATGCGACCATGAAAATATCTTATCGGCCGCCATGACAGCGGACGCGCCGACGACCAACGGTTTATGGCGAACTGAAACACGAGGTTCTAGGAAATTGTACACGTCGCCCGTCATAACAAAGGAACCGTATTGCGCTCGCAAGAGGGTGGAGAGAGCACCTTCGCGAGTTGAAAGCTCTCCGAAGGATGCGTTCGCCACAGACGGAGAGTAAACGACGCGCAGATTTATGGCACCCGGCGCGTGGCGACACTACTCGCGGCGTCGCCTTTCGAACGGTACAAAAGATGCTCCGTTTTTTCTCCGTCTCATTTATAACGGTTCGATAACACACCGGTTATTGTGTCCGTGCTCGTTCAGGCCCGTTATCTGCCCCTTGATCTCACCGGGATTATCTTGTCCGATAGGAACCATCGATGATTGCGTATTTCTAATGGTGTATTAAATTGTGTACAGGAAAAAAATTTTCAACAAAACGTTGCTTAATATTTTAGCCACTGGAAGTCTGTTGATAAGATTACGTGGCAGCGTGTGACGGCAAACTGAAACCGAAGAATATATTTTTAAGAAATAATCTACGGTTTAAAAAAATACATCCTCGGCATTGAGCCATAAATTGAAGTAAATTCTAGGCGATCATCTTGTTGGAAGCTGGTTCAAACGTTGCTAAACGCTTTAGCGACTGGGACAAAATTTTTGTTCAAGTAGCAATCCCCAAAAAAATGATTGGAATGTACTAGAATTTACTTGGGCTGGAAAAATTGCTGAAATAATTCCTTGTCTGCGAGCTTCACAGACTTTGAATGAGAAGATACGTGGATGGTGTCTTTTATTTTCATCGGCGAACAAATGAAAAGATACGAATAAGTTGGAAATTGAACGGGAACCATCGTTCAGCGTATTGCCGAGGTTCCGCCGGATATTTTCGCATATCTGCAGGATAAACAGACGCGCTGGCGAACAACGGTCACTCGGGGACTTCCCGAAGACGAGCGTCGCCGCATCCGCATCGAGATATGTATCGAGTTGCAATCGGTCGCGTGACTCTGATACCGTGTGTATCGTTCTGTCCTTCGCACGCGAACCGATGACTGTGCGTCGTTCGTCTGCAAATGTTTTTCTTGGACGGTCGTCGTTTCTTTTTATGTGCCGGTGGACAGACAACAGATCATCGTGTCTACCGAGCGAAACCGGTTGTACCCCAAGTTCGACTACGTTCGGTCTTGTTTGCTTGTTTACGCCGAGCTGTGTTACTATCTTGAACGCGCGCCAGATCGCCCGATAATTAACCGATTGTCAACGGATCCCCTTATCTTGCCAATTTCGTAAACAACGCCGAATTAACAACCAGCATGAGTTACGCGCGTGCAACCCGTCGACGGGGGTTCTCGTTTGGCTATTCGATATTTCTGCGGTTATGCATAAATTTACTTTGATTTATAAATAGATGGATCTTCGTGCAAAATCAAAATTTTCTAGTCGAATCGCAACAAACTGGAGCGGAATAGAAATTTCTTTTCTTTCTGAATATGTTTAATAGGAATGAAAATAGTATTAAAGAATTTTTAAATACTTCCAATGTGTTTACTGTTTCAAATTATTACAGTGTCTAATTATAAAATAATGGTAAAGCATCTCGTTCGAAACGCTCTTTCGCACAACAAACGATGGACGAGCCTCGAATAGGTGCAAAAGATCTTGTCCGCGTTTGGTGAGCGCAGGTGCGCTTACCAATGCCGCGCCGCGCCGCGCCGTAGGATTCAACGAGGTACAAGAGCGTGCCCGTGGCGAGGGCAACGGCACTTGCCACTATAGGACGTCGTAGGAGTCGGTGACAACGAGTGCAGCATGCACTTGCATCGTGCACTTGCACACAGCGAGTCGATTCTCGTCTGCGAGCTCGCGAACGAACAGCGGCGCACGTCGCTGGATCCGAAAGAGTGCGGAAACCATTCGCAGACCCCACGGGATCTCGAGGGTTGCTGGCAGACGGCCATTGTGTTTTTTCAAGCAAAGTATCACGATGTTTCGATAATAAGAAGTTCGCAGACCGGTTTCAATCAAATTGAAAAGAAAATTTCGATAATGGAACTGACGCGACAAGCGAAATTTCGTCCTTGACTTCATTGTTTCTTGTGTTTATGGTCAATTTTACCACGTTTTTATTATGCATTTATTGAAAATGATACAATAACATTTGAAAATTCTTCTAATAAATACATACATCCACACGTGTGACCGTTGCAGTCGGACTTTCGATAAACAGAATACAGCGACGCGAAATGAGTTTTATCCGCAAGAAACGCCGCGCCGCTCGCCGATAGCCCGTTTAATCGGATGATCTCTTACATACGTGTAATCTTATGTTTGAAAAACGTCCGAAGCACGAGATTAAATCGTCGTAATCCAAGGAGGAAAAGAGCTCGTTGTTTTTCTTTGATTTAGATCAGCGCGTCGGCCGATTTACGCAATCGGCGTCCGATAAAAGTCGGTTCTCGAGCGCGCGGAACGTTATTCAACAATAATGAATCTCCCGGTCGCGATTCTTTCGTTTGTTTTATCTCGTGGCGAGGCGGGATCGAATGTATGTACGTACAGAGATCTGCGTAGCTCCCGCTGCACACAGCAGGAAGTCGTTCGGCGTAGATTAAATCGACGAAAAGTAAGTGCCGCGCCACGCCGGCACTCGCCTGGAAGGAAATGATAAAAATACGCGGACGCCGTTAGCGTCGCAGCGCGCTAATCGGCGGAGGACGACGATGCGATGGATGCACTCGTGGAATTTGCGCGGGTTTGCCGTTAACATAACTGAATACCACCGGTGGACAAACACCGTACGAGAGCTTCCACTGGCCGTAAGAAAATCTTCAACAGCTGATACCCGAAATTTCGGGTTTTTATCTTTTACAATCAAATGTAAAAGTAAACCCTTTGCAGTCGGAGCTATTTCAACTGGAGAATTAAACATTTCTTCCGGTCTAGAATAATTACAATAAAATAATCAAATATAGTAACCACTTATTTCTCGCGACACTAATTTCTCAAGCGATTTCGCACGTTACGACCCGAATCTCGTCGTGTTTCATCACCGCTCGTCATTATCGTATTGGCGCGTGGTTTCGCAAGCACCTCGACGATATTTGTACAGGTTGCCCCGCCGTCAAGGTGGACCAGCCGTTTATTTGTATACAAATTGTTTCTTTGGATCGGCGCGATCAAACGTTACACCACGTCGTAACGGTGAAATCGGCCGATCGATGCCCGGAATTCACCAATTCAGCATCGAATACAAGCAATATTTTTGTATGGACTGAATGTGTTCAAAGCATAAAATCCGCTGTCTATTCATTCGTTCGGAATAAGATAAGAGAGATATCTATGGGAATATTACTAAACTATTATAATTTCGTAACAAGTACTGAAATGTAAGAGAGGAAACACTGTGGCCGGAAAGGATTATGTAATCTTCCTAGCGCCACCGAGGAAAATCCTTCGATACCCCACCAGAAGGCGAGGCTGGGTCACAGGAAACCGCAAACGCTAACGAGGAAAAGCGAGCGATTCGTAGAAGATGATTTTTCTCGAGAGAATCGGCCAGCCGTTTCCCGTAGCAGTTTTATCGGTCGAAAGTTTGCGAACGCGGCTTGTTATCGGGCTGCAGCTCCGATTCCTCGAAGGTGGATGCTCTCTCGTGCATCGCGCGGCGTGCAGTTAACGATATGCACGCGAGAGCGTAATCCCGTGGATGCATCGGCATCGGCATCGGCAGCAGCCTTTCACCGAACGCCTCCTCCCGTTCATTCCGTTACCATACGGTCACCGGTCGCTTATCTCTCACCTTCCCGTGAAACTCCGACCTGAATTTCTTTAAAGGCTGGATTACGCGTGGCCGTTTCTCGTTTCTCGAACGATCTCGTTTGCCCGGCGATCGCAAGAAAACGGGACGTTGCCATGCGGAGAGCAGCACCGGGAGAGGCCGAGAGAGGCTTTTACACACAGGCTCCGGAGCAGATATCGGTGGCCGACCGGAGAAATTTTCCGTTAACCAGACGCGACCGCCCTTTTCCTCCTTTTTAGTCGCGAGGTCGCTTTTGTCCGGGGGCCGGACACACCTATCGTGCCACCGTTTGCATAATCGTGATCACAATTTGCCCGGAACTCGCATAATCCTGCAAAATAATAATCCTACTACAGCTTAAATATACATCGGTCCCTTTTCCAAGAACCGAACACGTCAGACAACTACGTCGAGCAACTATCTTTTTTAACTGACAGTAATGTATGTATTATTTATTACATATTGTGGTTGTAAAGGAAATCATAAGGCAGGGGGTCGAAAGAGACTAAATTTTTAACGCTAAACTTACCACAAATGACCGGTTTTATATTGGAGAACCACAACGTTCTCTCCCATTTTTCCAACGTCAATCACGCTCGCGATTTTGATCGAACAGATTCGACCGGCGCGGCGCGGCGGGTGGTAGACGCCTAATCTCGCGCACGTGGTCTCGAGGCAACGTCCTCGCCAACAACCTAATAAAATCTGCGCGCAGCGTTTCCGCGCGATAGATAACACAGCAGTAAAACTCATGTCGAATAACTAAATCGATTAACAGTTTCACCTTCTCGCGAGCGAGGGAACTACCGTTTCGATACGTTTGAATAATAAACCAGCGGGTGTAACGTTTTTCTGAATCGACCAAGGATTGTGTGTATAGTCTCGGTTGTATTTCAAGCTGACAATTATGCGGAGAAACGGTACGAGAACTAATGAATTTTTAATTGGGAACCTTCGCGTTCATGCTCGAGTTTATCAATTATTCGTTTAGGGCTTCTGGCGAATATTATGCCGCATAGACCGCTCATTAGCGAATTCTGACATGTCGACCGAGCCCATGCTCGGATCAGCGTCGCGCTCGTGTTATTGAATTTAGCTGGGGCACGCATAGGATACAGCATTTATTGATTCTAAGCGTTCAGCATCGCCCGATGAATAATTCGAATGTGATCGAAGCTCGGTCGGATGTGGCATGTTTTTAGAATTCGAGGGAATTTCAGCGGACGCTTAAGCGTGCGGAAGAGTGGATGCTGGAGAACGGTTATCCGTCTGGAGATCGGAGTAAGCGGTAGCGGAAGCAGAGATCCTTTGGGCTATATCGTTAACGCGATTCCCGTGTGTTTCAGAAGTTCGGAGGATCACGGATCGAGCGGGGGTAGCGGGGGAGGAGTCAGCGTCGTCGGAGTCAGCGGGGGCAGCGGTTCCGGCATCGTCAGCGGTTCCGGCATCGTCAGCGGCGGCGTTGTCGGCGTCGGCGGCGGCGTCAGCGTTGGCGTCGGAGGTTCCGGCGTCGGTGGCAGCGCCGTCGGTAGCGTTGTCAGCAGCGGTGGAGTCGTCAGCGGCGGCGGCGGTGGTGGAATCAACGACAGAGGCGAGAGGGACAGAGAGAGGGAGAGGGAGAGGGAGAGGGACCGGGAGCGGGACAGAGATCGAGACAGGGATCGGGACCGGGACCGTGACAGAGACCGGGAGAGAGAGAGGGACCGGGAGAGGGAGAGGGAGAGGGACCGGGAGAGGGAGCGGGAGAGAGACCGGGACAGAGAGAGAGGAGGAGAGGGATTCGAGTCACGCGGCTCCCACGGCAGTTTCTACACCAGCGACAGAAGTAGCCGAGGGGTCGGATCCGGGGGTGGTGTCGGCGGTGTCGGCGGAGGCGGCGGTGGTGTTGTCGTTGGCGGCCATCCGGCGGATCCTTCTGCCGGTGATCCTGGCGGCTACATACCCCGCGGGCGTCCACCTCCTGCCAGCTCTTACCACGTGACATCGACCAGGGCGAGGGATCGGCTTTACTCGAGAACCGGCCCGTACGCCTCCGGGCCGCCGCCCCCGCCCCACTTAGATCGTCACCGTGGTGGCCTGCCACCGTCCTCCTGGTCGGCGTACGAGTCGACGACCTCGAGATACGGGAACGCACCGCCGCCACCCTCGCCTGCCAACAACGACGCCTACCAGGACGAGCAAGGTAATTGCCCTTACGCTACCTGGTCCGAGGACCACTTGTCCAATCGATCAACGCTTAAACTGCATGTCCGTTGAAATTGGTATTCTCAAATCGCTATTCCACTTCCTCGTTGTTCAGTTCTTATAATTCAAATGCAAGACAGTCAGAACTTATCTAAAAAATTATCGAGGAAAGAGGTCAATGTTTATCTAGCTCCTGTGTCCTGCAATCAAGGCTAATTATAGGACAGATCCCAATGCGGAGGTAAACCGAAACCGATAATTTTATGAAACCTAGACACCGATGTCCCGTATCGCAACGTGTTCCAGCTTGTATTGGGGTCCTTCCGCGCGAGTATGCTTGCCCGTCGTTAAGCTTTGCGTCTGCGTTCGCGTCTGCGTCCACCGCGTGTGTTGTTTCCGTAGGTGGATACGACTAAGTATCTGTGTCTCTCTGTTGCGTCTGCTCCTCTCGGCTATATCTTGCTTTCCTTCTCGCTCTATACGCCATGTACATTTCGTTGGTGTGTGTGCGCGCGCGCGGCTCTATGATTCGTTGGTCTGGTACACGCGGGCTCGTGTGTTGTCTGCCGCCTGACCCCGGCCAACACGTGGTCGTGATCGCCAAGACGCCTCGCGATTTATGATCGGTTAGATAAGCGGAGCCCGAATCAGAAGTTTTGCAATCGCGACGAGGATTTTATCTTATTTGCCGAGACGCTCCTCGCCGGTTCTCTCTTTTATTCTTGGCTTGAAGGTGCGCCTCGGACCAGGATACGCTTCTTGGCCGGGCATCGTTGCTATCCTTCGGGTGTCTTTCATGCGATTCGATGGTTTTGCGGGCGAAAGGGAGACAAATACACAAATTTTAGCAACACACCTCGTATCCGAGAAGGGCAACTTCAACTCTGTCGCACTCGCGTGGCTATGTTTACTGTTTACGTTTACCGGCTCGCCTCTTTGGACAAACTATAGATAGCGGTGCCGGTGATTATGAAGGTGAAAGAAATCGTGTCTTCCGCGTCTGTTTAGGTGAAAAAAATATTTTACGAATCAATAGACCTTTTGAATTTTGACATTCACGCCAGTTTCATAATCACCGGCTCAGTTAAGTAAGATCCATCAACGGAGGTTCATCGTATTAACGTTGACAAACTGTGTGCGTGTGTCGATTACATTCGTCGTGTTGTTCCACTAGGCGGCGGTGGAGGCGGTGGTGGCGGTGGAGGCGGCAGTGGCGGCGGTGGCGGTGGTGTCAGCGGTAGCAGCGGTGCGTTACGACAGCACAAAAAGCAGCGCAGAAAATCGCGAAGCGGAAGCAGCTCGCCGAGTGGCAGTAGCCGTTCCGGGAGCACCAGCAGCAGCCGCAGCGGTAGTTCCGCCGGTAGCACTTCCGGGGGCAGCACGTCCCCCGGCAGTTCTCCGCACCGTACAGGAAATGCCGCCGTCACGGAGGACCGCAGGCCGCTTGCGATCTGCGTGCGTAATTTGCCGGCACGCAGCAGCGACACCTCCCTCAAGGACGGCCTCTTCCACGAATACAAGAAGCACGGGAAAGTAACCTGGGTGAAGGTCGTGGGGGCGGCCGGCGATCGGTATGCTCTGGTCTGCTTCAAGAAACCAGAGGACGTGGAGAAGGCCCTCGAGGTCTCCCACGACAAGCTGTTCTTCGGCTGTAAGATCGAGGTCGCCCCCTATCAGGGCTACGATGTCGAGGACAACGAGTTCCGGCCGTACGAGGCCGAGCTCGACGAGTACCATCCGAAAGCAACGCGCACTCTCTTCATCGGTAACCTAGAGAAGGACGTCACCGCGTCCGAGCTTAGGAAGCATTTCGAGCCATTCGGCGAGATCATAGTAAGTCCACCTATCGAGTCCCACAGAATGCAAACTGACGCGCTATCGTCCGAACCAACTTTTTCTTCCACCTGTGACAGTTCGAGATGGTAGTTCCAGCGTTGACCCCTTGCCGTACGATTTTCTTCATGGTTGTTTCCTGTCCCGTGACAGGAATTACGAAAACAATGCGGCAGCTAGACTTTCGGTTCTAGCCGAATTATTGGCTAAAGTGTGTGACGTCAAAGTCTAACCATTGGCTGACTTCTTGCGAGACACGTACATTTACTTTAACTAACGCTGGAATATTGATTAGCAAAATATGTATTTAGCAGATTACATTTCAAGTGTTCCTCACGAGTCTGCTCGTCATTATACGGCAAGGGGTTAATAATACCATACAGTCATTGGAGAAGATACAGACATGCTGTAGACATAAATTGTTTTCTTCTAAAAAATTATGAACTACAAAGAAGTTTTAATCGTTGCAAATCGTAAAATAAATCGTAGTATAACCGCGGATCTTTGACCGCCGGAACTTATGACTGACAGACTCGGAATCTGCATTAATACATAGTCCTGCGCCTTACATCGTAAAGTCGATATTAATATTCAGACGAAAGACGCTCATTCTAATGATTATGTTAATACTCCCTCGAATGACGCACTTTTCATATCTAAAATTAAGATTCGAAGATGTTTTCGAATAATATAAAGACTCGAGTAAACAACCTGAACATCGGATTCGACTAGACTCGATGAAGATTGACAGCTTCTTCCTAGCAGTGACAGGAAGGTGAATGTAAATGTTCGATGTTACAGGAAATAGATGTTAAAAAACAGGGCGCGGTGACGAGCTATGCCTTCTGCCAATACTCCGACATTGGCAGCGTCGTCAAAGCTATGCGATCGATGGACGGCGAACACCTGGGTGCTAATCGGATAAAACTTGGATTCGGGAAGTCCATGCCTACGTCCTGTGTTTGGGTTGATGGCATTGGAGGTATATAAAAAGTTTTGTCCCATTTACAACGAAAAAAAGTTACACCTAGAAAAGGTTTCACGTATTTTTATTATAAATGCATAAAAAATCCGCAGTCCGTTAAAAATTTATCCTGTTCAGGAAATTCATATTGAACGTTTCCTTGCAGATTGTATGTCGGAAAAGTACCTGAACATGCAGTTCCATCAGTTCGGACCGATATCGCAGGTCGTAGTGGACCGAGAGCGAGGACACGCTCTGGTCTTCTTCGAGCAGATTAGCTGCGCGCAAGCTGCTGTGAAGGAGATGAGGGGCGTAGCTCTTCGTGGTCGTCGGCTACAAGTCGACTTTGCCTCCAGGGAGTGCCAGGAGACGTTCTACGAGCACCTGGAGCGACAGGGTATCGCTGGAGAAAAACCTTGGGACACAAGGCCCTCCCCTGCTACCACCTTTGATGTCACGTATGTATACTTTGTAGTGCACTACAATGCCCGGTTAGCCTGGCGAGTAAAACAGTCAACTATGAGTATCTGAACAAATCTCTTAACAAGTTCACTGTTCTGTTCTATAGTTCTAGTAAAGCCGAACTCTCTAAGCCAGAGTCACATTGATAAATATAGACTTTGAACAGAGTGAACGTGTTAAACTTATTATACACGCAGGATGTCCCGTGGGATATTCGACACACGTTTCTGCCAGGTTTAGCTCGAAAAATCGTCTGTAGGCCGTTTTACAATAGAATCGAGTACTTATTCAGTTGTTAGCGCAAGGGTTAATGTTTGTTGCTTAACGGTTGTTGGTCAGCAATCCTGCAGAAACGGGTCGAAGGCGTCCCAGGGGATGTTCCTGGTTCCTCGTTCCCGACTGCCACGTGCGATAACGTGAAATATAGTACAACCGTTATTTGAAGGATTCCTTCCAGGCGGGAACGCAGCAGTTTCGACTCCGGGGTGACTGTGTCGAATTCGAGTGGCAGGTTTACCCGCTACGAGACGCCCCCGAGGTCGAGAACGGCGAGTTACTCCCGCACATCTGGAGGAGGCAGCACGCCGGGCGCGAGTCCGGCGCACCCGACCGCGATGACCCGCAGCAACAGGAGGTCGTACCAGGACACTTATTACGACGGGGACTACAGCGAGCCGGCGCCGCGTAGGTTTCGCAGCTACGACGAGTTCAGCCAGGGCAGTGGGGCCAGTCACGACGATTACCAGAGCAGCGTGCTCGGTGACGGCAAGCTAAACGACGATGACTGTCCTCCTCCGTCCCGTCGGCACGCTGTGCAAAGCGTGGTGACCAGCGTGGAACCTCCGGCGCCGCCACCGCCTTTGCTACCGCCCTCCGACATCCGACACCTTCAGAAGGAGAGGGTCCACCTGCTCGAGCAGCTCGAGGAGTGTCACAGCAGTGGTGACGAGGTTGGGTTCGCGCCGAAGAAACGCGCGAAGCTCGAAGGCGCGTCGACGACGATACTCTGCGAGGACGACGAGCCCGAGATCGCCTCGTTGCTCGTCACCTCGCACTCGAGTAGAAAAGGCATGGACATCCGGCGTGTCAGTGATAGCAAGGTCGTCGTGCATCACGGCACGAGAAGAGGCAGCTGCGAGGGCAGGGGCCCCGGACCTTGCAAGCGACGTCGCGACGTCACTAGCAGGTGGGTGCAAGTCTTGCCTAGCCAGGGCGTCCCGTTTGATGTTTCGAAGACGCTTGTTTCCCCAAATTCTATAATAGCTTGTTTCAAGCCATACTTTATGTAAAACCTAGCCTGTTGCTTATGATATTCTGGAGACAAATTGTGTCCCAAACTATAACTCGTTTCAAGACAGACTTCAGCTGAAGTCTAGTCGGTTGCTTACGATGGTCAGGAATCTTCTCTATCTAGTATATTAAAGACATGTGATGAACAGGAGCGGGGGGAAAACAGCTGTCGGCAAACTTTGCAAGAGACAAGCATCCTAAAAACGGTAGAACTAACGTGGCAAACAAATGTCCGTTGCAGGCACCACGAACACCACGACGGCTCGCGGCCAGGCACCCCGTTGGTGGACGAGAGGCCGGAGAACCTGGTACCGAGCGAGCCAAGGCGGTTTCGCGAGCGTAGTCACGAGGGTCCTTTGTCGTTGCCTTTGCCGAGGTTCGCGACGCAGATGCTGAACAACAATAACAACAATAACAACAACACCAGCAGCAGCAACAACAACAGCAGCAGCAGCAGCAACAGGTCGAGCAACGCGAGTCTGGCGAAAGTGGCGAGCCCGCCATGCGCGAATCTATCGACGGCACCGAGTCCTCGGGCAGCTCCACAACCTCCGGCTTCCCCACCACCGCGTCACCCGAGTCCGAGTCCGACGAGTTCGGACAGCGAAACGGCACCGCAGTCGCCGAGTCTCGAAGAGAGGATACGGTCGCTCGACGAGAAGTACGAGAAATGGTCCGGGTCGAGAGCATTGAGCGCAGCCGGCGGTGACGCGCTCGCCAAGTTGGACGCGACAGCATCGGAACGGTTCAGGTTTCGGCATAAGCTACTAGATCTGGACTTACACGAGGTGCAGCCATCCGACATTGTGAAATCGGTTCTTGCCAAGCGGAGCGTGTTCGACGAGGACTCGAAGCGGTTGGAGAACTTCAGCGAGAAATACGAGCCGCGAGAGTTCACCGGCGTGTTAAACGTCAGCTCGATCATTGGCGGGACGAGCAGCCTGACGCCGGCCAGCGGCGGCGGCGGCGGCGGCGGTGGCGGCGGCGGCGGCGGCGGCTGCACCAGCAAGGTCTGCCTACAGTATCCGTTTCCTAGTCACCCGCCTGTACAGTCAGCCAGCAGCGGCAACAGCAGTAGCAGCATTGGCAGTGTGAATGTCAGTGTCAGTGTTAGTGGCAATGGTAGCGGCGCCGCGTCCACCACCGGACAGATCACGGGGTTAGGGGGCAGCATCGCGTCTCTGTCCTCGAGCTTGAACTTCACGACGTGCGTGTCCACCGCGCTGAAAACGACGGACCCGCGGGCGTCGGTGCAGCACAATTGCGTGCACCCGACACCGGCCACACCGATCACGCCCGGTACGTCAATCAAAACAGTTAGTCCCGAATTACCACCGGTCTCGTTGCCGATCGGTCTTGGCAGCGGGACGACAGCCAGTAGCGGCAACAGTAGCGGTTTAGCGTCAGCTAGTAGTATTCTTAGCAGCAACGGTAGCGTAAGTAATGTACACGTTCTCGGAGCCTCGACGAGTCGAGGACTGAGCACGACGCCGTCGGCGGCGCCGCCAGTCGTCGCGACCACGGTCCCGTCGACGGTCGCGTACCCGAGCACGACGGCGCCGGTCACCGCGACGCCGACAACGACGACCGCGACGTCGTCAACCACGCCGGCCACCGCGATCACCTCCTCGACCACCTCCTCGACGACCAGCGCGCTGACCACGACATCGTCGATCGGCCAGTACCAAACTTCCATGTCCACCGCCGTAACGGTCCTACCACCGTCTTCCACGACGTCTTCTTCGTCGACATCGTCCTGCTCGTCGTTGTCGCTGTCCTCGTCCGTCGACGGGTCCCGCTCCCGGATCAGGAAAGAGACGGGCAGCAATCGGGAGAGCAGGGACTCGCGCGACAGCAAGGACAACAGGGACTCGAAGTATAGCAAGGGCAAGGACTGTCAGAGGAAGTCGCGGAAAGAGGACGCGGACGTTGAAAAGAGTAGCAGCAGTCGCAAGGACCGGGAAGAGAAAGAGGCTGTAGTGAACGACATCGGGGACTCTGATAGTCATAGAGAGTTCAAGGAGAACAAGGATGTTCGCTACGAGAGGAAAGAACGGGAGGAGAAGGAGAGACGGGAGAAAGACGATAGGGAGAGACAGGAAAGGAGGGAAAAGGAGGAGCGTGACAGACAACAGGAGCGGAGGGAACGAGAAGAGAGGCGGGAGAAGGACGAGGAGAGACGGGAACGGGAAAGGGTGGACAAAGAACGACAGGAGGACAAACGGGAGAGAGAGGAGAGAGAACGGGAACGAAAGGAGCGGGAGGAGAACGAGGCTAAGGAGAAGGAGAGGAGGGAAAAGGAGCGGTTGGATCGCGAGAAACGCGAGCGAGAGGAGAAGGAACGGCAGGAGAGAAGGGAGAGGGAAGAACGGGAGAGGAGAGAACGGGAGGATCGGGAGAGGAAAGAACGGGAGCTTCGGTTGGAGAGAGAGAAACAGGAGAAGGAGCGACTCAGGAAAGAGAGGGAAGAACAGGAAAGGCGAGAGAAAGAGGAACGGGATAGAGTGGAGAGAGAAAGAAGGCGGGAGGAGAAAGAGAGGATCGAGAGGGAACGGAAGCGCGAGAGGGAAGAGAAAGAGAGGCTCGAGAGGGAGCGGCGGAAAGAGAAAGAGGAACGGGAACGAGCGGAGAAAGAGAAACGAGAGAAAGAGGAGCGGGAGAGATTCGAGCGCGAGAAACACGACCGGGAGAAGAGGAGAGAACGCGAGGACCAGGAGAGACGGGAGAAAGAGAAGTCCGAGCGCGATAAGAGAAGAGACCGAGAGGAGAAAGATAAAGAGAAGAGAGATCGGGACGACAGCAGGCGACAGCCGATCGAGAACCATCTTCATCAATCCGTGTCGCAGTCGCAGAACCAAATCTCGCCCGCCCCGGTGTCCATCAAACGGCGGTGTTCGTCGCAGGACGGACCACCCGACGACGACGCGAAGCGCATGAAGATCTCCGACCACCGCAGGGACAGCAAAGATCGGCCTAGACAGAACAGGAGGTCCGAGGACCGGAAGCACCGCAACGACTCCCATCGATCTAGCCGAGAGAGCAGAGAGAGCCGCGACAGTAAAGAGAGCAGCGGTTCCACGCAGACCCAGGACAGCAGGGATGCTCACAGCGAGATCAACAGGGAGATCAACAGGGAGTCGAACAGGGAGATCCGAGAAAACCGAGAGAACAGGGAGAACAGAGAGAACAGAGAGAACAGAGAGAACAGAGAGAACAGAGAGAACAGAGAGAACAGGGAGAACAGGGAGAACAGGGAGAACAGGGAGAACAGGGAGAACAACCGAGAGGGGAAGGAGAAGCAGCGTAGCAAGAGGAACCGTTCGGAAAAGGAGTCGAGGGAACGTAGCCCCAGAGTCTCCCACGAGTCGGACAAGGAGTTCCTGTCGAGATTGGAGCTCTCGAAGAGAAACGATTCGAACTCGCCGAGCGAGCAGACCTCGGTTAGCACGAATCATTCCCGAGAGATACAGCAACACCATCAGCAGCAGTCCTCTTTGAATCTGCACAGCGACGTGGACGACGGGCCGCTGTCCACCCACGAGATGCAAGTGGCCAGGCACCCGTCGGCCACGGACACCGACAGCGACGAGCCGAAGAAACATTCGATCTTCGACATCGTGGACGACGAGCCCGCTTACATCAGCATGTACGACAAGGTGAAGGCTCGCTCGACGAAGAACATGCAGAAGCTCGAGGAGGAGAAGCGTCAGGTGCGCCTGAAGGACAAGTTCTCGCAGCTGAAGCAGAGTCGAGCGAGACGAGAGGAGAAGAAACAGAGCACCTCGTGGGACGGGGACTCTGTGTCCAGTAAAGCTTTGACGGAGGATGAAGCCACGTCCGAGTCCGATTCCGCCAGGGCCAAGTCGTTGTCTCGAAAGGGATCAAGGTCGAGGATCCACTCGGACACCAGCGAGGAGGAGGAGTCGTTCAACAACAAGATCCGGAAGGTGAAGACCGAGAGGTTCTTGGAGAGCGACGTCGACTTGGGATTTGCGGACACCGAGGAGAAGCACAATCCTTTGGAGACGTCAACGGTGGTCGGCAACGCGAGCGTGAAGGAGGAGCCTCGCACGTCGGACGACGACGAGCGGATGTCCGTCGGCTTCCGCGCGAACCATCCCGCCATCGTTGTCAACAACCACGAGAGGGACTCGCGCAAGAAGTCGCACAAGAAAAAGCAGAAGCGGCAGAAGATCTCGATATCGACCGAAGACAGCTTGAAGACCGAGTCCTCTGAGAGCATCGAGCACAAGAACAAGTCGAGTATTGCGAGCGCCGTGGACTGCCGGCCGAATCACACGTCCGAGCCTATCACCGTCGCCAGCACGACGACCACATCGGGGACGACGGTGCTGGAGAACGCGGACGAGAGAATACGGTCGGACAAGAAACAACGCAACAAGAAGGACAAGAGACGTGACAGGAACGGAGACGACAAGGCCAAAGCGAGGAGGAAAAGGTTGAACAGGCAGGAAGCAAGAGACTCGCAACGGATGGAGGACATCTTCGGACCGCTGTCGGACGACGTCGACGACGGCCCTTCGAACACGTTCTTCAACCGATTGGGCAATATCCCGTCGGAAAACAACACCTACGCATCCGACAGCGACGGTGGTCACAGCCCGGAAGAAGTGGCGCGAATCAGAAGGAAAACGGAGAGGAAGCGCCGCCATCAACCGGAAGATGAAAACAGCGTGGACCTGGCTGAAGCTGGTCGGGAGATCGAGGCGAATCTGCTGGGGCTGCCGAGCTCGCCGAAGTTGGACATCGCGTGCACCGAGAGCAACGATCACGACGTGTTTCGGTTCACCGACGACAACGATAGCGTGGAACAATCGACTCCATCTACGGTCCCGGAGAAGGTCAAGGAGAAGAAGAAGAAGAGAAAGAAGTCGAAGGAGGAGCGCAGTCGGAAGGACTACCATCACCATCACCACCACCACCATCACCATCACGAGAAGAGCGGCGAGTTACCGTATCTCGGCGCAGATCCTAGTCCCCCGCGAGCCAGCAGTCCGATCATCGCCAAGACGATGTCGCCGACGCTTCCAACGCCTAGAGACGCGCTGTTGAGTCCGATTCCGAAGGTCGCCGCGAATGTGCCAGCGCCGCCGATAACTCCATCGATGACGCCACCGGTCAGCAGCGGGATCCAGGCGTCCAAGCAGGAGAAGAAGAAGGAGAAGTTCATCCCCGGCTTCGGCATCGAGATCGACGAGACGATCCACGAGAACGCGGTGAAGAGTATCTCGGAGCCGGAAGAGCGCGAGAGCTCCTGCCAATCTCGAAGTGGCAGGGAGGAGCCGGACGTGACGGTGCCGACGACACCACCCGCGCAGACGGAAGACAAGCCAAGGGTCGCCATCTCGCAGGAGGAGACCGAAGACGCCGTCGCCGCGCTCTTGGAGGAGACTTTCGGTGCTTCCACCGAAGACTTCTCGTATGAGGGCGAGGAGGAGGACGCGGAAGCGGACGACACCACCGGCCCGCCACCGGAAGCACCTCAAGAGGACGTCGAAGAGATGCAGCAGGCTGTCGAGAGTCTGAACCCATCCGCCGGCGAAGGGGAGACCGACTTGAAGCCGGACACTCCTCAGAGCGAACACGACCTTCAGATAGACACCGACACGGAGGAGGACCCGAACTACGAAACGTTCGACCTGACGCAGCCACCGAAAACGCCAGACATTCCATCGTTCTACAAATCTCCCACAAAGACTGTCAACACCATCGCGCCGTCTCCGGCGGCAACGGAAAAGCCGGTCGAAGCTAGAATCGCCACCATACCTGTGAAACCGCAGAGTCCGCCCGCATCTGTCATCGCCCATTCATGGACACTAAACGAGAAGCCTCGCGAAGTGGTCAAACCCGTACCGATTGAACCCGTCGACACCAACGTCAGTGTGACCAGCCCTGAGGGAATCGCCAGCCAAACCCATCGGGTCTCGACGTCTCCGCCTCCGCAGTACAAACAGCCTGGTCTCGGACCGTGCAGCGTGCCAATCACCGGAGAAACACCTAGGATCGCTGCAGCCAGTCCCAGACCGCCTTCCATCAGCGTGCAACCGCTCTACCAGAAGCTTCCCGTGTCGCCGCAGTCGCAGATGGTGCCTATGCGTCAAGCCTCCCCAAGGATGCAGAACATATCCGCCGTTTGTACCACCACCGCCTCCAGCCTGACTCCTCTGCCTCCGTTGGTGCCATCCAGAATTCCACCGTTGGTGCCGTCGCAGTTGTCGCCGAGGATCTCGCAGCCGTCCTCTCCGAATGGACAGTGGTCCCGAAACCCGTCGTTGAGTCCTCACATGCCCAACGTTGGAAAACCGTCACCGCCACCTACGAGGATTGCCGTCAGCGTGTCCGTGTCTTCTCTAAGACCGGAAACGCCCGCGCAGCAAATCTATTCCACCGCGGCCACTCAACAGCCCGTGATCCAACACGCTCCTGGCATGAGAGCTCTGGCTCCCAGTTACCCAAGAGGTGGTTTGCCGCCGCTCACACTGAATATTCCACACCGTCCGTACATGCCTGTGAAGAGCTCCAGGGACCTGGCCATAGGCGGCAAGTCGGTGATCGAGACGCTACTCCCGGTCAATCCCAACGAGCCCGCGCAGCGGCTAGAGGAGCCTAAGCTTTCTCCGGCAGTGATACCAGAACCAACGAACAAAGCGTCCACGTCCCCGAAAGTTCCTTCGCCTAATCAGCCGCCCACGTACATCCCGGAAACGGCTAAGATCGAGATCACCGCCAGCACTTCGAGTCCGGTGTTCGGCAAGCCGAGCGCGATGTCGGACACCTTGACCTCCAGATCTCAAAAGCAAATACCCGGTCCGATCACCACGGACAACAACCTGCTGTCGCCGAGGCAGAAGCAGGAGATGTCGAATCTTCAGCTTCTAACTACCCACGTGCCTCGTTCGTCAACGCCCAGCCCGGTTATAGTAGCTCACGGCCAATCTCATCTGGTCCACAAGTCTGTCGTCCACAGCATCGGAGCTTCGACGGTCTCGACGGCCAACCAGTCGTTGATCAAGACCGTCGTGCCGATTGTCTCCCAGCAGATCACGCCCGCGATTCCTGTTCCTATCCCAGAAGAGAAATGCGTGATCACGCAGACGCCGTTATCTTTGGCTAGCCAGAGGCACTCGCCAGTGACGCAGAGTAGTCAGATTCCGAAACCACACATTCCTCTGGTGTCCACCGTCTCGCAGGCTATCATCACCAGAACCGTACCATCCATCGTAACTTCGATACCAGCGACGCCTGTGAACGAGAGCAGCACGGTCGAGTGTCTGGAACCGCGAGTGCCACCCGATCAGGAACTAGAACTGGATGCCAACGCCAGGATAGCTCAAACAGCACAGCCTATGCAGTTAACTCCACCTATCCAGCCCACTCAGCCGATGGAGATCATCAAGGACGAGCCTGTCGAAGTGAAACTCGAAGAGCCTGCGATAAAGGAAGAGTTCCCCAACAACGAACCCTCTGAATTCCCTGTGACGCAGCCGGTGAACGTCGATCTAAAACCGAAGCTGGAGCAACAGGACTCGATCAAGTCGGAGAACATCGTTCCGAAGACAGAAGCTGCTGACAGTCTCGTTCCTAAGATCGAGATCGAGATCGAGACAACGCCAATCAAAGTGGAGGCAGTGAACGAAATCAAGGAAGAAGAGCCAACGAAGGACACCGAGGAGACCAACATAGAGGAGGAATCAGCGGAGGATCCTCTGAAGGAGCCGAGCACGGATCCTCTCGCGATCGATGTGTCCAAGGAAGACCCGGCGGACAGCAAAGAGGACAGCGATTACTGGTCGGCGAAGGAGGTGAACATCGAGAGCGTGATCAAGAAAGTGGACGCTCTGTGCGACGGCGAGGGTAACGACGGCGACGAGGAGACTCAGCACGGCACGAACATCGGCAACGAGAACCAGGAGCCTGCGAAAGCCGAGTCCGAGTGGTTCAACGCGGAGATCGTGGAGAACGAGAACAAGAAGTCCTTCGCAGCGAACGACGACCAAGACGAGGGCGTGGAGACTTGCGAGAGCGAGTCGACGAAGAGTCGGCGCGGTAGAACGAGGACTCGAAGAGGAGGTAGTCGCGGCGGAGTGACCACCAGGAGAAGCGTGAAGAACACCGCCACCGTTCCACACAAGCGAGGAGGCCGGACTCCGCGGGGTAATAAGCACCACGTAGAGAAGAACAAACTTCCGGCGGATGTGTACGAGTTCCACGACGACAGCGAGGAGGACAACGCTGGTCGGCCGCGGTTGATCCTCACGATCAAGTCCCCCGTGCCGAATTTGACCGGTTCGAACGCACAGCCAGCGACACCGATAGCTGCGGTGAAGGAGGTTCCACCGGAGGAGTTTGTCTCGCCTGCCGCGAACACCAGGAAGTCGAAGAGGCTAGCCGAGAGAGACGGCAGCAGGAATACCATCGACGACGTGATAGAGGACGTGGTGCGAGGATCGGCGGCGAACAAGGGTCTGGTCGGTAATACCGGGAACGTTCACGCCACCAGAAGAAGCACCAGACACAACAACGCTCCTCGACCGATGCAGACATCGTTACAGCTGTCGGAGCCCAGGAAATCCCCGAGAGGCATGCGGAAGTCGACGCGAAGAACATCGGAGAACGACGATAGCAGCGAGGAGAAAATAAAGGAGATCGTGCCGCCACCGCCGCCTCCGCCAGAATTGCAGACGAAGGAGGAGAGCGTTCCATCCAGAGCCGAGACCCCGAAGACGGAGGAGACCATCAGTCCATCTGCTCCCTCGCCTATCCAGAAACCGGTCTCTCACGAACCTATGACGCTGATCGATCCGGTAACTGGGATGCTGATACCTATGAGAGAGTCGGAGGAGGGTCAGTACATCCCGGTCTCCACGGCTTCCGGTCAAATTGCCATCAACAGGACCGACGCGAGAACCACACCTGCGATTATCACCGCTAGTCCAACGGCGGAAGTTTTGAGACCTAAACCAGCTCAACCGGAGAACCTCGCCGTTGCCGAAGAGCCGAAGAAGGAACCTGAGCCTTTAGCAATTCAGCCGCAGGCCAGTGTCATCACCAAACCGCAGTCTCCAGCTGTTCAGATTAATCCGACGATCAGTATTGCCCCTACAGCTACAACATCGATACCTACTGCTACATCGATCACCACAACAACTGTGGCGACGCCTCAGACAGCATCTACCTGCTCCACGCAGTCCAAACCTACCAGTCTCAAGGCTCACGTGTTGAACGCTAGCAAATTGGCAACGCCTCTGCAACAACCGCCTATCATCACCAAACCACCAGCTGTCCCCAGTGGGCCTAGTCAGTCGATCGTGCAGAATATGGCGAAGCTAACGCAGACGGTGCAAGGACTCCACTTGCAGATTCCCAATAGAGTAGTCTCGCCTAACTTGAGTCCAAGGGCGAAGCAAGCGCCTCAGATCAGCGCTGCCAATGGGAAGGGCCAGGGCCAGCCTATGTCACCGGTTCTGAACAATACCGGGGTTCCTCCGAATCCTAAACAACATCTGTTGCAAGCTGCCAAGCAACAACAGCAGCAGCAACAACAACAGCAACAACAACAACCACCACCACCGCCACCACCACCGCCACCACCGCCACCACCACCACCGCCACCACCACCACCACCCCAACAGCCGTCTACGATTGTCAATCTGCCTCAGAAGCTACCCATGAATGTTCATCCGGCTAGTGTAACTACACCGACACCCAGGATACATCAGCCTGTCTCACAGCCCACGGCGTTGAAAGCAATCAATGGTCAACCTCATCCTCTGAACCCTAAGGCTCATTTGCTGCAGGCTGTGGTCCCTCCGATAGTCACCGGAGCTGTGGCCAGTCCACCGACTCAGCCGCATCTGATGAATCCTCAGCCTGTTGGCGTCAGCTGCTCTAGACCGCCTGCGCCGAAACCACCGGTGAGATATTTATAAATTTCTCTTTATTCGATAAAATATTTATTTGTCGATATTATTTGTCGGTTATGGCAGCTCCATATGTAATTGTTTCTTGCTATTACGAAAATGTATTTCCGTAGAAATATTGTATTCGAGTACAAAATAGAGAATAGCAGTTCATGTAGCAATAATTGTGTTACAGGTAACGGGAACAATGGAACCGCCAAAAGTCGAAGTGTCCATGTCAGGCTGCATTATGGTGCCAACCCCTAGCCCTCAAGCTCGTGGAGTGCCAATAACAACATACGAAGGGCCACTGGTAAGCATGTTGTCTACAGACAATCTGACCATGTTTGTTATTTTTTAACTTTGAGAAACATGCTGGACAGTGCGTATTAAACAGAGTTTTGAATAACGATTTAAACACTTGTGTTCTGAAAAATTGAATCTATAAAATAACTAAAAGATATATCAAAAGTACAATCTTATATAAATTAATATGATTTTGTGTGTAACGACGTGAAACGTAAATTCTCCAAGATACGTGATACACAAACTAACTTTGCTTGGTTTTGGCTAGCATGGGAATGCGGGTGCTGCTCCATCACCAGGGGGCCAGTATGGACTTGTCCCCCCACATCGATCCCAGAGTCCTCCATTGCCCCCACCTGCCCATCATCATGCTAACGCTTCTCAGGTACTTACTTATACAACATTTATCTCCATGAAGATACGTTATAAATCGAGAGTAACAATCGGCATTCTTTATCAAAGCAAATATCCACTAACTTAACGCATTACGCACCGGTGACTATTATGTAATTTTTAATAGAACTTCAATCATAAACCAACAAGTCACCCCTAGTAAAGTAATCAATTTCGTTTGAGATTATTATGTGAAAAAGAAAAAGATCTTTAAGCTTCACAACAGCAATTCTTCTGCACTCTACGATTCTAATGTGTCACGTTTCCTTGGCAGGGTGACGTCGTGAACCACTTTGGAGGGCTGCCGCGTGGTGCAGAGCTACCGCCGCACTACATGCATCCCCAAGTGCTGCAGTATCAGTATTTGCGTGCTCAGCAAGAAGCCTTGACAGCTCCGCGCATAGCGTATCACATTCCAAGAACTAGATCTCCTCATTTACCATTAGACCCGAAACTGGAGCCCGGCATAGAAGATAGTCATAGTCCGCCATTGGAGCTTAGAAGGAGTACGAAAACGCCACAGGATCGCACCACGGATAGTCCTCAAGTAGCTCAGGTTTACATGTTACACGGAGCACCGAGATTACCACCGCCGCCTCCGCAGTACAACGCGGGTGGCAATCCATCTTTAACAGCTCCAGTCGCCGCACGCGGAGGATTCTACGAACCACCACCAGCGCATTTGCGTTCCCAATATCCGATTGCAGCCAGCGAAGCGCCCAGCGATAGGGCCATCACGCCAGACAGACCCAGGAAACACCAAGTTGTCACACCACCGCACGCCTCGCAAGTACCACCGCAGGCAGACTCGTTTCAAATGTTGCTGCAACGTTATCCGGTTATGTGGCAAGGCCTGCTGGCACTCAAGAACGACCAAGCTGCAGTACAAATGCATTTTGTTTTCGGTAACCCGAACGTAGCGAGGGATAGTCTACCCTGTAACAGCGATGGATCCACACCACCGTTGAGAATTGCTCAAAGAATGAGACTGGAACAGACGCAGGTCGACGGGGTGGCCAGGAAGATGCAAGTACGTATCCAAATTTATTTTTATATTTTACGCGGCACAGTGAGATGATAAATCTGTCTAATCTGGTTAAATATCAAGATACAGGAAAACCAGCGCTAAATTAATGCTATTTTCTGTTTTGTCATAGATGGACAATGAACATTGCATGCTTCTCGCGCTTCCGTGTGGTCGGGACGAGGTTGACGTGTTGCAACAGAGTAAGAACCTTCAGACTGGATTTATAATGTATTTACAACAGAAGCAGGCCGCTGGAATTGTTAATATCGCTGCACCGGGATCGCAACAGGTACGTAAACGTTCAAACAAAGAACTTCGTTAATTTTGTGTGCCTCGCACAAGTTTCATTTATTTCGTTCGTAGAAGCTATAGGCGTTATTGAGAACAATTCATAATTACTGGATAATTTTGGCAGTAATGAGTTGATTTTCATTAATTTTGTGGCCACCATAGCGTTCGACGTGTTAACTGTTCGTGCAGGTGCTGAGAATATTGTGGTGGTCGTCCCACAAACGATATGAATTTTCTTTTGCATTTTTGCAAGTTGAAGTGTACAGGGTGTTCGGCATGTTCTCTTTTCTCATATTACCTGAACACCTCGTATAAACGCGATGACAAGCGTGTTCGAGGCATGGAGAATAGTTTGGTGGACAGACGAGTGACGAGATCTGTTTAATTTTCTAGCCTGCATACGTAGTCCACATCTTCCCGGCGTGCGATTTCGCGAACGAAAGTCTGGCGCGTATCGCTCCGGATTTGCTCCATCGGGTCGCGAAGATCGCCCATTTGCTCATCGTCATTGCCACAGTTTGAGGCCAGCCAATGGTCTACTGGATTACAATCTACCTATATCTCTCGCCTTCACGCGCTGTAGGACGCTTCGCATGTGGCATGAAGCCTGGAGTGTCCTTCCGACGGAGCGCAGAGTCTCGTACAACAGAATAATGCTGAAATAGAACAGGAGAACAAGGAGAAGAGGGTTCCGTCGAAGGGAAAGGTTTCTCCTCCGAAGATATATCTATATATGTATATATATCTATATATATATATATATATATTATATCAGTGACAATCAAATGGATTTTGGCGAATCGTGCCGATTTCACGGATCGTTGGCCTAAAGCTTTGGGTACACGGGGTTGTGTTCAGTAGGGGAGGCTAGCCAGGTCAATGCGTGAACATCACCGGGCCTGCCTTCCCCACCAAAAAGAACGAAACGGGAAAACGCGATCGCATTTGTCCAATGATGGCTCGCCGTATAGAACGTTCGCCAACTGACAACTTTTGTGAGATCGACCGACATCACTCTTGGTCCTTCTGACAAGCGGGTCAGGCACAACCCCAGTCCTTAGCGAAGACCTTCGATTAAGGGGAAAAAAAAAGAAATAAATAATGATGAACCACGCGATGTCCTCGAGGCAGAAGAATAACTTACGTACGCGAATAGGACACATACGACACCCGCCCCTTCTAAAAAAAAAAGAACACGTATACACATACATATACATTATGGACACACGTACGTACACGTACAACGTATACAAAAGTTCGTCCCTCATCTAGGTAAACAGTAAATGAAACCATTACCTACCGTTGCTCTAGATGGACAGTTGATTTCGTAAGTAAGAAATAGAGGAAGAAAAAAAAAACTAACGTACCCCTACCACTATACACGAGCTATTTTAAGTAAGGCTTAGATATTAATGATACTGTGTAAATTATAAGCGAGCCAGCGAGGGCATAACTACTGTGATTTTAATTATTTAACGATACATGTCTGCGTAAAGACGAAGAAAACAAAAAGTAAAAACATATAAAATGGTGACCGCGGTGGGGTCCCGGTCGCGCGCGGTATGTGATGTGTTTTTTGTATAATACTGCTCTATATAAATACCTATGTATTATATTATTGTAACAATAGTTGCTGCTGCCGCTGTTGTTGCTGCCGCTCGTGTCGAACTAGAAAGTAAAGGTACAGAGTTACGATCTAGACACCTCTAGTGAAGAAGAAAAAAAAATAAGTACGATGAGCGAAAGGACTACCTAAATAGCGTTTATCCCTAATGTAATATAATTTCCCATAGCAGGATGTAACATATTATTATCATTATTATCATCTTAGCACTATGTACATTATAAAAAAAATTTTTAATATTCTTATTTTGATTCTTTATTATATCATTAATAATATTACTACGGTCATCATCATCACTAGTACGCTACCATTATTATTATTATTATTATTATTAATTATTATATTATTATTATCATTATTGTCATTCATTATTATTAATTATTATTGATTACTACTACCACTACTGCTACTACTACTATTACTACTATACTATTATCATCACTACTACTACTATTATTATTACCACTACTCTACTACTACTATTATCGCTGCTATCAATTATTATTAACGTTATTACACCAGGCTAGTTAGGACGTACCAATCCGCACATTGATAGAAGATGGGGCTTAAAGTATGTCGTACCGGAAAGAAAACACAGTACGACCGATCTCATTGACCATTGACGTCGCCCCCGTTCTATACACTTCCATCCCCCCGCCCCCAATTTCTCTTACTCCCTTGTCGCCTTCTGCGCGATGTGTCATAGACTCTTTAGCGATCGCGTCGAGGATAATAAAAAAAAATGCGCTTACGTGTATAGACCAGAAGTTACACTATATCACACGGAGCCGTGAAAACAAAACATATTAAGTAATATAAAGAAACTTACCTATTTACGATATTATTGCTGCTGCGTGTAGAGCGCATGCCTCTAGAGAGTAACATTATGTAAAACCAATTTGGGGATGGTCAAAACATGTTTTATTCCTTGCTATCGTGACCAAATCGATTTAAAAAAGAAAAAAGACAAAAAGAACACAGTAACGCGAGAACACGATCGCTCTTATTCGTCCTTCGATCGAAAGGAGAGATCGCCGTTCGGTTCTGCTCGTTATCGTACTTTTTTTTACTTTTCGTTTTTTTTTTCGTTATAGACGAATGCCGCGGGCATTGATCATTTTCATTTCATCTCGCCGGTTGATCCGAGTGTTCTCCACGGTACTATTCATCGTGTGCATGACCCACGTTTCGCATACGATCAGAGAAACGTTTCATAACCTTTCGAAAAATTAATCCGCTCGACGTTTATTTTGTTTCTCGAGACGTGAACGATACGCATAGTCCAAAAAAAGTCATTTCTGTTCTGACCGTCCCCAACGGAACACGATTAATTTAAGGGCAGCGCTGATACTCGTGGAGAGCGTGTGCGTGTACAGTGTAAAAGATGCGTTGTGCATATGTACAGTGTAGAAGTATAAGTGAGCGAGCGAGTTGATAAGTATAAAAAAAGCATATATATTACAGCTGCGGATAAGTATAATAGGACGCGGAACGAGACGCTCATGTCACGGTATTTTTCGTTCATTTTTCGAAAGGAAAGGAAAAAAGATTTAGCTATTTGCACGGTTCCCATTCTTTGTTCCCTCCTCTCGCCCCTCCGCCACAACTCTCTCGTCCTCTTTTCTATTCTTTTTTCGCGATTTCTATATATTATATTATATATAGAGAGAGTCGAAACGGGTCCGCGACATGCGTGTCTCAGCCTCGTGTCTTATCTATCTTGTAAAATATCTGTGAATATTATGATTTAGTTTCTTCCTATTATAGGCTACTGGTATACAAAAAAGTTTATGTTACTACTTACTTAAGGAAAGAAATGTACAGATATCACCATTTTTTGTTTTGTGTTTTACTGTAGTTATTGATAATTATATGGATATTAACGATAATAATAACTATGATTAAAAAAAAAAACTTCAACACGGCTCGACGCGTCATTTTTGAAACCCGTTTGGAGAAAAAAAGAAAACGGAAGAAGCGTGTGAGATTCGTTCCGTTTTCCACAACACGAACGAAAGCGTTCGCAGAATTGCAGGGAATGACTTCATCACGCGCGATGATCCGTCATCGCTGCTGTCAGTCTGCTCGACCGATTTAATTAAGGGGTGAGTGCTCGGGTAAAACGAAAAAAGCGGTCGTGTTGTAAGCGTTTACGATTATAAATTTGTCACTTTAGAAGTTTAGAAGCTGGACTTCGCTTCGTTCGAGAGATAAGAAATAATATAAAATGAAAATGAAGTAATGCGACACATATAATTTATTTCGCATCTTCTGTCGAATATCGATTGTTTATATCGAACGCGAAAAACGATTTATTAATTTTTGAAATGAAACAGAACAAGAAAGATAAATGAGATTACACATTTATACGAGGGCCAATAAAGAATTATAAGTACTACTCGATCTTTCGACGATATTTATATGACAAAACAAAAAAGTTGCACATGAAATATTATTCGTTCGTATATTAAAATACGAACATCATAAGTCTCATAGTACGTGTTTACGCCCTCTTCGCAACGTCCGCAGTATTAGGATACATTCCTGACTTACATTGATATTTTGTAATCGGTTATGAAAGCTACTAACGTTATTCGTGAATAAACTATTACTTTTTAATCGAGAAAACAATTGACTTCGAGCATGTGTACGCATACTTAATTGTCCCGACAATTTCATTTTGTTAGTCTGGCTGCACGAAATTCGACAAAAACATCCCCGGATAGAACAAAAATACGAGGTCATCCGATAATCATAATTTTTGCAACGAACATTGGGATGATCATTTCGTTTGACAGTATATACACAGTGCCACAGCTAGAATAGGCTGTGACAGTGCGTTTGATGCATTTCTAAATATATGTTTATTCTATTAATATACATGTATGTTAGTATATATAACTGCAATATCATCATAGGATGGAAGAACCAACGGCAATGGAAGTAGTAGAGAACGCGAATGGTGGCTGCCCAAATTTGAGGAGTTTGAGCAAGTTTGAGTATGTTATTATCGGTTACTATCAGCTGGTACAAAATGCTTCAAGCAGCTGCAGCGGAGGATATTTCCTTTAATACCAGTGGATTGTTTTTCTTGGGAAAGAACTGATGTTACACAACTTTTATTGTTATACTGCTCCAACATATTAATAATAGCGTTAGACATAACATTTTTACGTGTTTTTTTTTACATGTAACTTCAAAATTAAATAACTTACTTATTGTAATAATAATAAAAGTTCGCGTACGATTGAAGTAGTCGAAGAAAAATATTGGACGAATTAAATTAATAGTAATATCAACTAATATATGTTACATAAACTAGAAATGAATAGAGAGAATCCATGTCGTCTAACGATTTCTACTATTTATGAATGAACATTGTGACCATACGAACAGAAAATGGGCAAGGTTGTATTTAGAGGAAACCTTCTAAAACAGGAAATGTAAGGTCAGCACCTATGGTCTAAGGTCAACACGATAGTTGTGTTATCTAATAGCAGAGAGTAAATGAGAGTGCTCACGCCCAGGTTTTGACCGTGCCCGATATAGTGCTGCCCCCACACAAAATCCTAGCCTGGATCAGCTCTTAGACCGACGGTAGAGCGGACGCTTAGCCTGGATCAGCTCCTAGACCGGCGGTAGAGCGGACGCTCAGCTGTTCTGTTTCATGCTAAAACTGGTGTGCTCTCTGTTACGTGGTAAAAGTGGGCCCTACCGCCGGTATAGGAGCTGTTCCGTGCTAAGCGTGAGCGTGCCAAACAGTGGAGTCAAGTTCAGAGATAGGCGTGAGCACTCTCATTTCCTCTCTGCTAACAGTTAGATTGTTAGGATTATTGACAGAAATTGACCAGTAACATGAGATCAATAAAGATGTTGCTTACAATGCGTTCTTCTAGCCCACTGTTCTGTATTATCGATACTGTCGGAAGCATATTGAATTTCTATTCGCGAACAAGAAAACTATTTATATAGTTACAATATATTTATATAGTTGCAAATTTTTCTATATACATATGTAGTATTTCTTTGACCGGCTGAGATAACCGCGCAGACTTTTATCCGAGCGATGTCTAATCTGCAATGCGACGAGTCGATGATTGATAAAAGAGAGCCTGACTCATTACCCTCTGTGTATGCAGTTTCTATGAAACGAAACCTTCCAGTTAATTATCACGTTGAATCACGTTGAGTTGAAATCCTACTCGCGATTTGTGCTGTTGACTTCGCTCGTGCAGCCGTGCAGGTTGTACAGTTCGAGCAGCCTCCCGAGAGCTATATTGTATGCACGTGAAGGATCCGACATGGGCAGCACGGAAATAACATCGGTCACCAAGTATTCGAACGATACCAACAACGATGTCAATGACGTGTACGGGCCAAATTTGAGGATTCTTCCGTGCAACAATCAGGTGAAGGAACTGCAAACAATATTGCGAGACAAGTAAGTAAACAAACCGCGGTGTATTATCTGGCTTGGTGTATTCAACGTGCTCCTTTTCTTTTTTTTTTTTTTTTGAAGACGTGGATAGACCGGCACGATGCCGGCGCATCGTGTCTTTCGCTTTTATCGTTTAAACCATTTAATTATCATGACGCGTCTTCATTTATAGAAACACCACGAGGAGCGACTTCAAATTCTACGCAGACCGACTGGTGAGTTTTATTTTTACATTTTCGAAAAATTATCGGACGTGTCACGCCGTTCTCACGCGAGATTTCGTTTATTGAAATCTTTGAAAAACAGAGAGAATCGTTGAATATTTCATGCGATTATACCAAACTTAGATTATTTTTAGGTGTTATTCATTTTCGATGACCGTGCGATTGTTAATGAAACTGTTGTATGTAGAATTGTCCATGCAGAAATGTCGTTAACATAGTTTTATATTTTGTTATTCAGATAAGATTGGTTATCGAAGAGAGCTTGAATCAGCTTCCGTTCTCGAAATGCGTGGTCACTACACCCACAGGAGCCAAATACAACGGCTTGAAGTATCAGAAAGGAAATTGTGGAGTGTCTATAGTGAGAAGCGGAGAGGCGATGGAGCAGGTACGATTAGGCTATATACATAGTCATACATAGTCATACAAATAGCATTGTCATACAGAGCTGTACAATTTGTTTTCCAAATTGAATCAAGAGCCTCAGGTTTTCAGTTCTTCGTGTTTTAGGGTTTAAGGGACTGTTGTCGTAGCATAAGAATCGGAAAGATATTAGTTGAAAGCGACGTAGACACTCACGAAGCTAGGGTTGTCTACGCAAAGTTTCCAGACGATATATCTGAAAGAAAAGTGTTGTTAATGTACCCTATTATGAGTAAGTACAGAGAAGCAAAGAAGGCGTCGACATGCAAAATATCAATCTTTTTAATTGTACTGTAATTTCTTAATTCAAGGTACCGGGAATACTGTGATAAAGGCAATCGCTGTCTTAAAGGAGCATAATGTACTTGAAGAGAACATAATATTATCAAATTTATTTTGTACACCAATCGCAGCCAAATCTCTAGTCACTGCCTTTCCTCAGGTAATATTTCTACGAGTGGCACATAAATAATAGTAATACAAGTTGCAGAAACGTTTTCAGGCCCTGTACGTGAATTTGTCTCCCACAAAATTTATATTTATAAGGAAATGAAAAAGTAAAACCTTTTGTCTTTTATCGGACACTAATTTCGATGTGTTGTTTAACTAAAAATATACAGACAGTTATGCTATGATAAATATTTAATTGCCACTTACCGTCGCGTTAAAAATCTTGCTTCCTCCGTTCGTTTTTCTAATACTGCATTATTTTTCATTTTTCTCGATTTGGTGTTTTAACAAGTATTATTTCCATTTCTTCGATTTAACAATTGTTTTACAATGTCCAGAGTTTTTTTTTGTTGTTGATTGTATTAACTAAATCGTTGTGTACATAGTACTATCATAGCAGGACAGAAGTAAGCAGTTTGTAAATTAAGCTATATTTATAAGTTGCAAATAGGTGCTAGTGTTTTTGTACGAAACTGTATTCCCTTTTACAGATGAAGATTTTGACATCGGAGATTCATAGTGTAGCCCCAAATCATTTTGGACAAAAATACTTTGGTACGGATTAACTAAATTTTATTAGTTTATAGTATAAGTTAGTACGTACTATAGGAAGAGAAAGTAACAGAAAATCAGTCACAGAAGACAGGAATATTGCATAAATAATAATATATATTTTGTATAGTCAAATGTTACAAAAAAATATGTGTTAAAAATTCTATTTATAGTCTTGCCAGGGCTAATGTCCCTAAGTTATTCGATTAGAATTTTATATATTCCATGCATAATTTATTATTATTTTCTTTTGTACTTCTCTGTAGTAGCATTTGATTTTGATTCTTAAAGTTCGTATTTAACAAAGCCCTGTGGGTATTTAGAAGAATATTGTAAACCTTCTGCAGGCTGATTTTTTACAATTATTTTAAGGCTGTAAGTAACGTGTTTAATTGTTATTTAACCGAGGTAAAAACCAATGAGGATATGGTTTAATAATTCTTTCAGCATAATACTACCAAGTAAAAATTGTTTTTATTTTTTAGTCAGCATATTGTAAACTGTGAATTTCAAACGCAATGATATTATAATACAGATATTCTTGAAAATATATCACATATAAATAATTATGTCTGATAACCGTAGATTTAAAACAATCGATTGAATATTTTCTTTCTACAGTCGTAACGGACTGAAATTTCGAACGAACATTTCTTTGAGCGATTTTATTTTAGTAAAAAGAATATATGTGATATAAGTCTCGCGAATTTCAAATTAACTCTTTTGAATCACAAGAATTCACAGTAATCTGCTCACTTTACGTCTTTTTGTTATTATGAATAGTAAGTAATTTATAAGCATAATCTTGTTGCTCTGCAACGTGAGCTACAATGGTTGGAGCTTAATCGAGTCAGACAAGCATAATATTTGATTGACTTTTGATACTGTAATATAATTATAATAAGAAATGTAAAGTACAGCAAACTAATTCAATTGTCTGTGTGACAAAGCACAATTTTTATTCGCGTCACTTAATGAAATACGATCTGCATAATTCCGCACTCCTTTTACAGGTGCAAACAATATCTTAAGACACATTATTTTTTTTTTGGTTGGATCAATTGTACAGCATCCATACAAGAGAAGTACATCTTAAAAGATTGTCAGTGTCATTTATTGCTATTTATTGCCGTATTTATTACAGAAATAACTTATTATAATAAAATGCCGATATCGTTCTTGTTATACAGTTCGTACTGTATACCAAGAAAGATATCCGTTTTATTACAGACCGAACTCATTACAATGTAATGAACGAAACGCGAGGTTATAACATATAAATGTGTTAGCAATCAATACTTTCGTGTTAAATCTACATTAAAATACTTAATGGAAATTTCTCGCTATCTGTATTGATCAAATCCTTCGTGGTTGCTAAATAATACCTGGTATTTATTATGCAGCTTTTACTTGTAGCAGATTCTACACTTCTATGCAACGATAATACTATCCAAATTATCACTACTATATGTTTCTTTTTACGGTTCGTTATACTTTGCATTGATTTATTTTCACGTTCAGTTGAAAAAATTGATATTTAAACCTCCGAGTCTCGAAGCATGTTGAAAAGAAAACCTAATTGCCTTGCAACGTGCCTACAAAAAAAGTTGCATTATGCAGTCAAAATTGTGATTTGAGAAATCACACGCGTGCATTACACTATATTTCTTCAGTGTACATAAATGTCTGTTATTACGAACAATATTTGTACACTTTATTGTATTGTAATCCCTTCTTCATAGTACTTCATAACACTTAAAACTAGTTTTTTTTGGAGTCATAATAAATGTACACTAGAAGGATATTGTACACGTGTATACATTTACGAATACATATATATAAATATATATGCACAGTGCATATATATATATATATATATATATAGATATTATCTAACATAAATGATCTAAAATAAATCGTACTTTATGGAAATTATGTGCACCTTTTTTTGTTTATTTCGAAGTCAAAATAAAATGTGATTTCTGTGTGACTACGTTCCCTTTAATTAGGTAATACAAACAATTTAAATACATATTAAATCCTGGTAAATGTTTTCTATGAATTCGTCAATTATTTATTGATCATTCATTGCAAATAATAAAATGCTGAATAATTTCAATACCATTTCTCCATATTTTTATGCTTTAAAATATTTATTCAAGATAATGTTTCCATTGTAATCATTTATTTAACAATATAGAGCTTAATTACTTTGTAAATATTTTGCACAAGTATCATCAAAAACATGTTGGAAATTATTGTTTTCAGGATGTTCACGTTTCGTCGCAGGAGAGACTGCAAACATGCAAGCCAAAGATATTTGAAGAGTTTGTGTTACATATATACACATACACGTACACGTATACACACACATATACATAAGTAGGGCTTACAATTAGAGTTGAGTTTCACTTGTTAGTTAACGAAAGTACAAAATGAAAAAGAGCTTACACATAAAAAAAGAGCTGCGAATAGAATTTGAATTTTTGAAATTGAAACGAAGTATGATATTGCAAAGGCTGTTTATATATACACGAATATTTATTTTTTGTATTTATTAACCACAATTCTAGTCCCCTAATTATTGTTCATATAAATAACATATTTATTTTCGTAAACATAATTGTTAACACATGGGAATATAATTTATAAATATGACGTTGGCTAGATTATCGAATACCGAGTGTATACATACACAGACCTAGGAATATAAGTATTATAGTTTATTGCATATCAAAAAGAAAAAGAAAAAAAAGAGTACAAAATTTTATACATATTTACATATAAAAAGACGTATGTATTATAGTGCACTAAAAACTAGAATATTTGTAACATATTACTTACCATATTATGCTATGTATTAAAGTAATTTTCCTGGAATGAAAATTTGTTGACCTTTCAACCCACATAATTTTAATGTTTAACAAATCGATAGATGTGTACCTAAAATTAATGTATATATACAGGATTACTTAAACAGCTCCTTAAACTTCTATTATTATATTTATTAGTAAAGTCTTATATGCATGTAACAATGATCAGCATGATTCATATACATGATGTATAATGAATATTGCTCTCGCAAATATATATTTTGAATATACCATGTTAAAATTTATTAACTTCAATGCTTACGTCCAACACCTATTGTTTTCGGTTATAGTGTTCTATTTTAACAACACGGTGGACACCTGGACTCGCTTAGGTAAAGCTTTTTATTTACTATCCGCCTTCTGTAATTCGTACATAGCAAATGTTTGATATCGAGAGAAGCTTGCGGTACACGCTACATTAAAATTAGTCAGGCTTATTATCTCGTGCACAATTACCATACCACCAATCTTGCGTTCTATATTTTATTCCACCTCGTAACAAAACAGTTTATATAATAGTTTGCGTAAAGCTACAATTTGTTCGTGATTAATCCCTGCCTATTATTTGATCTATTAAGTGAATGTTATATTATGTAAAATAATTAAAATCTTCTCATCTTGTTTAGGTAACAAAGTAGGACCAAATACGTGTGATCATCCATCACTTTTAGAAACGGTCGTAAGTAGGCCTTCGACAAATGGGTTCGATACTCTTCGCAATTTAATAGATTGAATGAAATGTAAATAAATATACTTTTAGCATGAAAAAAATTCCTACGAATTAATCTATCTTCGTTTTACCTTTCATTTTCTTGGAATACCTGTTGCAATTATATTAAGAGTAACAAGAATGGGAGCGTTATAAATCTAATTTCAATGAATTGATGCGTAATTTTGTTGGATACATTACGTAAAACTAAGAAATCTGCCTTAAATTAATTCTAACGTTCTTAGAAATACTAATAATGTCGAGAATTTATTTCGATCTCTCGATTTTCTTTTATATTTAGAATGTACTCGACAATATAGATTTCGTGCGCATGATATTATGACTAATTTTGTGTCGTCTTTTATAATAATCGTATTTTATACAAAACTGAATGTTGTACTGTCCGAAATTGTTTGTACCGCGTTATGGGAAATCTTCACCGTAGGAATCCTAAGAGAACCGAAGGAACGAAGCAATAATTTCACGATGTTCTAAATTCGATATCATGGAAGTCACTTCTCGGTACAACTGACAAATGAATAGTTTACATCTTGGCTTATAAATAAGCGTACGAAGACTTCTGAACATCTATCGAAATCATTTCATGCAAGATTAGGAAACTACAATTTCAGAGTTAATTTCCAAATGAGATGAGATTTCCAAATGAGACCAAACCTACTGTATTTCATTGTCATACTTTTCGCGATTGATAGAAGAGAATATAATCAATACTGAAAATTTCATTACTCCTAGCGCGTCGTTAAAATTGCGATTAAAAAGTAACGAATAAAATACAATATAAACAATGCGAATTATTAATATAAGGAATTAAAAACATCAGGTATTAACTACTGATATGAAGAGGGATGAAAATAATCCATATATCCGTTCTAGCTAGACCTATAAAAAAAAATTTGTTGGCGAAAATGTGCACAATCGCAATGTAAAATAGTTTTATAAAAGTGCAGCTTATACTTCATTTATACTGTTCATTCTTGGCAGTATCTTCACTCAGCCTTAGAAACGTGATAAATATAGCTTTTATAAAATACCCTTAACGATTAAAAAAGAAACCAAGGATGTCGAGGAAGTATGAAACGTTCTGCTGTTTGGAAAAAAACAGATTTACTTCCCACCTACTCTTCTTGTTCTTGATCGTTCGATTTTTCTTCGTTCTTATCGGCACTTTCCTCTGGATGTTCCGTGTCTTCCTCGGCTGTGATATTTGTCCCGCCATCGTCTTCCGCAGGTTTAGATTCGTCCGACTGTATATTTTCATTTGGCAGAGTCGTCCTGTCCTCTAGGCTGAGATGGCAAAAGAAGGAAGCGATTGAGTCATCCAAGAAAAGAAAACTGTTATTTTTAAAGCTTACCGATCGCATCGCATACACATATCTTTGCTGTTATAGTCATTACCCAATTTAACCGAGCGATTACAAAACTATGCAATCGATATGTGCTTGTTTGCGCGTGCAACACTTACCTTTCCTTTTCCACTGCAGTTGCATCCTTGTCTGTGGAGGGCTAACACATAAACGTGTAGTAGTTAGTACGGACATAGTGTAAATTTAGTATCAAGGGCAATATACGAAATGAATAAACAAGACTAGAACAATCGACAGGGGAAATTTGTGAAATTACACTTGTACTCGGTATAGGTTTTTTGAACAACATTCATCTCGGGAGATTCACCTCTCGACTTGTGGTATTTCCATTTTCTTGGATGTTCTTATTCTGAGCTGCACCAGCTGTGCTAGCAGGAGGGGCCACCTTCAAAAACTCTTCCAATTCGTCCATCTCATTTGCCAAATCGAAATCCTCGTAATCCTGTTAGGTAAATCATTACAATCATTAATAGTTCCAGCCAAAGACTTGTAAGTAGACCGTGGATTTTATGCATTTATAATAGTCTCTCGCAACTGATGCAGACAATGTTTATTTTGCATAAAGATCCGCTACTACATTCCGCTACTACGTCCAATTAGTTTAATAATTACCCCACAGTATTCCTCTTCGTTAAACATTTGTGGAGGTAACGGATACTTGCTGTCCCTCGCGATGCCATTGGACTGCATAAACTCCTTTTCCATCTCCTTTCCAGGCTCCGTTATATCGATCGTCTCGTACTCTACATTTTTGCTATCTAATATCATCAGGACACGCTGCTGTCTCTTTTTCACCTGGAAAGTAATCGGAAGTAAATCGGAGTAGATATGTATTCGACGGGACAATAAAAATTGTTTGTAGACAATGTTATCAATGATTAAAATCTTAATATGTATCAAGTATGGAATTCTAATTTAAATTTTCATCAACGAAGCAATGGAGATCTATGAAAACAAGTTTGACGCGCGTAATTTACTGGGAGCGTGCATCAAATAGAATTTTGTAACGCGACTCAATGAATCATGACCGATGACTCAAAATTAATCATTTGCACTCGGAGCTATTTTAACTGGAAGATTAAACATTTCTTTCGATCTGGAATATTTCCATTCCCTATGATTTTCATTCTATGGATATGAAATTGGTATAATACCTCATGCAATACCTAAATGTTTAGTAATTGATTAGTAGACTGCAGATTTTATGCGTCTATGGCGAAAATGAGTGGGTGCCATTTAAAACAGTGAATAAGTTAGTATGATCTAATAATAGCGATCTAGTGTTTTCAGCTTGTTAAGATTATTAAAATAAGAATTAAACGTCCATCTGATTCCAGTCTCTTGCAAATGATACAGACAATTATTATTTTGCATAAAGATCCACGGTCTATTTGATTAGATACCGATATATTTAATAATGTAAACAATATTTTGAATAATGATACAGCAATGTTTAGCGGTGCCTCTCTCATAGATATTTCATACGAAATCGGCGATCAAAGATAAATATTCACGATAAGCAATCGACGAGCAATTCTGACGAATTGATCGATCGAATGGAGAATAAGAAACCTCCGGATGCATACATTTCGCGTTCGATTTGTCGAGGTGGGCCTCGGTCATTGTCCGAGAGTTTAGCATACGTTTCCGCGATAGCAAAGTGCATCGACTCGTCCGAAAACGGTGTTTGTTTTTGAGTCGTGGATAACGCTCGATAACGATCCCGGGTGACAGATAGTCGCCGATTAAATTGATGGGACGGTCTGTTGGCTCTCGATGTAACCCGATCCAACGTAGCCGTGAAATATCGTAAGAATTCAGGTGCCCGGTAAATCTGGCATTCTCCCTCGAGTCGCGCACACGCATACGCAGCGAAAAGAGAGAGAGAGAGAGAGAGAGAGAGAGAGAGTCTTGTACTTGTATATATTTAGCACACACACAGACGGACCCTCTGTGTCTCTCTGTCTCTCTCGGCTCTGGCTCGGAGAGCTCTCGGCGCAAAATATCATAATGCTCGGTGCATGTCGACTGCGGTTGTTTCGCACTCACTTCCTTGTTGCCGCTGATACCCGATATGTAGATTTTCACGACCATCGTTAGCCGGCGCCCTCGTACCAATTGACACACACGCGCTCCTGCTCGGTGTTTGTCACGATTAGCGGTTCCGCTAAATGATAGTGATAAGCGATCTTCGTGAATCACTATACGCTGTTAATTCGGAGAGGCCGTCGTCGATGAGCAACACTGATTTAACAGGCCTTGCTGCTGGTCTGGGATCCACTGGCTACGTCATTTCAGGCCGGTTTAACGAGTGTTCTCATGCGCGGCTGCACAACGATATATCTTGTCGCGTAGATCGTTTACTCGACACGCTCGCAGCCGAGATTCAACATTCAACGATTCAACTGCGATCAACTGCGATCCTGATACCAAAGACCTGTACAACCCTCCGCGAAATCTAACGGTCAGATATTCGGGTCACAGCCACGGCTATCTGCCCGTGAAAATTTTTCGACCAGACTGTGAATTGCATACCCGCCCGTGCCTTTCGCCTTTCGCCTTTCGCCTCTCGTTTCAGGCGGTTCCGTATGTTCTGCTCTTTTTACAGTGGTAATGCATCCGTGCTTTCTCCGACGATCGTACGGGAGAATGTCGACAAACGGGGATCCCGGTTCGATCATGTCGGAGATCAGCCAGCGGAAACGCGCGGGTTTATTTTCTCGTCAGGTGCGATTCGAATTCGCGCTTTCCCTCGATACGCCATTACATTCGCGTTTCCGGCGATTCGAGCGCGCCGTGGAAATCGGGCTTTAAATGGGATCAAGTTCAATGTATAATACTGATAGGTGTGCGAATGCGCGGGGTATTTGAATCGTCGTGATAGACGATTGTGACGTGGCAGACGAGTGGTAGGTGTTTCATTTCGGTTTCAAGTATGGTACTGCAATTATTTCGAAATCGCAATCCATCTATCGTGAAGCGCACTTTTCACGCTAATTTGAACGCTCAAAAATTAAAATGTAACAACGGGAAGGTATTGAAATATTGTGTCTTATTCAAGTTTTATTAGGCGATAGTGGCGCCTCTACCGGTAAAATCTTGAAGCGTAGCGGCATTCGATTCAATTCGATTGCAGTTTGATAATCAAGATGATCTGTTTATACAAAAGCAATTCGTTGATAGGAAACGATAAACAAAGGAATAAATATTAACAAAGCTATTCAAGTCCAAAACTATTTCACGAAGTTTACAATTAATCAATATCAAAAGAGAGATTCACATTATCGACATCCGCCACAGGTCCGAAACAAGTCGATAACAAAGTTTGGATACCAGTTTCAGCGTTTTGCCGCTATAACAATTGGCGCTGTACGGACCCCTTCCACTTTTGAGCTTCCACAATACACCGCAAGTGTCGCTGCTGTCGTTTTCTAAATCCGCTCTGTCGGTAACATTTGGCTAACAGTTTGAGCGTTTCGCCACTACGTCAATTGGCGCTGTATGGACCTTTGAACAGAGCAAATGATTCGTGCCGGAATTTACATTGTCTCTTATGGGAAAACCGGTAAGAATCATTTGTGCTGGAATAGAGTTTGAACGGAGCAAATGATTCTTGCCGGAATTCATCTCTGCAATGTTCGTGTACACTAAAGGCGGAGTCCTACGACCTTTAACGATACATAATGAACCCCAAAGCAAAAGGAATTCAGAATGTTCACCTTTGATATTCGTCTTTATTGCATGATACGGCGTTTCAACAAGAAAATAATGCAAGCGTTGAAATTTTATAAAAATTTCATTAAAATTCGCACGATCGTGCATCGATTACACAGTCTAATTGCTGCACACCATGTGTCGCGTGTTTTCATTTTCTCTTTGATTTGCATACACGCTATGTTCGATCAAACGCGATTCCGAATTGTTCTGCTTTCCCGTGGATTCGTCACGAAATCCTCGTGAAATTGCATTTTTTTAAAATGCATTGCAAATGCGTGTTATTTCAATCTAGACTTAGCGAGATTCCGTATTTTAAATAATAAATAAAATTCTAAATTTAACCGTGTTATGTTAAGAGACGAGGTAAAGCATTAATTAACACTGCGATTAACAATGCCTACAAACGATTCGGAGACGAGAAATCTCCGATACGAAATGAAGAGTAAATGTTGCCCGATCGAAAGCGATACGTATTCAAAGCACCCGGAAGAGAACGTGTGCACAGAAGTAACGATATTAACGTTCACGGACACTTTCGCAAGTGTTGCGCAAATATAATTTCACAAACGCGCCTGAGATCGTAGACGTCGATTGATAGAAATAATGTATTCCGATCCACTTTTCAACAACCAACGAATCTGACGTCGAAGTCATCTTCGGCTGTGGATGAGGCAATCGTTTTGTATCTCGCTCTCATTGATTAAATAATACGCAACCATTTACGCAACCGTTTCATTGATTAAATAATATGTTGCCTTGCCTTTCACTGGAACCGCGGTTCTTTGTAAATTCCTCGAGTAACCGATGTAAACACCTTTTACTGTCTTTTATGGGAGATAAGGGAACATTAACCTTCGTGCAATTAATACCCACCTAATATTCTGACATTTTTAGATTCTTCCACTGTTTCTTATCGTTTTATAAGTAAGGAAGTCATTTTAACAAATAGTTTTTACAAAAGTTCCACAGTCCAAGCAGGTCTTTCTGAACGCATATTCACTTCTCTTCTAGTAAATTATCAGGAATAAAGAAGCGTAGAAATTAAGCAAAAGACTCCGAAAAGCAACGAACCGGCTTTTCCGTCGCAGAAAGTGGTGTTTCCGGTAAATATTTATGCCCGCCGATAAAGTCTAGTTTCCCTAGCTGAACAAAGAAACGAATTTCAGCCGGAAGCACCGCGGACCGATAAGAGCCGTCGAGTTCGTTCGCGGAGAGGGCGGAGGTGGGTTCACCTAGACCCGGAAGCGTGCAGGAATATCGGTATCGATATTATCCACAAAGAGAGCGAGACAAAGAGAAAGGTGGTCAGAGAGAGAGAGAGAGACAGAGAGAGAGAGAGAGAGAGAGAGAGAGAGAGAGAGAGAGAGAGAGAGAGAGAGAGAGAGAGAGAGAGAGAGAGAGAGAGAGAGAGAGAGAGAGAGAAAGGGATAGACGGTGAAGAAAAATAAGGAGTCGGGCGCGTAACACGCGTGGACGGAAAGTTGGGTCGAGTCTCTCGAGCATACGGCGCGCGACGCGGCGCGGCGTGTCCGAGCGTGTGTGTGTCTGTATCGACACGAAGAAAACGCTAGGAGAGCAAGCGAGAAAGGAGTTTCGGCGAAAGGGGGGTGGGGTGTTGTGAAATGCAAGGAAGGATGCAGTGGTGGTGTGCCGACAGAACGAATCAGGACCAGTTTCAGGCCTGCACTCACGTTATACCCACGTTCCTGCGTGCTGTCGAGGAACCGGCCGAAGAACGAGCTTAGGAGGAACATCGAGGAAGAACGACAGAGCAGAGGACGAAGAGGACGAAGAGGACGAAGAGGGGAAAGAGCAAGAACAAGGGACAAGGAAAAAAGAAAGGGCACATCGTGCTCTCGCGGACTGTGGTTTCGAGTTCGAAGGTTTACAAAAAAATACAGGGACCATGTTCCATCGTGTGTTCGTCCTTTTGTTGGTCAGTGCGGTGACCTTGAGCAGGGCACAGTTTCGGTGTCCGGAACCGAAGGGATTCTTCGCGGATCCGGAGCAATGCGACCTCTATTACGTTTGCCTCGACGGCAAAGCGGAAGAGAAGCTCTGCAAGGATGGCCTCGTCTTCAGGGATGATAACCCGAAGAAGGAGCTCTGCGATATTCCTGCCAACGTGCCGTGCGGAGACAGAACCCTTCGTCGTAAGTTACGTATCTGTTTCTTCTTGGTTTCAGCGAGAATTCCAGTGCCTAACTTTAGGGGAGACCTGCGGAGGACCCTCTTCTCGTTCTTCTTCTTGGTTTCAGGGCGAAATAATTATATTAAAGAAGACATTAGAAGACCTCTTCTTTTTCTTCTTATTGATTTTAACGAAAGCGTCTATGTTCAACTTTGGGTATTCTGTGGGATTTAGGGGAGACCCGCGGAAGACCTCTGCCTCGACTTTCACCGAGGTCTTCAATTGTTTTTAAACAAAGAAGTAGAATGTGCGAACGGACGATCTGTTTATGAATAAAAATAGACTGCTACAGCAGATACAGACTGCTTCGATGATAATGGTGCAGTAAATAAGACATAAGTGGACAGAAGATGGGCACACAGAAAATATTTACCTGATCCCGAAGTTCTAAAAATGGAATTCTGGTCTTGTCCCTCCGCCAGCGGAGTAACGATTAGACCGGATCGTGGTGTGTTGGCAAAGATGTGATAAATTAGGGTAAACCGGTTTCCCTTGTGCATTCTTCGCCAAATTCGCTTTCGGGTCTTTCGGTTTTTCTGCGGCCGGTTTACTTTCCTCGAGGAGATTATTTTTTCTACCCGGGAACGAATCTGCATATGCTAATCCCCTCGTTTTCGCGGGTCCGAGAATTCTTTTTAAGCAAGGGACAGGAACGTCTGATTCAATCACCATTTTCAATGATTTAGAATCAATTTTGTGAATTAGGAAAGCATAAACAATTCTAATTCACTGAATCATAGTAATGTTAAGATGTCTACTATAACAAATAATTGTTTCAAACGTCTGCTACGAAAAAATTCGTCGTAAGCCATCAAATTAGATCCGAAAAAATTCAGTTCGAATTTAATTCGGGTAGGTGTGCTGTTGAATAGGATTCAGCTACCGTGTCTGATCACTAGCAACCATTTCTACTTACTAGATGCGTCGACAGATTCATTGAGAATCTTTATTTCGAATGTTTATAAACGGCAGTGTACCCTCATCGTCTGCAAGATACTTCCTTTACCATTTATAAATGACAATGTATCTTTATCTATCGCATCTTGTACATTCCTTCACCATCATGTGTCTCTCCAGAGGAACCACAGCCAAGCAAAGGATGTCCCCGAGCCAACGGCTATTTCAAGCACGAGGACCCGGCCGCGTGCGATCGTTTCGTCAACTGCATCGACGGTGTGGCACAAATTCTGCCCTGTCCTCCATCTTTGATCTATGAAGACAAGATGTCGAGCTGCGTGTGGGCAGCGGATGCCAGCAGGCCCTGCGAGAACGTGAAAAGGGATGTTCTCGACGATGGCTTCGTCTGCCCCGACGGTGACGTCGCAGGACCTCTTGGCAGGGTCCTGCCTCACCCCACGTATCCTCATCCCGAGGATTGCGCTAAATTCTACATCTGCAAAAATGGCGTCGTGCCGCAGAAAGGACAATGCGAGGCTGGCACTGTCTACAGCGAGGACAGCTTCAGATGTACCGAGCCAGAAAATGTGCCTGGATGGTGAGTTCAACAGTTTTATTCACACGCTCGTTTGGAAATAGACTGCATCTTTATGCAAATTTTCAATCTTGTCAATTATTTATCGAGAGACAACAAGGAAAAATTTTATTCTGGATTCCAATGAATTTTTAACCCTCTATTATGTGTAAGATTTTCTACTCTCGTCACTATGGAAATAGATCGTGTGAATTTCTATAAAAATTTTCAGTTTTGTAGATAATTTATCGAGAGACTAAATTCTATTTTACAGTCTTATGTATTTTTAATCCGGGCCTCATTGTTTTTGTTGCAGCGAGGATTACTACAAGAACAAGAACTAAATAAAGACGTCAGTTACTGGACGGTGCATCCGTAACGCTTAATTCTATTTTCTTTTTATACTTAGGAACAATAAACACCCGTGATACACTTACGTAAACGAGTGGACTTTGCATACACCTCCCACGATAATTACACCTTTCCCCTTATGTAAACTGTTGCAGAAATTGCCGGCGACAACTTTGTTGCTACTGTGGATTTCGTGAACTCGTGAATTTCGTTATTATGTAAATTGTTATAGATCTCACCGAAAAATTTAGTATTTTTCTTTTATAAACGTTCAGAGCGTGCAACCAGGAAAAATAAAAAGAATTCTCTTTGGAATGACGTAAGCAGATAGTAAAAGGGGACAGATCACTTATTGTTAATGGAAATCGTAGAGTAGGCTGCTCGATTGTAAAGAAAGTATCTACGAGTAGGAGACAATCGCGGTTCTTAATGTAAATCTCGAGACAAAAATCGATGCTTGTTTGAATACAATAAGCGGCGCGTGATGGTTCCTCCGGCTGCCAGACAATTTCACTTAATTCGCCTGATTGCAACCTTTCTCTTTACGTAATTTACGATGTGCTCGATGAAACGCGCTCTCCCGACCCTGTCCGACGATTTACATTGTGGCCGAGCCTAGTTCACCTATTTCGATATTTAACAGCCAAGAAAACACTAACGAATTTTTATGCAAAATAAAAATTGTTTGAATATACAGGGTATCCCAAAAATGTATTTCCTTGAAAGAGGCGATTCCTGAGATCATTCGAAAGGACTTTTTCCTGTGCAGAAATTTTCTCCGCTGCTTTGTTTGGGAGTTATCAACGAAAAACCAATGAAAGCGCGGCTACAGCAGAGTGTGGCGTTGGCATTGGCCGAGTAGGAATCCGTCCATACTAGCCGCGCTCTGATTGGTCCGTGTTTCGTTATTAACTCTGTAACGAAGCCACGGAGAGAATCTGCACAAAGGAAAAAGTTGTTCCAAATGATCTCAGGAATCACCCCATTCAAGGAAATACATGTTTGTCATTATTATTATGCGAACAACAAGAGTTTGGTCCCTTATGCAACCTGACACAGCTTCGGACGAATAATTATACGGTTAATCGAGCAATCATGAACTCGGATTGTGAAATTTGTAAATTATTGTTGTCTGAGTATATTGAAAGAAGAAAGAGGTCAGCTCCGTGTTTTCTCTCGGTAATTGCTCGCCGGGACCATTTTCTGGTCCGGTCTCCGGTGATCCATCAGACACACATGACCGTGACGTATTTATTTCGTTTGGTCTACCAACAATACCGATCGCGAGTATCGAGATCGTTGGCATTCGTTGGCTTTCACTGTCCATGCTGGGAGATCTGGTTCCCTGTTCGGGACTGAAGCTGCAATGACTGTTGCATAAGCCCGGTTATACGATGGATAACTATACTTCACGCAGGTACTGTATCAAAATTGATTACACGCGAACCTGAAATTACAGCCGCTCTAAAGGAAGCAGTACCTTCTCGGGAAATGAACATTGAATTGCAAGAAAATTCACGGATTCCGTATCCGAAATTGTTTAAACGAACTTAAAATTGGAGAGGAAAAGGAACATTGAATTTCAAGAAAATTCGCACAGGTATTGTATGAAAATCAATTAAACAGAACGAACTTAAAATTACAATAATCGCGAAGGACCTTCTCTAAAAATTAATATTCTCAGGAGGTTAACGTGGCTACAATATTCATAGAACAACGGTATCGCGACAGACCCTAACCTAACCATTTATCGAAAATAATGTGTAATGTCTTTCACAGAGCAATAAAGTATAAAAAGAGTTCGAATATCGCAGAGCTCATTAGATAAATAAAAAAGTCCCGGTCACGAAAAATCGTGTTTATAGACAGATTATTAGTCCATCGTACACTGTGATTATCATTAAAAACCGCTGATGATCAATTACGTAAATCTCGATTATTTGAATAATTGCAAGTTGAAGTTCCGCTTGTCCGTAAATATGAGAGACGTATCAGAAAATGTTAAGAAGGAAATCTTCGTGGCTATTATAAAATGTCATTTACCGGTTCTTCAGCTAATCGGAGGGTATCGCATCACGGAATGCGTCTCTTCGATATGAAACAAGTCAAATCCATTAAGCGATTACATGCTGCGATTCATGATGGGAAAAGACTTTTTCGTTTTATTATGTAATCTGTCTGACACATCTTTCGTGTTCTAAAATGTCAGGAAAACGGGGTTCTTCTACTTGCGGCAAGTTGCATAAGGATAGGGATCATGCATCAAAGAAGATAAAGAGCGAACTCTGTTAATCATTCTTCTACATCAAAAAATGATGTTGTTTATTCGAACTATTTTTCTACTCTCAGTTCTATAATTTGACAAAACATCCTAAAAAATCATCGAGCTTGAAATTGTAAAGAATTCTGCGTAAAGTGCCGTAAACCGATCGCTCGAAAAAAGAAAGTGGCGAATAGAGCGAGGTGGAAACGAAAAAAAAATGAACGTCTTCGCCCTATTAAAATTCATCGGATCCTTTCTAAATATTTTCTACTTTAATTTTACAACGTCAATAACACTAAAAAAGTTAGTCTTCATCATATTAGAAATATTCTAAGTTGGAAGAAACGTTTAATTTTCGAGTTGAAATAGCTTCGAGCGCGAAGGATTAGAAAATCAATGAACGCATAAAGACGAATAAGAATGAACGAATGATGCAGATCCGGCGATCCGATCTCTCTGAAAAAGAAACGGAAAGCGGCTCACGGAGTGCTCGGCTCTCTCGGCTCTATTCGTGGTAGCCGAGCGGGCACGAATCGTGGTCACGAGGACGAAGTGTCTTGGGGAACGCGTGATCCTGGTGGGGTACGGGAAAAGACCGTATGGCCAGGTGTACCGCGACCGAGAGCGCAAGTGAAGGGAGAGAAGCTCTGTGTCCCGAGGTCGATAACTAAGTGTCAGTAGTCAGAGTCGACCCGTGGCGGATCAAGAGGCCCGAAGCCCCGTGCACTATGAGCTATCCGAGGATCGCGACCTTATTGGCCCTGGCGGGTTTCCTGGCCTGCGGTAAGTCTTTTTTCCCGCCCATGGGCGCAGCAACCACCGCGTCGCCTAACCCCGTGCCCGATAGCGGCCACCATCGATCCCCTTGCGTGCCCTCGTGGACGCGACTAACCTGCGTCGGGACCGTTGCATCTTTCGACCCCCACAACGCGTCTGCTCGAGGTGCATCGCCGTTCTCCGGGCTGCATCCCGGCTGCACAGGCGTATCATCTTTCTCTCGAGTTCTCGTTACTTCGTGTGCACCGTGCACACCGTTACGACACCCACGTGGCAGAATTTCAATAGCTTTCACTAACGGCCCCGGCGATACACTCTTTCCGCGCCATATGGTTACGTGCGACGACCTATGATATAATGGCGGAGACAGTACTCGCTATACACGAATACGCCTTCCTCGCCCGTTAGATTCAGGTTCGCCGTCGACTTATCTCTGGGCGATTCAGGCATCTTCACGGACGCACGCCTCCGTTTAGAGGGCATCAAGAAAATATGTGATACATAGATTGTGTTTAGCGCCGATTGCATCTCCCGCCAATGCGGGAGATCGTTGCTAATTATTTTTGTCGCGGGGGAGGTGATCATGGAAGTTGCTAGTCCACCAGTTTCAGTTTCTCAGAATTTTTTCTGTAGCAGGCTTTAAGAATTTTGTCGGAAAATGAATGTCCATTTTTAATTTTACCAAGTAGAAACAATGGACCACCCTGTATACTAGCAATCAGAATAATATATTAGAATATATTATCCTGAATATGTAATATAAAATATAATATATTAGAATTATAGCAATTCTGCGAGCTAAATGGTCGACTTGTTTACTATCAAGAGCACCACGTGGTGATTGGTTAGCACTTTATTATTTACTGGAAGTCTATTAATAGGATTTTTGTTTTTGTCTTAAATGTATAAAATCCACGGTCTCCCGTTTTTTCTCCGTTTACTTCGTCCTTTCTAAGTTAATAGCTACGTCTCTGTTTGACGTGATTTATCGCCCATTCGAGCCCTCTTCCTCTTCAGGATCTTCGTGATTATGCTCACGAGACGATCACAGTGGTTTCTGCATTCAATTAGCCTCAAGCGATGGTTATTTACGACCTCGGATACTACTGTTCTCACCTGTTATCTCGCGAGTATTATCCACTATATGCTATTTATAGTTTTGCTGCGCAGATTCGTTTATCTTAGATCAGTGGCTTCTTCGTGATCAATGCAAGCCTCGTTTCCTGGCCCTCTTATAATTTTCAATGGATTGTAGATCCACAGTCTGATTATCTCGATCATAGAATACATTCGAGTTTTTCCTCTTTTCGTTTGCATCACTCGACAGAGTTTGTCTAGCAACTTTCGCAGTAGTTAATTAAATAGTTTACGCGTTGCTTGATTAGGATAATCAGCCATACAATTTTGCAATAATTGCTCAGATCTGTTACGCGAATTGCAACATCTTCAATGTTATCTAGCATCCGCAATTTTCATGGTAATTTGGATAATTAAATGGTTTACAGTTTCGCAAATGAACATCTTCCATTCGAATTTTTACAAAACACATATTTTATTGAATAAAATATAAAATGATTTTCATAAGACGCGATGTTTACAGTGCCGTAATAATTTACGTGCGAACAAATGTCCAAGCCTCCACTCATGAATACTAATATCACGATCACGAGTTTCTCTTTTTTATTAACACGCTAGATCGGTTTCCCCTTCTCCATACACCTCGTTCCTAGTCCACGTCCTTTCTATTGTGGCCGCCATCGCTATCGAAGACAGACGACTTTTGTGTCGTTCTATTCTGCTTGATGCGTTTCTTCGTGCAATGAAACAGACAGCGTTCGATTATATTCGATGGTGCATGAATGCATAGTGAATGCATAGTGATTCACTTTTTCAGCGTCTTCGGCGTCCGTGCTCCGCCATGCGGAATAAAATGGCGTCGCTGTGCTTCCGGTCGAAGACATTGCTTTTTATTCGCATTCCATTGTCCATTGTCCCGGGTTTATTGCCCTTATAAATTTATTCAACTTTGTGACCGGTTCTTCCGGGTTTCCTACGTGTCCTCAATATGAATTTGTTACTATGCGTTCATATTAACATTAGGCTTTCCAGCCAAAGTGGCGGGTTCTGATATTTTTTCATTTACAGACATAGACATATTCTTGTTATTTTTATAAAGTCATGTACAATAATATTAGAATGAAGTAATAATTTATTGAACTTAATCCTTCATAAGAATTTCTCTTTTATTTGTTATTTGTTAGGTCTAGAGAAGCTTCAGTCTAGATAGCCTAATTTGTTTGTATAATTTTGTACACAGTTGAGGCAGCAACTCTTTTGGGAGCACCGCCATGCCCAGACCCATGGGGTGTCCACGCCTATCCTCATCCGGAGACCTGCAACGCCTATTTCCTCTGCACAAACGGCTCCCTGACCCTGGAATACTGTGAAAACGGATTGCTGTTCGACGGCCATGGATCTGTTCATCAACACTGCAACTACAACTGGGCTGTGAAGTGCGGGGAACGCAAGGCTGACCGTAAGTATCGCGTTGCGTTAGGACTTGTCTTTCATTTTGCAAACATGAATAACGAGAGAACACTCGCAGGTATCCATAACAACTATTTTAGCCGTTACCGTTATGAAATTCAGTACTTTGCACTTTTTCAAACAGTTGTAAAAATTATGTAATTTTCGTTATCGTCATTTTCGTATTTATAAGGGAGTACGAAACAATTGTATTGGATTTCGCGGTGTGTTTTAGTAGATCTTTCGAAGACGGGGGTCCGAAGTAAAAGTTTCGTTTTCGTGGGCTGAGAAAGCGAGTTCTGGGGAACGTATGTCTATGCGTAGCACGTGTGTGTCAGAAAGTAAAAGTTGCATGACTGAACAATTTTGGTAACCTTGCTTCAGCGTGCCACGACTGTATCATTCATCTCGAAGTCTTGAAGCGAAAGCATGTTATGATTGATTGCAGACTAGTTTCTCCGATAACTCGTTCCCTGAATCCTTCACTCTATGTATACATATGTATATTTTGAAAGCGTACAGCTTCATTTCTGTAGCGAATTAGCAGTAAATTAGCTCCCCAATGAGTTCGTCACATTTCGTTGGTATACATATTAATAAAACATTTTCGCTCAAGATCTATTGATCTTTATCAGACGAATGATTGAATAATAGCCAATTTAACAAGCCAATAAACATTTTGTGTAACATTGTGCACCTTTTTTAGTCACTCCTCTTAGCAGCCCCGGCTGTGAGTACCAATTCGGCATGTACCCAATCAGCGACACGTGCAGCACCACATACATCAAGTGTGTCCATGGTATTCCTAAAGAAATCCCATGCGATGCTGGCTTAGTATACGAAGAAAAGAGTCACACTTGCGTCTGGCCAGATCAACTATTGCCCTACTGCAACCCGGAGGAAGTTGTTGGCTTCAAATGTCCTCACAAAGTACCTTCCCACAGCGCTGCTGCCAAATACTGGCCTTATCCTAGGTACGTACACTATATACGCTATGGTGTACACTGTACACCAGGCGGTTTCCAACCTTTATGCTACCACGCCTTCCCGAAAAAAATTTTTTTCATCCCCTCTCATTCTCTGAGAACACACTTTCTTAAATCGTACCATTTTAACGAAGTGAAATCAGATTTCTCATTAACTCGAGATAAGTCCCTCGAGCAACTACCGACTGAACCCTGAAGGCTCATCGCGACAATCTTTATTCAGCAGCGTCAGAAGTATCTCTAAGCGTCATCTCGTCGCATGTTTTATTGACTGCAAGGACCGGAAGACTGCCTGCCTCCCAGTTTATTTAAGAATTCCGGGGATCGCGGATCGCGGTTTTTATCGTCGGCTTCTTGCACCGCCGGCAAAAAGGCATAAACGCGTGAAAGTCGACGAGGAGCCTTTCTCGATAAACAACCGTGGCCGGTGAAAGAGCCTCGCCGCCTCGAAAATACCTTCGCCTGAAAACCAAAACGAGCACGAGAGTCCTTAAATATCGGCCGATTTACGTTTGCCCGCAAATTAAAAACCGGTCCACCATCTTGGAGGGCTGTGCACCCGCTGGGAAACGACACACGTGTACAGTCGTTTGTCCAATTTATCGTTTGACAAACGCATTGTCCGCTTGTTTTACACCGTCGCGCGTCGTCTCGGTACCCGGCGAACGCCGCCGTGTCCAAATGTTATTGCTGTCGTAAATTTGCGACGGCTGTTGAGGCTTGTTTCGTGATTTATTTCGCTGTTCGAGAGACTGTTTACGAGTTTTGCAATCACTTCGCTTTAAACAAAGTTTGTGTTAACGTGCGTAAGAGAGGATAATGTTTTCAGTTCATTTGATTACAAGTTCGCAGAGGTTCTGCTAATTCTTTGTCTTTTTATTTGCTTCAAAAAGGAACGAATGGAACAGACGAAAAAAACTAATGAATTTTTTAATTAATAAATGAATTTTTCTTCACACAGAAAAGATCTGAAGCGTCTAACAAGATTGTACAATATCGCGTGAAAATTGATTACTTCATTGAAAGTTGCGCAACTAGAAATGTTCGCTTATGAATATTACGAGCACTAAACAATTTTTCTTCGCCAGATTCCCAGTGCCTGGTGATTGCGGAAGATTGATCACCTGCGTTGATGGTCATCCGCGTCTGTTGACCTGCGGCGACGGAAAACTCTTCGACTCTGTGAGCCTGTCCTGTCTGGAGCCTGAGGAACTGCCTCACTGGTACTTGATCAATCTATTACCATCATTTTTTTACAGAAACATTCCTTAATAACGAACAAACGAAACATTCCTTAATAACGTCAAATTCTCTGTTTCAGCGCCAATGATCTTTGAATAGGGAAGTGAACTCCGTTTCTTGAAAACAAGATTATGCAACGAACAACGATAGAAGTCTAAAAAGCAATCGAAATATTCGCGATGCGTTTCTGATGAAAATGTCTGTATATACACCGAAATTCTAAAATAATATTTACATCAGTGGTATATTTATTTCGAAGAACCGTAAATGATTTCAACAAGAAAAGGTCAACGATCTGTACAAAAACGAACAAGTTCGAATAAAATGTGGACACCGGTACGAAAAAGGTTACATATAAAACGTACACTTTATTTCAACGAGTCTACAATCGTACATGTGTGAACGTTCCGATAGTAAAAGAAGTCTTACGATTAAGAGCGAAGGGTAAGGTGAAGAAAAGGGGATGTGGGGGTAGAGAGTATTATTTACACTTCGACTATAAGAATGATACAGAGCGGATGGTGATGGGAAGCGATCCTCGCGAGAAAAGAAGAACGTGTTCCTTAACGATTAAGATCCTCTTAGCCTACGTGCAAAACGGTCAACGGGCTTGCCAGCCAACCGAGGAGAGTACAAATGGAGAAACGAAACGAACCGAAAATAATATTCTTCCCGACCAGTCGACTACGAAAATGCTATAACGAAGCGGGATGCAAGACGCGTTCAAGAAAAGTACTCGGTTCAACGCGTTTCGCTCTGACAATGCTACTTCGATACCCTAAGATCTCGATCTTCGATCAGCGATTGGAAATCGCTTGAGAAACATCACTGAAAGCTGAAATTTATTCACAGAAAATGCTGTCTTCGTTGCATATTTAATTTTTCTTCGTTCTGTAGAGCTGTGGTTAGCTTAGACACTTTCAGATTGTTATTAAATCTACTTCTTCAATAATTTTCAAAGACTGTAGCTCTACACTAGGGTACTATCAAATTATACTAATCCCTTGCACTGCAATTTATTCACAGAAAGTTTAATTTCCAAATCGCCTTGTTAGCTTCATAGAGCAGTGACTAACTCAGAGATTATTCCTTCGCGCAATTTCTGATTATTGTTAATTCTCAACGATTATAGCTCGTCATTAATTACTGCAGCTCTAGGGTACCAATCATGTCAACAATGTCATAGTGATCAACTCAGAGACTTCCAGATTCTTTTCTCGATAATTGAATAATAATAATATATGCAACCTAGACCATTATTCAAGTTATCCATTGAATTGTCAACGAGTGTAGCTCGTCACAGACTACTTCTCAAAGCAACCAGGCTGCGAAACGCGTCGACAGTCCTCTCGCGAGATCGACGCGCGACGGGCTACCAGCATTTTTGGCAGGGAGCTGGTCCTGTTCTCGGTGTCTGTACCCGGGAATCGAATCGATTTCGATCACGCTGCTTCCGGAACCATTGCTAGCTACTCGGAGGATCTAGTTTCTGGGACGAGGTCGAAGAGGGATCGGCAGTGCGCCAGCTGGCAGTGGAGGTACACCAGGCGGCAGGTTCTCTTCTTCAGGGTCTTGCTCGTTTCGGCCTTCCGGAAGGTCGCCGTCGAGGTTTGGCGGTGTCGTGGGCACGTCGCAGTCCTCCGTGGGCGGGACCACGCATCTCAACGACCTTCGGTCGAAGACCAACATCGCTGGGCACCTCTGCAGCCGCGGGTAACCACCTTGACATTGCCAGTAACGGTTGCAGGACTTGCCCAGCGGGACGTTTCCGTTCGCGTCGTCGTTGCACAGAGCTGTCGAGAGAGATTCGATTACGTGTAATCGGATATCTTGATGTAACCGACACAGCCGAGCCTTGGTTCGGGTTCCGGTCCGATCCGGCGACCTTGAACCCGAACGTGTCGGCCCTCGAGTTCGCACAAAAGCAAACCTCTGTACACGCGGAAACATTCCGTCGCCTCTCTTGTTGCCTTCCTCCTTTTTGGAGACTGTTGGACTGGTTAATAATAATTTATTTGTTGAACAATTTCGATTGGCCTGGATTTCAGCTGGATCTTGGAATCAGTCTTACGGTCTTCGAAACAAGAAGGCAACAAGAGGCGTCAAATGTTGCAGAGTGAACTGATTTTTAGGAATCGTTGTTGTAATTGTAAATATTCAGCTTGTCAAGCCGTAAGAATGAAATTAGCAGCGTTCTTTGAAAATCGTAAAGTTATTTGATTGATATTCTTGTTCATTTGAAGAACATGGAGAAGTCAGTCTTCAGGGACACATGCGAGATTGAATGCATCAAGGCTAATGTGACTCTGATATCTGAAACCTGATATGATTTATTCAATGATCCGAGAGGCGTTTATAAATAATTCATCAACTCCCGCGTCAAATAAATATTCATCGAGCATCGAGAGAAGTTCTGTATCCAGGTAATACAAATCGATGATGAACTATAAATACTTTCTAGATTGCTATTCCCAGAGTCAAACAAATATTACGACTTAACAAGATCAACGGACTTTATGTAATTTCTTATAAAAACGGTAAAAAAGAGTAGGCAAAAATATGCTAATTTTTGCTAATTTCAGGTAGAAAAAAAGCCAAGAAAAATTCAAGAGAAACTCGAGAGAAATTCAGCGTAAAGCAACAACCAAGTTTCAATCGACTATGAAGACGTATAGTGTCACAGAGCAAAGATTGCATGAGCCACAGGTGATCTATGTGGCTAAGTCAAGAAGTCAGAAATCCTCTCGATCACCATTGGTAATGCCGAAGGCGCGACGATTGCTCACTTCGAATGCTAATTAGGCGGCTCGCCTCTTTTTCCTCTCAGGGAGCAATGACTTCGAAGTCTCCCGGCGCTGCCACGGAAAAAGAACAGAAAAAAAGCCGGAGAGAAGCCGCGTGTATACACGTTCATGCTCCTTCCCGTACGTGGCCGCTTTCGAAAGTGAGAATGATCGCGGACATAGCTCCGGGGCGAATGCGTTTTGCGTAAGAGTCCTCGGGAGAACAGCTGTTTACAGAAAATAAATCGAGAAGCGGGAATTTTGAGGCTTTCACTCGGTTGCTTATTCGCCGACTGCAATAGGAACTTGGAAGACATAAGAGAAAATTAGTAGGCTTTTTCTTAGAAATTGCATAGTGGAATAATTGAATTGACTCACGATGCTTTTGGCAGCCCTCGACATTCTCGGGCCAGTCGCAGGACCTGGCTCTCTCGTTGTACAAGAGGCCGCCGATGCAGAGTTGTTCGGTGGCGGTGCCATTCCAGCATGTCCAGTACCTCGTGCAGGATGTCTCGTGTCCGAAAATGCCGTAAAGCCAGTCGCAATGGTCGGCAGGGATCGGTGGGTTAGCCTGCCGTTTGCCGTCGCAGTAATTCGCCCTCCAAGGATAATCGCAGCCCTCGGTCACGCCTCTATGTTTCCCGGCGAACACCAGACCATTCGGACAGTCGAATAACTCCGGACGACCGTTCACGCATTCCCAGTAACGATCGCAATATTCTATGTCACCCACCACGCGCGATTTTGTCTGACATGGGTCCTCCTGCTGCTGCTTCTGAGCCTGTGAACCTGGAACGACGATCGCCATTTTAATTCTGCTGGTCTTGGACATTTTCAAATCATTCACAGGAGCCGTTCTTTAAAATAAAAAACAGTAAGAAAAATGTAAGCAGGCCCCATAAAAATTAACGAAAAGGTCCATCGAGGTAAAGATCTCTAAAACGCAGGAGATTGAAAGCGCCATCGATCCCAGGAAAGAATCGGTCGGACCCCGTTTAAAAAGAACGCTCGTAAAAGTGATTTACAGTCAGAAATTCTTTCCTTGAGGTCCGAACGACAAGCTCCCGAGCAGCTAACGAACGCCAATTACGAAATCTTTGGTCGTAGATCAAACTATTCGTTGCCAGCTGGAACACGATCGAGTTAACAGGTTCTTTTTCTCTCTCTCGAATAACGCAAACGGCGAACAGGAAATTAAACCGTAATTTCATTATGAAAGGCAAACGGTGCGCGCAATTAAATATCAAGTTGCACAGTTCTTTCCGTTCGAGACCGGTGGAACGTTGTTCACGACGACCATGAGCGACGATAGCATGATTTCTTTGCTGGATCCGATCGAGCGATCGGTGAGTCATCGTTCATTGGCGCAACGATCGCGGCTAGTGCGTTTGTAATCGCGTGTTTTCTTTGTAATCGGTGACCGAGTAATTTATGCTCCTTCCGAGAAAGTCGAAATGAAATTGGCGATTAGGCTGTCGCAGTCTTTATCGAGATACTAGTTCTTGTTGATTTAGGGACATTGCGAAGGGACATCGCAAAATTATTCTAATGTAATTTAACACTAGGTTTACTAGATTTACTAGATTAAATTACTTTAAATTATTGCGCCAATGTAATCTCCAACGGGAACAACATTTGTGGGAGGAATTACACGAACAGGTTTCAATAAAGCACACAATAGTCCATAAATTGCAATGATTCAGGTTAAGGCTCGGGTGTCGTTTCAACAATGAAGTAACTCCAATTATCTCCCCTGCTATAGAAGGTGTTAAGGAGAATCACTTCGGTATCTTCTCTTTATTGTGTTACCGAGTCTGTTTCAAGCGGTGGTGTACATGTTCCTTTTTCAATTGTCTACGTTATGCGATGATTATGCATCGCACCGTATCACGTCATCGAAACGCGTTTTAATCGAAGACAAGCCGCGCTAATGTACTCCGCCGCGAACGCAGAATGCAATTCCCCGTGCGATACTTTCTCAGATGCGAACCGCGATTCGAAAGGCGTTAATGTTCCTTATAACCATCATCGCGGAGCCGTGAGAAAACAATGATACAATCGGCGAAACAAGAATGACCGGACGTGTTATGAAAGTTTTATTGCGAGGCGGCGGGCATGATGATCTAAACGTGGTTCCTGAATTTATCCGCTCAATTCGGTGCGAATCGCGATTTTCATGTCCCAAGCATGGTACCGTTCGAGTCACAATTTTTCTTTTGCTGTTTTCTCTGCAAAAGTTGAAGAAAAAATGTTTAAAGATGAAATTTGCCAGATTTAATTATACGACCCCTCGGTTGTTTCATTAAATGAATTGGTGCGTCGTGAGAGTCTCGGCAAAAGGCAACAGACGCGTCAGAAAGGTAAAAATGATTGTGGCAGAAAGACTGTTCTCGAGAAGAGCTAAATACAGAGTAGCAGAATATTAATTCCTATGGCGGCGGTTCTCTCATCTCTGTATAGCGCGACACGGCGCAATGTTTTAACCACAGGGGGTTACACGTAATATCTTGTGGGGGGCCTCCTAATGGGTGTAATTCGGTCTGTATTTGGAGGGGCCAGGTAGAAAAGTAAATAGTAAAGTAAGGTGGGAAGCCAGCTAGAAGCCCGCTCCCAAGAGAGCACGCTTCTCGCTCCCAAGTGAAAGTATCTAGCCTTGACTTGCAACCTTCAGGGCACCTCTTTCCTCCGTACCATGCTCTATAAAGTCCAAGATTCGATTCACAACGTTTTATCCCGATGTCGTTCCCATTTTTCTTCGTGGAGTCGTCGATTGCAACCTGACATAGGCGCTACGAGTTGAAGAAACTGCGATCAAGTACGCTGAAGTACACTGAAATACACTGTCAACGCTGAAGTTGACAATTTTATTAACCCAGATTAATGGCATTTCGATTTCGTTTTAATCTGAAGAAATTTTTAAACGAAGAATGAAACAAGCTTTTTGTTTAACTGTAGACATATGAATTTGTTTTTAATTCTGTAGGCCCTCGAACCAGGTTGGTCTTTAGAATTTTGCGTCATCGTTTTATTAAGAATGGCATTTCTTCCTTCCTCCTGAGGAATGCGAACCAAGCGAGAGGCTAGTCGCTAACAACAAGTAGTTTCGAGCCTTAAAAAACAGAAGAGAAAAAGACTGAGAGAGAGGGGGAGAGAGAGAGAGAGAGAGAGAGAGAGAAAGAGAAAGAGAGATGGAGTCGAAAGTCGTTTAGTAATCTTCCTAAATGAGTCTCGAAGTGTAACTTCTTCTGAATGGTCCGAGGGGATTTCAGGATTTCTTTCTTTTTGCTTTAAAACGTGTTCTTTTCGGAGACTGTTGAATGTCAAGGATGCTTGCGTTTAAATTATGCAGAACAGGATCATTATCTTATCTGGGGGATCGTCGGAGTACAAGACGAGGTGGTTGAGCATTTAGGGTTATTTTTAAAAATCGAGTTACTTGAAGATGTTCCTCGTGATTGCTGAAGAATTATTTTCCGGTAGGTCAAGTTGAATAAATGTATAAAATCCGCTGTCTGATAATAATAGATTTATCATCATCATAGTTAACAAAACGATCATTCGAACGAGCAATGTCCCGGTGGCAGCAGCATTCTATCTAGACCGTTCCGAACTCCTGAAAGGCGATCCATTTCGAAAGGCTCGGGATAGTTGCAGGCGCACTACCGTTGCTTTTCTTCAGGTATGCAATCCTCGTTTACTCGTCGAAAAATCTAGGAACGCTAACGCAATAAATGCCGGCCGACACACTCGCTCGACTGGATCCGATAGATAAGAGAAGGAAAGCGAGACGTAATGAAATCCTGACAATGTCGGCTTATCTACCATTCAACGCTTTTCTTTTCTATTTATTGATATCTTCGTGCACCGAACCGTGAAGGTTAATGGTCGACGCCTCCGCTAATTGTTTCAATCATAATTTCTGGTTTGCTGATCTTCGTTCATAGACTGTGAAAATCCTTGAAGAATCGCACAATGCAAATTCTTATGGAACACAATACTGATTCACATCGTTTCTCGTCTACCAGTATCGATTGCTCGAAAATGCCACGACGTTCTCACTTTTAATTCCACGTTTAGTACAATGAACTTTTAATGCAAATTCTCATCAACTGCATCCATATTCATTTAATTGAATGAATCTAAAATTGTCACTTCCTTTGGACGTCTCCCTAACAGAAACATTAATCAAGATTCATGGAGATAAAAGTTCTGGCTGAGGGGAACGTGTTGTTACAGGTGATCGAAGAGTGTCATAAGTTTGTTAGACAACTCCGCCATCACCAAACGCGTCGAAATCGTTAAGACATCGTCGTCTGCCAATTTTGTAGGTGGACACATCCCCGGTTAGGCAGCTCTGTTATGTAACAGAGACTCTTATTAGCAGTGTCGTAGCATCGAGTTACTTTCCCTTCCTTTACGACTCCTTGTAAAGAGCCTAAGTGCTCGCAGTAGGTCAACAGTTACTTCTAACAATAAGATTCGAACGCGAGAGCGTTTCCACGTTAAAACTTCTCGGATTGTTTACGTTCCCCGAGATAACGCCCCCGCACGTCGCGCTCTCGGAATTATTATTAATTACGTTCCCCGCCTTTCGTTCGTTCATTCGCTGCCGCGAGAAAATTCATCCGACAGCGCCAGCGTCTTCGAAGATGCCGTTTTGTTGGAGACGCGAGCGGAGAACGAGATTCATTCTTCTTTAATAATACATTTTTTTGTTTGTTAAATTTGACCAAAAATATATTTGGGAGGGAAGGAAACAATTTTAAGAGCAAGATAGAAAGCTTGAATATTTTACAACCAAGATGGCAAAGGAGGATCATTTGGATGATTCGGTGTTTTCGCGATTCTCCGTTTCCTCGAGGCCCCAATTATTTCGAGCAGCGCGATTTCTTTCCATCTTCGCTCCAGTTTCTCCTTTAGCGGCGGTGTTATTAAAAATTCTCTAATAAAAAGCGTGTCACCCGGCGATCAGTGGTTCGTTAGTTAAAGAACGAAAGTAGAAAACTTTCTCGTGCCGTGCTGGTTCGTTTTCACGTCTGCCGCGTTACGATTACGTGAATTCTTTGCCGTTCGGGGGAACGCGATCTTTCTCGCGAGCTATAAAGGTGGTTCTCAACGAGTGGAAAGTTCGACGGTGCAGAAAACCGAGCGAATATAAACCGTTTAACATAGTGTTGTCCTATAATCATGCTCCCGTTGGATTAGGGTTTTTTTTTGGATTAGGGACCGCTGGTTTCCTCGTTAAAAGTCTAACAATTGAAACGTCTCTAAACACTGAAAAATTTTTTTCCTGAACGAATCTACCGTACGTTCGAAGATTGAATCTTCCTCTTTACAACGACGTAAAACAATTTGATATACGATTAATTTCGGGCCGTTTTATTAAACTTTGAATGAGGGATATATCGCTAACTTTAGATTAATATTACATGATCAAACTTGTTCCCCCTTTTTGTTCCATAAAACAAAAATAAATTTTTCAATGATTTTGCAAACGTTTGAATTTGGGTGTTCAATCTCAAAAAATGAGTCATCAATTCTGCGTCGTGTAATAATATCTTCGGGGAAAAGAAATTGTGGTGTGTGAAAGTAGAATGTTCAAGCTTTCAAACGAGTCCAGATTTATTATTCCACGGTTGTTTTTCACGAAATGGCAACTGGTTAAATATCGACAATTTCTGGAGAGTCGGAAATTTTATATTCCGATAATTCTTGGATTTTCATTGTAAATAGTGGATGTTCATAGCTGCGATAATTTAACGAGCCGTGAGGTAAAATGGTGGTAAGAAAAGGAAGTTAGGCGTATCTGATAAACGCCGTGGCACGTTTATTACATGAGCTGACTTTTGACGCGGAACGTTGCACTTTACGGAAGGAACGCGACAGAGGTGGGGCCCGCTGACTATCCAAGCGACTATCGAGAGACTATCGGCCGACTTGCAGCTCTCTACCGGTCCCGGGAAGGACACCGATATTCGCCTATTCCCACATTCAGGAAGGAACGTGCACTATGCCCCGGCGAGTTCTACTTCTACACTTTTCCAACGTGCATTTTGTCGCGCTGCCGGTTCCGCGGCCATTTTCCGGAAAAGGAACCCTAACTCGTTTCATTTTTCTATCGGTCTAGAAGCGAATGTTAATCTTAATTTTAATCGAATGTCGAGATAGTAGCATATTCCAGACGATTCCCACCACGCACAACTATACAGAGTGTTCCAAAAATGTACTTTCTTGCGGGAGGTGATTCCTGAGATAATTCCAAGCGATTTTCCTTTGCGAAAATGTTCTCCGCGGCTCCGTTACGGAGTTATTAACGAAAAACACGGACCAATCAGAGCGCGACTACGGCACATGGACTCCGCCTCCGAGCCGGAATCCGTCTGCTGCAGCTGCGCTCTTATTGGTCTGTGTTTTTCGCGAATAACTCCGTAACGGAGCTGTGGAAAAGATTTTCGCAAAGGAAAAGGTGACTTGAAATTACCTCGGGAATCACCCTTCTCAAGGAAGTACATTTTTGGCTAATTGTTGTTTAATGCAAGGATTAAATCATAATTATAAAAATAAAGAATTAAGACATGAGGATCGACGGATCGATCCCGGAGATCGACCGGTTCTCGAAACGCGTGGTCCAGCTAGTAAAATATTCATCAGCTAATAAATTTTACTCTGGCGCGTTCTCGGAAGCTCCGGATCGTTACGCGATTTAAGACGTCACGTATCTCGAAAGAGACTCGCTCCTCCTGCATCTATCCTGTTTCGATGCTCGTGCCACGTTTTACGTAAGCGATACTACTTTCTACCGCGGCGCACAGTTTTATTATAGAAATTATTTTTTCGCACCGACGACGACGGATAACCGGTGTCCCACGTAATCCATCGTAATTGTTTATTTAGTGACGGCCCGTTTCCGTAAACGCTTTCCCGGGAGCACCGGAAGTCTTCCAGAATTCGCTGCGGTATCGAAGGATCCGCTGCGTTGCCTCGGGAACGCACTATACAACAACCATAACGATCCGAAAGGGCTGACAATATACGTAGGAAAAGCTGCCTGATTTCGTCGAATTTATCAATTTTTTAGAATCCAGGGGAAAAATGGCGGAGTCAAGGACCGAAAGATGGATTTATTTCGCGGGACACGGATAGAGGGAGGAGAGAGAGAAAGAGAGAGAGAGAGGGATGTCTGCTGAGCTACTTTCATATTTTCACTCCCGAGACGCGGGAGAAAGTTCTTGAGATGTGTGAAACCCGGTGAATGGCCGTCATTGTCTTACGAAGAGACGTGTGTAATAATCGCAGGATGGGGGGTGTTCTTCGAAGTTACGAACACGCTGCTCAAACGTTAATGAAGATTGTGTAATGAGGAAAAAAAGGGTGTCGCATACTTCGGATAACCGGTCTAAGGAGGCAGGATCGATCGCGATCGATAAATCGACAGAAACTTCTTTTCTGCGGGCATAATCGGTCATTAATTATGGTGGCGCTCGTAGCAAATACAGACGAGAGCAAATGAAATTACATTTGAAAATTAAATACTAGATGAATTGAAGCGTTTCGATATATTTTTATGTAAAATAAATTTCTATTTGTTTTCTCTAATTTTCATTTTGCGTTAAGATCCGCAGTCTGACTAAAATAATTATATTTGGAATTTACAAGCTCGATTAATGAGATTTTTGGAGCACGATAAGGAAGACAAGCATCATTTTCGGTTAATGAGGGAGCAAGTGATTAACATTTTAACGATGTTCAGAGTTCGGACACGCTAAAAAGTGCTTCATCTTCGCGTTTGTGTATCCTTTTTGCCTGGTAATTCTTAATTGCCGTGTTCAATTACTGTGTAATTAGCGTGCACGCGCGTTATCGGTATACCATGCAATTACGCATTCAAAGCGTTCCCGAGAGCAAAAACTGTAACAAGGTAAATCCCGATGAAAATATTATTCATAGATCTTCAAAGCTCTAATCTGGAGCAACAACTTGCGATTTATTATTCATTAGCGATCCTCGACTTCAAATTATTATTCATTAGAGATTCTCGGTGTACTGTACTCGATGTATCATTTATGTTTAAGACGGTTAGCTGTAAATCTGAGTAAAATTTCGATCATTGACTTGAGGTATTAATAGTAAGAGGAAGGATGTTATTAATTTGATTAGAAATGTTATGGGGTCTCAGAAATGGAATTCGAGTAGTTTCAAGCACGTACTCGACTGAAGCGTTACCAGTCATGTTTAGAAAGTGAAATTCATTTCTCTGCTGGTGGTCGAGTGAAAACGAACGAGCGTGTATTAATAGAATATTCGGCTCGAATCGATCGCGGAACGATCTCGATCCGATCGCCATGAATCGCCATCGATCTCGTGGGATGGGGGAGGACATGTTTCGGCTGTTAACTGAAGCATCGCCGTGGAACACGAGATCATCTGGACGCTACTGGTTATTCGCGAAAGTAGGCCAACGCGCACATTTCTGATCCAGCCGCTGCAAGAAACGCGCTCGTCTGATCACAGAAAGTCTGTTTTCACTTGCACTTGCCGATCACTGTACCTGATCTACACCACTGCTGACCGATCAGCCATTAGAAAAGAAAAAGCCGGCTGATTCTTGACACATTCGACTAGCTTGTACAGCAATTAGCGTCATAAATCGGCGGACTGAAGATCTTTATGCGAAATAAGTTTCTATGTAAATTGTAACAAGCTGGAGCAAAGGAGAAATTCTCTTCTTTAATGGGTTTAATTAATATTCTTTTGGGAATGAAAGCTCTTACTATTTTGTGTTTCTCCTACTTATTATTGTTTTAACAACAAAAGATGTTTTTAATAAAATAAACAAGATATTTTATAACAAGAAAGTTGTTGATTTAAATTTACATTGATCTAGAAAGTACAGTTTCGTACATCTGAATTCTCTCGCCCACCATTTAAAAAAGTAAACAAACTATCGGTCACATAAACGAAATGATACAGAGTACCCCGAAGAGGTTTCCGAACGACTCGATAAAACATTCGCGAGTAACGTTGCGGTGTAATAGCAAATCTCCTGTAACGACGCCATCGATAACACGGGGACGAAGAAGACGCTGAAGAAGCGATAACAGTCACGAGGTGTCCCGTTGCAAAAGAACGAAGAAGAATCGAAGAAGACGAAGAACGACACGAAGAACACACACGTGAGACCACGGTAAACGACGACACGGAAGAATAGAAAAAAAAGTTGATCAATAAGAGACGAAGAAGAGGAAGAAGAAAAAGGTAAGAAAATGAAAGAGTCACGAAGTGGAGGAGATGAAGGGTGACGCGTCGAATGAATTGGAAGCGAAATGAGACACGGTGCACGACGATACCGAGAGAAAAATGGAGGAAGAAGAAAGAAAATGACGAAAAGGAAGGGCGACGCGGAGGACGAGGTAGAAAAAAATCGAAGAAAGAAGAAGAAGAAGAGGAAGAAGAAGAAGAAGAAGAAAGGAAATAAAAGAATCTCGAATATTCGAATGGACGAATAAGACGTTCGATGAGTGAGAAATGGAAAACTGAGGAAAGAGGAAAATAGAAGAGATAGATAAAAAAGATGTGGAAACTCACCGTGCACAGCAAGGAACACCACCAGAAGCGATAGAGCCTGCGACAGCATCGTGCGTTGTCTATGTATTGTTTGGCACGGCCTTCGGGCCAGGACCAATTCGATTAACTCGATTCTGCCTCGAATTTCGATAGGAAATAGGTCCGTTTTACCGTCCAGGGACACGGGACGATTCGAGCGTGAAGAGACTGTTTTATAAGAACCGAAGAAGCTCGGCTGATGAGTTTTCGTGTCGAGACTGGTCACTGGGAGAGGCGTTTGGCTTCGTGTCTTATATGAGCTCCCCACTCTTCCGGCAGGTCCGATCTCTGCCGCATAGGAAGGCCTCCCTGGAGAACACACCTGGTTTTCTTCTATCGGCCAGAGATGGGATCAAGTGTATTGTGAGCGGGATCGATGCTGCGCGGATCACTCTCTTCGGGTAACTCGCCCGGTAATTCCAAAATCGGAACCGCCATTTTGAGCTACTCCTACCCTGGTGAAAACTTGTAAAAGTAAAATATAGAAGTCTCGTTACTTAAACTTTACGATTTCCGCTGTACCCTGTAGTTCAGTAATTTCCTGTGACAACGTTTTTATAATTAAATTTATTGTTGATTTATCGAAAAATGTAAAAAATATGAATGGGTACATTCGATTTTAAATTTCATTCTGAATAAGCCTAATAAGCTTCTTTCGATTAGAATGAACCATTTAAATTGAGCATACCTACATACACGTCAGCCAGTCTCTCGCAATTATTGAAAGTCATGACTCCACAGAATGACTATTGTCAAGTGGAGTCCTTTGTGTGGTATGCGCACTCAATGTATCAATCTAAATAAGTTTCTTATACGCGATCGTGTGACTGATTCTGATCAAGACTGAAAATAATATTCATATCATTTGCTGCGTCACTCTGATTTGCACTATCCCTTTATGATGTGCAGATAATACAAAGTAAATAAAATCCTTTATTAACGATTTTCTAAATGAAACAATCCAAGATAGTACAGATTGGAAAAATTATCGTCGTTCGAATTTACCACTGTTATTAATATTATGCCCTGTACACGATGTTAAGCGTAGACCAATCGAACCGAAGTGAAATCAAATGAAATCGACTTTGAATATTGTGAATGCGCTCTACAAATGAAGTGAACAACTGTATTGAGTTCTTGATATTCCACGAATTTTCCGCAGTCTAAACATGATATACAGTGCGTGTCAGCCAGAAAGAAATGAAATAGTTTAACAGTCATTCCGTACCAGTTTTTTATTGTTTCAATTATGGATATCCATTCGCGTTAGAAAACGCGCACAACTTTCAGACCATCAGTACAGCCAATGAAACGGTGTGGAGCTGATTCTTGCGAGCTGAGAACGAACATTCATGCATTTGCGGCGCATGGTAAGTCTTCGAAATCTTGACGAAATACGAGGTTCATTCAAATTCTACACATTTTATTTTTCATCGCGGCGAGAAAAATAAAATGGTACTATACATATACGGAAATCTTCACAGAATATGAAAATCATTAAATTCTACACGTTTAATTTTTCATTGCAGTCAGCAAAAAATTATACTGCACGCCTGGTGGAGTCCTTCAGCGTTCTCCGTGTTCTTCCGGTTTGGCTCTTCGGTATGCAGGGAATCCGCGCAGGATGACAAGCGGAATTTCCATTGAAGAATTGATTTATCGCGGCGATTGATTACGGAAATTGGTTCTGTCCATTACTCTTCCATTTTCTTCAGAACATAACAGGAAGACGCGCGACTGCATTTCACGGATGAACTGCGAGCAAATCTTCCTGAATCACTGCGGATCATCCGAGACGTTTCAAGCGAAATTGCACCGGGAAGATTGCAGAACAATTTTGTTTTAAACAATATCTAGTTGACAGATGAACAAACTATTCTTTCGCATTTAGAGGTGCCTAAAGAAAATGACGCTGCAGCTGATTTATTTCCAGCGGATCAAAATGTGAAGGCGCGACAGCGGCGATTAGACAATGGAATGGATTGCTGTTATTTATGTGTCGATCGAAACTTGTTGTGCTTCGGCCAGATAAGCTTCCTTCTTGCTTGACGGAATTCTAGACTGCCATTTTTCTCGGTGGCTGGTTAATCAATTTACGATCAAAAGGTTAAAGGTGATTGTAAAGGAGAAATGACTGTCATCGATGCGGAGGTGGTTCGATTCTTATTACGATAATGTTACACTGTAGGAAGTTAATTATCTTTTACGATTACGTCCCGTGTACCACCCGAATGAACTTTAATTAAGCCGTGTTCGCAATCTTAAGGATTCTAATCTATCGACTGCACAACGTTTCCCTGATCTCTTGATGCTTTTTATCGAGCGACAACATATTTACTTTGTTTTACGTAAAGGTTCAACTAAAAAATGTTTCTAAATCCTTACCGGCATATTCGCGTCTCGATTTCAGGTGATAGACCAATCGGAGGTGTTAATTTCCCCGTACAGTTCAATTACCCGTAATTAGTTCATGTCCGTCAATCCTGATCAAAACACAGACGGCAGATCCGTCGTCCCGATTCCATTGTGCATGATTTAACAACGGGGTAATTGAATTTATCGCGCGATAGTTCACGCTCGGATACTTCGTAACGCGCCGCGCCGCACCACGCCAGGAGCAAATTGCGTTGACTCTATCATCGTTCGCGATCATGTTTCACTCCCGTTTTCTTTCCCTTTTATGGGCAGAGTATGCAGACGTCCTTCCTGCTTTCTATGTCATCTCCCGGGACTTCTTTCCCATTATGTTTGTTCCACCATGTTCCTCCACTGTACGCCAAATCGGGTGAATTAAACGCGATTCGCGAGAAACCAATGAAGTTCCACCTCATTCAAACTATGAAGAGATGAAAAACTTTTTTATGGTGAAGAAAATGCTCGAGTTTGTTTTTTAAGCTATCCGCTAAGCAGAAATCGTAAAAATGGAGTTTACCATGAGTCTTACAGTGAGCAGTACACTATCGTATATACACGTTTTATTGAGTCACTTTTAATTTCTTCCCAGCCACGTCCATTTTGCCGCTGTTGGAGCGCGCGAATCGTGACGCGTCGCTGTTTGAAAAACACGAAGAAGAAGATCGCGGATTTCATCTGGTAATCAAGAGCGTGTTTCACCATTATTTTCACCGAGTTATCGCGTGAAGCGGCTCGAACCGGTGAAAGAAACCGTGAAGGCCTTCTTTCGCGACGGTACGCCGCCGTTTCTAACAAGATCGGACCATCTGACTCGGTCAAGAGAGACAGCAACGCTTATTCAAATCATCTGGCCGAACATTAGCCGAGGATCACTCGAAAGATCTCGCCGATCTCGCTCTAACGATCCCAGCGAACCTAATCTCGGCTTCGTATCGAGCAAATGATACGAACGCCCCTCAGGCCGTTTCGAAAGAATGAAAAACGGTCGTTAGTTGGCGAGATGCGATCGTTGTTAATCTTGCATAACGTCAAATCTTCGAGATATTAGATCGATGATCACTCTGATACGGCGAATACCAGCTCATTGTTCGCGCTAAACGCGCCGAAGATGCGCGAACACAGCATTTTCTTCTAATCGGCGAAAACGCCTCTAAAATTAAATTTAAAATGACTAGGGAATCACACAGAATAGTATTTTTGGTTATTTTGTATGCTTTCTATAAATTATGACCGGAATGCATTTCTTTACGATTGCACTATCAATCTAAAATTAAGAGCGCGTTCACATCATACAAACTGCAGAACGTTTTGCGACCGTAGATTTTTAATCTTCTCTAACCGCAATCATGTCGAAACCGATTATGCAATTTGCACAAAAGTGATAAAGAAAAGAACCGGGATATATACTTGTCGTTTCTTTAAACGTAAATTTTTCTAAAAACCAACTTTACTGCTGTGAAATTCTCGAACATTATCCGGTGCAATTATCTACGCGATCGTTCAAAGTTATTAAAGGTTGTAATTGCTTTCTCATAAATTAAAGCCTAGTTTCCGTGTTGATATTAATGTTTAAGTTGGACCAGTTTATCCTTGTTGCTAGGCTAGACGATATTTTCTTGTACACGCTCGATTATGCGTTTTCATTTTCCGTGGACCGTCCATTTAGTCGTAACCTTGGACGCAAAAATTTCTTCTGCTTAGTCATAGCGAAAGTGCTAAACGCATGCTAAACATAGCGGTCTTTCGACGCATATTTCTACAGGCTGTTCCATAGTGCGTGGAACCAAAACAGGAAAGTAAATTATTACGCACATTTTGGTAACTTTCTAGGCAGTTGATAAACCATTCCCAATTCTGAATCATCATGGTTAATCATTATCAATTGTCGTCTGGTCGATGAATTTCGGGCTGTAAAATTTAGATGTTTAATTATGTTTTTCACTGATCAGCGAAGTTTGCCGAGTATATGCAAGTAATGGCGGAGGACATTGTTCGCAAGTTTTGCAAAATTCTCACAGGCGCGTTTGCAAGCGAGTGAAAGGAACGGAAGAGTAGGGACACTACGCCGAGAGGAAGGAGAAACCGCTCTATTATTCCTCCGCGTGGAATTAATAATAATACTAAACGACGTAAGTGTCTTTTACGAGCCACTTAGTTGCACAATCTGCCCCTTTAATTGGAAAACGATCAGTAGGTTTCGATGCAAATTCATGCTCTTGTAAGCTTCTAATAACGGGTTTTGTTGCGATAAGAAAGTTCATTTACTGGCCTAGACAGAAATCTACCTTGTCGACCTTAGGTCTCAATTCATTGTTTCGTAACAATGTCGAATCGTGGATAATTTGACAGATATTGCTGCTAAACAGAAATTTCTTCTGGCAAGAGTCGAGTACCCAGATTCAAAAATATTCTATAATTTATATTAGTCTATAGAGAAAAATACAGTCTAAAAAGTAAATTGGAGAAAATTATGAATCTTATGTGTATTACAGGAAAATATTGCCTTGCAGTAGAAATGAAAGAATTTGCAGAGAATTTGTTCTTATTTTTTTCCTCAGATTTCCTAATAAAAAAAAGAGAAAAGTTGCTCCCGTCAGAATTGATTCAGCCCGTTTGTCGGCAAACGAAAGAGTTGAACAATTATCTGTCAGCTGGCAGAACGAGGGTAAGCTCGAAGGGATCGTCTGAGTTTAGTCGCGAGAGACTTTCGAAACCAAGCGGCCATTGTTTTCATTCTTATGCGTCTCGTTTCCTCTTGTGACCATTCTCACCGAGCATCGTGATAAATCTTCGTCTGGGTAACAAGATTCCTTCTCTTTTCTTGCACAAGGCGGGCGACAAGGTGAAAATCCTTGTTAAACCCCACGTCTGAAAACCATTCCTCCTTCCGGGAAGTGTACGTTCGGCTCCTTACGAAATCATCCTCCTTCCATTTTGTTTTGTTATTTTCACTTCATGCAAATCCATCGAAAACGTTCGTCTTGCACAGTGACTGTGGCCTTGGCGATCTCATCCGGAACATTTTTCGAGAAGTCGCTTGGTGTGTGCTCGCTAACTATGGAATTGTGGATTTATGCTAAACTTTGGGGAAAATGTTTTAGCGAGTGTCGATGGGGCTTGTGTTTCGTTTTTAGTTGAATATTTGCAAAATTTTATTTGCGATTTAATTATTACCTTCGGGACAGAATATTCACTCTTTATATTATTAAAATAGAAAGTAATATAAAAAGATCTGCTATAAATACAGTATATTATATTAATACCAAAATAAAAAGACTACTTCTCAAAGTATCTATCAAAATTCAAATTAGTCTATAAAAGAATAAATATAGCATGAAATGTACACATCAAGAACAATTTTTGTCGTGTCTACGAGTGAAAATAAAATTCCGACGAAATCCGCGCCTGAGAGACAGGCAACCATCGAGCACCGGCGCAAAACTGGTCGCAGCTTTCGCAGCAACGATCCTCGCGAGACTTTTCCTTATTCTGAATGAACTGAATCGCAAACTAAAATTTCTATTTAGTTTACTTCACTCGGATCCAACGGATGGAAAGATAAAAAAGTTTAATAAAAATTGTTGGTATTGTACAAGTCACGAACGCGCTGACCTGCGAAGAATTACCGTGTATTCTCGTCATCCAGTTCTGATGGTCATTAAGTTTCCCATTAAGTCACACGTATTAGCAGAAAGAGGCAATTAACACGGGAACGTTTGCGTGATTTCTAGCGCGTGAACGATCTGCACGTTTGTTGGAGCTGTGACACAGTATCGCGAGATTGTCAAAGGAGAATTATTATTCTTCTAGAAAATACATCTTTAAAATGTACATTCAAAATATTTTTCATCTTGTCATATGATACATCTAGGTCGAACAAATGTTTAATTTTCGAGTTAAAATAGCTCGGAATAGCTCAAAGGGTTAATATTGAGTTGTCGGGTTTGAAAATTGTTCGATGTTCGTGTGTGAAATTAATTTATGCCATTTCAGTAAGTGAAATAAATGAAGGTTGAGGATTGGAGTGAATTGAGAATGAGGCGTGGTGGTGGTACCATCCCTGGCCAGTGGCGAATTCTTATCGGTGACTTCATTACACACTTCTGTACCAGTTGAGCGATTAATGCATCAACACCCTCCTATCTCGGTCGGTCGGCCGAGAGACGGCGAACCTAAAGGCGCCTCCGTATTAGGATGACGTTTCAATTTACCAGAATTGGAACGTCAGACATCCATTACTGGATTTTTTGCGACGTGAAAGGCACGTTTGAGACGGCTGACGTGGCCGAGCATCCCGTCCAATAATCCTTGCACGCTTCTCTATTAAAATTGATAATTTATCGAATCGCTAACTTACCCTGTCCGTAATTTATTGAATCGTTAATTTACTCCACGCTCAATTTAATGCATCGTTCGTTTATTTTATTATATTTCTGACACTGAAAATTAAAGTGTACAACAAAAGATATACATATAAATACAATACCTCTAGCAAATTTCACTTCTGTCAACTGCTTTTTTATTCAAAATTCATTTGATTAAAAAAATCAATTTTTTAAATAAAAACTGTTTTTTTTTTATTTCAGTGTTTACCTTCTTTACCATGTGACACCAAAGAACAATTCGACCCGAAGGAACAAATTAAATTGAAAAATAGGATCGAAATGTTCTTGGGCAAAATTTCGTTGAGGACGCCTGTGTAGATTCGCGGTGCATGATGGGGCGCCGCAGACAGCATAATGCAGTCGTTAGAAATAGAATAAACGCAAGAGGAGCCACCCGAGTAGTCTGATGTGCAGAAAGTGTAGTGAGTGTGCGGGCAGCTATGACCCGGAGAGCAAGGACCTCTGGTCCTTGACGAGTTCGAGTCTACCACTTCTTCGCTCCTCTTATTTTCTGTTGTTATCTTTTATTTTTCTCCGTTGCCGGACCCTCCTGCGGCATCGTCTCATCCCGCTGGTCCTTCGGCTCCTTTTTAATTGTTTTTATCTGTTGTCCTGTCTCTCTCAGACTCTCACCCTCGACGGCCAAAAAACGCGTTCGTTTCATTAGGTCTTCTAACCGACCCATGGGAAAACCCGGAGCCCCGGGGCCCCGTGGTCACGGTGGCTACGGTCCATGGTGATCCGAGGATTGCAGGACTCGTTTCGAACGTGGTTGCTAAACGTTTCGAATGGATATTCACGAGAATCGTATCATGTCTTTTTCGTTCGAACCGTTTGCAAAATTGTGCCTCAATTTTTACATTTTATTCATATTAAAAGATTTTTTGGGTCCGATCAAGACCATGTTATTTTGCATAGTGTTTTAACAGACTGGAAAACATTTACTGCCATTTTGTAGCTGTTCTCTGTGAATGGATATTTTCGAATTCATATTCTTCTGTGTATACATTTATTTTTATTCATGTTGAAATTCAATTCACAATTTACAAATTAAATTCACATCCTAATAATTCTTTAGGATAATAACAGAAAATTAAAAAATGGAGAAACAGCTTTTCCAAGGAAATAGTTTCCCAACAAATATGACTATAAAAAAATATTTAAAAAAGTTAGGGACAATTTTCTATCGTTTAGCTATCCTTAGAGTACTATAGCGTCTCTCAGCAAACGCATTGCGTAATACTCGGTAACGGTACAGAGGCGCGTGACGATAGTAAGAAAACCTTGGAAGGCGTGGACGCGATCGAAGCATGCACAGGTAATCGCTGTAGAGTAGAGGAAACGTGTGCAGAGCGTTCTGCAGCAAGGAGAGATCCTCTCCTCTCGATCCTCTCGATCCTCCTGGCGGGTAGATCCTGGGCGAAACCGCAACGCGCAACCTCCGGAATGTAACTCTTCTGCAGGGGGAGTTTGTCTTCTCGGAATTGAAGTATTTCTCGGTAATTTTGCACGCGTCCCACCTTGTAATCCATCTCGCGAATAAGCTGTTAACAAGGGGCTGCCTTTCATTTTCCGAAACCCGCACACGATCCACTGACAGATCCACTGACTTGCCAGGGGAATAACAAGATGGTATAAATTGTTACTGCATTCTTATTTCATAGTTTTCAAGGATAGTCGAGCTGTTGGGGCAGAGTCTGCTGCGAGCTGTGGGTGGCACAGCGAACGGCCATTCTACACGAAAAAAAATCATGCTTTTCATTCTTTGGGAATGTTCACCGAGCCTAATTAAAAAAACGCTGTTTTTTACAATTTACAATTTTACAATTTTTTACAACTTTACTAACCACCAAAACGAAGACCTCTCTAAATCCCAGACTTTCCTCTAAGCTGATTTTCAAATAGCGATTTTCTTGAGTAACCATAAGCACCAAACCGCCGCACAAAGGAGCCCGGCAGCAATGGCGGCGGCAACACCAGCCGAGCATTCTTCCGCGGCCTAAGACCGCGAAAAAAATTCGCGGAAGGTTTACGAGGCTTCAGAGAAGGATTTAAACAACCCGTGGCTCGATTGTTGCACGCTCGGAACGAGCGAAAACTCGCGAACGCGTCGGATCTTCGCGAGAGAAAAATGGCGGATCTGTTTCGGGTCGGGATAGGTAGCTCGGGAAAGGATAATTCCGTCTGAATATATTTTTAGCGTCCGCGTTATTTATATTTATTGTATTTCCAACGTCCGACGCGTATTTTCAATGCAAATATCGCTCGGGTAGCCACGGGCCCATTGAATTTGGCAGTCAGCCGTTATTCACGCGGAAGAACGACGCCTTCGGAGGAATTAATGTCGATGCCCTTTCGAGAGACTTTTTTCCCCTTTGAAACCGACTAAACCGTGAGCCCGAGAACGATGAAAATGCAGGACCCGCGGCCGGATACCGTAATGCTCGTTGAAATTCATCGGAGAGAGGTTCTTGTAAAAGCGTAGGTCGAAGGGAGAATGAAATAGGTGGAACGCCGTCGTTGTTTTTCTCGATTTATTTCGGGTTTCGATGGTGCGCCATCAGCAGGAATGGGATAAATTGCGAGAGGAGATAGCAGCACTCAGCGCAATCGCTGCAGGTGACTCAGTATTTTCGGTAATTGCTGCCGAAAGTGCGTTTCGCGGACCAAACGGGAAAAAAGGCAAAGGGATGTAACTTAAGGCAAGAGTTGTTCGTTCAAAATTTTATCTTAATTCGACAGAATTAAATTTAATACTCGGTTCGACAACCTGCACCTACGTGATTCAAGTTTTCACGTAAGTTCGAAAACTGTAATTTCACTTTCTCTTAAACTTCTCTAGCGCCCGACACCAATTACAGAGTAGGGGAAAAATCATTTGCATTGCATTTCGATGCCATAACCGGTAAAAGTGGTCCGACTATACCTGTTCTGCTTCTCCCATCGATCAGTAGGATTTTCCGGCAGGAGAAAAATAAATGTTCCTTAATAACCGACTAATTGTGTCCAATTAAATGTGTCGAGCGTGCTTAATTGCTTAGTTATCAAATGAAAAATAATACAGTACTATTAGATAGTGAATTAATCTACATAATGAAATTAGCAAAATTGATGAATTGAATTAATGTTTCCTTAATCATTCTATGCAACTAATTTACCGCAAACTGTCCACAGTGGAAGCGTGCAACCAAGGAAGTGGCAGGTCTTTGCAGCATCGGATTTACCACTGCAACGGTGCAGTAATTAAAAGCGCGCATACACGCGATTAAATGATTTACACCTGCGACAGGGTTGTAGATCGCTGCGAATCAAGTTTAAACAGGTTCGCGTCACATCGGTTTCGTTTATGCTTGTAATTATACGTCCACCGCGTATGGGGGATTAAAGATTATGGTCCTGGGACACCGTAGGCGTCCGTGCGCCGAATTTCCGATTCCACTGCTGTATGCACACTTCCGAGGTCGTTCCACGAATTTATACTACGCCGGCGAAAATGGTTTTCTTGGTTATGCGGACGAATCAATTGCTCGTTTGCTATTCCTGGCAACAATGCAAGGATGTGTAAACATTTTCTTTTTATTTTCTGAGATTCTGTGAGATTCTATTAACCCATACAAAATTATTTATGAAGATTGAGTCAATCTTCCTGCAAGTATAAAATGTTTTAAAAATATGTTTCATATCTTTTTATGAACACATTTTTCAATTTCAATAACTGTGAAATAAAAGATCCGGAGCTGCTGATTTGTGGTGGACGACTAAATAAATGAATCCACGATGAATGCGAAAGAATGTGTATCACAGCTATGTGTATACTCATAATTTCCCCCTTTCCAGACCACCCTGTTCAGTTTTCGCGGCATATAGCTCCGAGGGTTCGAAAGGAGCATGGTCAAAAATATTCGAACTGACACCAGGGCCTAATCTGACATGTACCCGGGACGCTTACAGTGTTAAATCATTTATCCGACGGCACGATTAATCTGTCCGATCGTTTTCATTTTGTGTTCCGAGTAGGGAGTCCTCTTCAGCAAGGCACGCTATTTCTTTCTCTTTCGCGGTCTCTTCTGTTGCTCTTGTTCGCGTCCAAGTTTCCTCTTAAAAGTCCCTTTAGCCCGGCAAGGTAGACCTAGAGATGAGGATGGATAATCGGGACCTGTACCGTGGCCTCCGAACCGAAAGAAATCGAAAAATAAGGAGGAGAGAGAGAAATATGAGCGCGCGGCTACGAGACCCCGGCTTCGAGACGACGTGGGAAGGACCAAATAGGACGCGAGCTGAATAAAACAAACATAGAGTCGAGACAACATACCATGATCCTGCAGAAAGAATTTTTTCCCGAGCGGTACTATGGCATCTACAATTTTATTGCAAATAATTATAACCGAAGATACGATGGTTAATTTAGTAATTGGAAGATATAGGAAATTTTAGAAAATTAAAAGGAAACTGTAAAAGTTTTAGCAGAATCGGGTTACGATTAGTAAAATGGCCGGGGAGATCTGCGAGCGCTGTCGTGTAGAGATAAAATGTGAAACACTGTACGTACTCGTGACAAGAATTCCCTGGTTGTTAGTCTCGTTTAAGGGTACGTTACATGCTTGTGCAAGTCCCGCTGTCTCGTACATCTACTAAACATTATTGATGATGCAAGTAAAAACAAATACAATTACTGGAAATATCTGACACTGTAGAAAAATCATATATTAAATAGCTGGCAAACTAGATGTAAAAAGAAAAATGTTAATCTTTTTACTTTGTTAATACACTGTAGTACACTTCACTGCTAAAAATATATTTATTTGGGAATTTAAACAGCACACATACCCACCGCAATAGCACAGAAAAATTTCAAATACGCAGAAAAATTCGCTCGCAAACATTAAAGTAGCACCAACAGGTGGGTAGCAATCCGATTCACAGCTATCATCGCCAAAAACAAAGCAGAGCACGTTGAACTGTTTCGTTTCGAAATGCAAATGGTCTCACGGATGGGAAACCGAGTGAGGTCACGCGTGACTCACGACTGTACGAGATATTTTTGCCAAAAACCGTCGAGGAGCCCGTGGAGGCCCGTGGGGGCCCATCGACTCCGGATATCTGGATTTCAGGATTACGAGAATTCGCTCTCAACCTTTTTTTTTCGTTCCTTCGCGCCGACCAGCGTCCCAAGGATTCTTCCTTATTGCCGTATAATAAAAAAGCCGATGATCCTCGCCGGTCCGAACCTGGCAACGTAACCCGTACCGTAAAATTCGCATAAAATTCATGCAATGTTCCCCTCCCCCTTCGAACGCGAGAGCTGAGAAACGTGAGGAGGGGGAACGAATCGCGAACTGAGACATTCGAGGGCCAGGTCTCTCTCTCCTTCGCGTATCGGCGTGAATTTCGGTAATGAGAGTCCTGCAAAAAAAACCAATCTCCAGAGTGCATCTACCTTCGAATTCCTGCTTTGAATCTCGCGGGACCACCGATTCCTTGAACTACGTGGCACGAAGGAATCCTGATCCTTCCTGGATCGCGAATTTTTCGTTGAATTTGCCGAAACTTCAGCGACGAGTATTCCGTAATTGAATATTCTATAATTATCCTCGCGAATAAATACAAGTACAGGATCGTAGACATGGCAGTACGACTGCGCATATCCTGATCCCGGATTGCATAAGGACACGTACGATCGTCAACCTTGCGAAGACGATTCACCGTCGGCGTTGTACCGTTACCGAATCATCCACGAAAAAGCTGCGACATCCAAGTACGTCGATCCTGTATCGGGACCTTGACATCCTACGCTGCCACCACCACCTTTTCGCGGTTTTTCTCCTCAGTTGGCAACGACGAATGATCGCCGGATTAGGTACGCGGTGGTGACCGGTCATTCGAAATCTCCTCCAATAAGCGAGCAAAACCGCGTCCCGCGCCGAATCGTCCTTGTTCTTTTGGTCTTGCTCCTCTGTTGGTACTCCCCCAGGTTCACGCAAGATGGAGGGGAATAATAAAAGAAGACAAGAAGAGGACGGTGCAGAAACGTGCACTTCCTGAGCGCCACAGGATCCTGCGCCCGTGTAATTGGGGTCCTGCGAGAACAGCTACTCCCTACGAGGGTCTGGATGGTGGGGATTGCCCTATGTAAGCCCTCGAGCCGTCCAGGTCCAGACCATCCAGCATCAGGACATCGGGCAAGGATTCACCCAACCATTCGTACTCTGTTGTCGTTGTCGTGTGATTCGGTTCCGTTCTCGTGGTCCTCGCGAGTTCAACGTTCAATCTTCGGTCGAGAGGTGCACTAGCAACCTATCGTCTATCCCACGATCATAGATCATCATGAAGTTCATCTTGATACTCCTGACCGTCGTGCTAGCCACGGGAGACGCTGCTAGGAGACCCACCACGCCGGCCACGGACTTCAACGTTCAGGGGAGGCAGATCGGACATCGGGGACAGCATCCTGGTGAGTCCTTCGGCAATTTTGTCACTCGGTGTACGCGATCTGGCTAGCTCTAGCATTTAGTCCTTTCGGAAATTTTTCGTCAAATATTATCCTTGTGGATAGCTTGGTCCCTCGAGGAATTTTTACTTTGATCCTGATGATTGTGAAAAATTCTGGCATGGTACTTCGAGGCATTTTCATATTGATTCCGATTATTGTGAGAAATTCTAGCGTGGTCCGTTCAGAAATTTTTATTCTGAGTCTTTAAAACTGACATTATTCAAGAATTTTGTATTAGACGTTGATATTATCTCCCAAAAAAAATATTCATCAAGAAATCTACATTTGAAATGATCATCTGTACTAACTGTTTACTATAGGAAACGTATGGGACCTGATAGAGCTACAAAAGCTAGACAACCCAGACTTCTGGAACAGGAATCCCACATCAGCAACGAACATCACAGAATCGGAGGATTCGATAAAACTAACCGGAAGACAGAGTTATCCGGGTCAATCTAATCCCGGTGACTCGAACGAGCTCCCAGGACCCATAGTGACCATAAAACCGATAACGCCTGTTGACCCCCCGTCAGGGTGTCAGGCATTGCGTGGACAGTTCCCAAGCCCGAAGAACTGCGCCAATTATCTGAATTGCTGGGACGGTGTTGTGATCGAGCAAAGCTGCCCCGAGGGTTTGCTGTTCAATGCTGTCAGTCTGGTTTGCGACTATGACTACAATGTGAACTGCGGTGACCGACCCAGGCCGACGCCGAGTGAGTAACTGCATTTTTCAGCCTAATCAAAACAATATTACAAAACTATTTTATCGATCGTTCAGCTTAAAAAGATCTCGGAAAAAGGAATTCGACTAATTACTATCATGAATTTTTTAAATGATTTTTAACCTGCTCGGAATTTTATGAATTTCATTGTAAAGCTATTACTCCATCTGACTTGTGTGTGTGTCAGGTATCATTTTATATTTCTAATTTTAACTTCCCTCTGTTTTATATTTCTTATTACTGTAATTTTAGCTGTTTTTTTTACTTTGCTCGACATTTCTATCTTATATTTTTAATTTTGGCTTTAATATTAGCATCCTTATGTTTTACATATTTTTAATCACAACATTTTAGTCTTTCAAATTTACGTGTCCTGTAACAACGATGCTAAAATTCAGATTTGGATATATGAATTCTATTTCTGTGAAAATGACAAATTAATAAATTTTTCAGTCACCGAAAGATTGAATTATACAATGCAAATTAGTTGTGATCGGTGACAGTTTAAACAATCGGTTTGTTTGTGCAGAACCCCCACTGCCGAGCGGCTCGAAGCTCTGCCCGGATCCGAACGGCAGGTACAGGAGTGCGACGAACTGCTCGGAATTCTACGTGTGCGTTTTCGGAAAGCCCATCAAGTTCAGCTGCCCTCGCGGACTGGTCTATAATGACGTAAGAAACCCATTCTGAAATTGCCCGTGGAGCACTCGTGGAATTTAAAATCGCGAAATCTCTGCCGGCGATCGTGACGTTTCCTACGTCCGCGGTCAAAGGCCGCGTCTGAGGCTTCCGCCGTCGTCTCTTGAAATCAAATTCGATCTTATCTTTTGTCTATTTCTAGTGCTGTACACGCAACTTCATGCTATGACTAAAACATATAGTCATAGACTGGTATACTGGGGTCTCTCATGAATTCAAATAAAAATTTCTGTATTATCCTTCGCTACCGTTGGCGTACGACAATTGCAGTAATCCAGTTTCATCAAATTTTTCAAAAATTTATCAATTAGTCTTTCTGATATTCCCAATATAAATTCCTAGTGGAAAATGTATTTTGTTTCCTTCGAAATAATCAATAAGTTAAGAAGAATGGGCTATGAATAAATTTGTACATTTAATAGAATCAAATTGAATTCTTCTATCACAAGCAACAAATTCAGATGTTGAAAAAACCACTTTCTGTGTCACAGGTAGTGAACGTGTGTGACTACCCTTACAACGTGGACTGCAAGGGTGCAGCAACCCCAAAGCCAACATCAACAACTGCTTCATCTTCGACTCAAACCACTCAAGCTACTCAATCTACTCAACCCCCTACCTATCCTACCAACCCTAATCCCTATCCCACGAATTCGAATCCATCCTACCCAAGCAACCCTAATTCCTATCAGAACCCCTGGTTGCAACGAGCTGGGGCTCCACCATTGGACACTGACAAAGAGGAGGAGGATGATGAGGAATTGTTCACTGCACAGCAACAGGCCCGATCTCCTGAGCCCGAATTCCAGTCCCAGAACCCCTGGAATCTGATACAAAACATTCCTGCCAGCCTGACCACCGTGCCATGCGAAAATGGAGACCTGCACCGGCTGAACCATGCGTGCACCAATGTGGTCGTTTGTAGGAATGGCAGGCCACAGCTGGTACAATGCTCGACTGGACTTGCGTACGACAGATCGTCCGACGCTTGCGAACCTATCTCTCTTGCCAAATGGTAATTTTTATTGTTTTGCTAATTTTTGAACAGGATGATTGTCAATGTGCACACAGTAAAAAGTAGATTCTTGACTAGTGTGTGATCTACCAATGTTATACTTTTGTTCATTTTTAAGTGCTCTTATTTCCTATTAATTGGAACATCGAAGATTTCTCACGATGTTTATTTTTAATATTGTAACCGTAGAAAAAGTATGCAGCTTAATAATGTGTTCTTTCTTGTTTCTTTTTCAGCTAATCAACGTGTCACCTAGATTTAACGCTTTGTACTATGTACGATCACCTTTTTAAATAAAGCATCGACTTTTCTTATAATTCGACTTCTTAATCTTCGATTTTTAATCAACCAAGAATTTATCCTCTGGATGGTAACGAAGAGACGAATGGAGAAAATGGTGGACTGTTCGATACTCCACTGTAAGAGTGCGACACTATAGCTCTGCGTTGTCCAGAACAGAATTGATAAATGGCACTTCCTAAATAATGATAAGCAATGGCTTTTATGACTAAACTCAATATATAATATGACAATAATCCATAACAATCTTTTAGCGAACCTTTGAAATAGAAAATATTGTAATTCATGAATTAATTGTTGCATCGAAGCTTCGCAGTTTTTATAACGTCTTTCAATATACGAGTAAGATTTTATTCAAGATAATTAGTAAGAATATATACTGATCTCTTAGCAAGATCATTGTCCTTGTGATACATTTTGACACTCTAAAGCACGGTCGATTTCTTCAAGCTTTTACATAATCGTTTACTCAACCTTTCTTCATCCTTGAACAATATTCTCGCAAGAACGATCAGCAGCCACTTCCGATTACACACGAGAACCATTTTCAAGCTATCTCCTCATTATGTGGAATTTCACGGTTGATCAATTCCTGTTTCATGAAATCTCGCTGTAAAAATTTCGTAATCCTCTATCAATACATTCCCCAATAATCTATTAATTTTCTTAAACATTATCAAATGTGCATATTAAATGTGAATCGACTTTTCATACAACCCACTGACTGCCAATCGATTGCAAAAATAATTTTACTTCGACCAACTTCAAATGAAATCCTTATAATATAAGGATTTATTTTAAAGCAATAGTGTTCGGATCTCGACGGCCGCTACAGCAAACGCGTGGGACTGCAACAAAAAGCAACAGGGGCAACGGAATAGTTAATCCGTACCTGAATGGAACAGAGCACACTGACAGTAGAGAGATATCACTTTCCCGGCTTTCATGGTGCCACGCCCGACTACCGTACTTTTGTACGAACTTGAACGGAACACGTGGCCTCCTGGGCATACTAACTATGCATATAATAACCACCAGAACAAGAAAAAACGAAAAGAACTAGATATTATGTTCTCACCGACGTATAATACACACGAGCGCCGCCGAGTTTGGACAGCTTTTACCTCGTTCATTAAGGAGAAAACGGGAATGTAAAATCGAGGGACGCATCATCTCTTAAAATTCGCCGGGCGAAACTGGCGCGAGAGGAAACACCACAAACGTACACCTGTGATCCAAAAATGCATCCTAAAATTGTTCTCTCTTATAATTAATCGCTTCTTTGTTAATACGATTGCTTCGAGGAAGTTGGAAATTAAAACTGTTCAATGTTACCATTGGATCTTTATGATCCAAAAATGGCAGCCATACGAAGCGAAGAGAACGCTGTCATTACCGTGCATGCAGTTAAAGAAGATCCAAGACAGAAATGGACGTTATAGCCTAAATGCGGCAAACGGCCTAGACCTTTCTGGAAACGTTTTATGGCGAACGATCCTTCTCGAGAGTCTCGGGTGGATACATGAAATGTTTCGAGGATGCTCGACGTGTACGATTTTTGCGCCAATCGAGGGTCTATTAACTTTTACGAGACCGGGTTGGATGAACTATTAGAAAATTACGGGTTATCACGCGAAATTTCATCAGCTCCTTTCTCTCGCGTGAATAATCGTCGGAGGACAACGTTCTTCTCCTAGGAAAATTCTATAGAGCTCCAAGTATTGCGAAATATCGATTCTCATGACCCAGGCTCAAAAAGTGTGAATTCTAATCTTTTTTTGATCAATGTATAAATTAATACTAAACCTACCGAGCACTAAAATAAATTAAAATGTTTTAGTTAGGATTTTGCCAACGTTCGCGCAATTATCGGTCGAAACAGAAGGGGGAAGTGGATGATTTGATTACGTGATGGCAGCTACGTATCGGTCGGCTATAAATTCATACTAATATTCCCGGTTCGAAATCAGTTAAGCTTGAAAATGATTGTGGATTACGTGGTGGCCTGGGAAACGTGCAAGATTCGTGGATTCGGGCACACTAGGCACACGTGTTCCGCTCGCATACCTTCGAACGAGCATGATCGACGTGTCACCTAACCGTTTCGCGTGTACAAACACTCGACCAGAATAGATCGGAACAACTTCTTATCGCAAAATTACTTGCTCGTTGTGAAGCACAGCAATTCTACCGAAGAAGAGGAAACTCAATTTTGGGATCGACAGACTGCGCCATTTTGGAGAAAAATGCCCTTCGCGAATATTCAAGCTGAGACAATTGAATAAAACCAAAGTATGTATTTTATTTAATGAAATTTTAATCTTTGGAGAAATCGAATTTAGAAATTGGGTCGACGGCAATGATCTAATCAATCGGAACTTTCGATCGAACAGGATTCGTATATAGGAACGAATACAAATTACTACACTATTAGCGAGTATAATTTATATCGTTGAATATTATATAAATCTGGCCACTATGAGAGTTGACAGTAAAACTAGCTTTCCTCAGCTGGTTAACAAACTCGATGATGAAAGATTTACGTTTAACATTCTTCGTTCAGATTCGCATTTTTTATTCAGTTAAAGAAATTGAGGACAGAAAAGAATTTTTATTTAAAATTCCTCCCCCGAAAAATATGGTACAACAAGTCCAGGTATAAAGAGATGGATTTATAAATGAAACCAGAGAAATTTCGCTATGGAGTCTCGCATGGTGTGGCCGAGTTGTCTGGAAGCCACGTGGGCGGGCTAGCAGCATTTCTAGCGAGTGACACACGGAGGTTGCACACGAAGATTTCGCGCATAGAGACACGACACGTTCGTATTCCCCATAGCTTCGGTCATGTGCGCGCGGGTTCAGAAAGCCTTGGACTAAAAGGAACGAAAAAGAAACGGATGAAGACGCCTCTACGTTTCCTCGCCCACCTGCAGACGTCGCGTCGCCGCCATTGCGCGCCGCGGCATTTTTCCCTTCGAAAGGTAAATATCTCTTGGAAGTCATTGTTGCTAGGTGTGACTCGAATTCCACGGATTCCCTCTTTCTTTATCCATTCCTTTCTTCCTACCTTTCCACCTTGCTATCGCTCTGCCGCCGCGCCGGGGCAAAATGGCCGACCGGCTGCAGCGTCGCAAACAGTTACCAAGTATTCTACATATATTATCAGACTCTATGCCAATTTTTTACCATTTAGAATAAGTTTCATGACATTTTCTTCTATGACGTCTCGCTAAAAATGTCATGTCTTGAATAAATAATAGCTTGTCACAATAAAATACTTAACGATTTTGACAACTCTATGCACCACTTTCTAAATATTAGAAAAGTGACGAAAATCGTTTTAAAATTTCTATAAGTCACGTGGTTCCCTAACCAAGTACCAAACCAATTTGAGTTTCCTTTTAACGAGCCTAAGAGGATTTTTTGCGGGAAACCGGTAATTTTCGCGAGTCTCGGATGTTGAAACATCAACGTCGGTCAACCTCCTGCCTCCTCGGAGACAGAACAAAGGGGACGAACGAGTTTAACAAAATCCGGAGGTTCTTCAACCTACTTCGATCGAAGGCGCAACTGGGTCACCTTGCCGGTGGTTTTGCAACATCGATAGGCGGCCGTCTAAGAAAACTATACTACACGTATGTATACATAGTCGTGCAGGGGCGGCTCTTGACGAGGTACGCTCTAGAAACGTCCTTTGAAAATCCGGTTTTGGGAAAACAACTGGGACTTCTCTCGAAGGGAGAAGGGAGGGGCGGTTGTGCGATCCTTTTTGTGGGGGCCTGCTCGGATAAACTTTCGTAAAATTCCTGGAACGCATTAACCACAGCCCACTCGCCCGCTTCTCGGGCTTCGTGCGATCGGAGAACTTCGCAATTATGCAAGATCGAACGACTGGTCGCCGATGATCTCGCGGTAAATTCGAATCTCGACTCTTCTCTCGATTTTATGGAGCATCGTACATCGTGATCGGAAAACTGGTTTCTATTTGACTGGAAAAAGTATAGGTACACTTTTCACACTTGACTTTTAGTTTTCAGCCTAATCTTGTGTTCCATCGAGGAAAGATTCTTTTATACGCTCGTTGATGAAAGAACGGAGTGCTAGCTATCGAACGAAAAGGAAAGCGTCGATGAATTTTGTCACCGGCGACGTAGCACTCGTTAATGACGATGATCGATGGGACTTTTTTTGTGGAAAATAACGATCGGCATCTGGCAAGGTCGATGGCGTCGGCTGTCGGGGACGCTTGAGAAATGGAAGGCCACTTTCCCTTTCTCTTCGCTTTTCAACAATGCGTGCGCGCGTTCTCCGGCATATTTTCAATAAAATATCACGGTACCGTGGCTACAGGAATACTTGCACACTACCGTTACCGGTAAACCAACCATTCTTAAGAATTTTCAATATTAATCCTGCTGTTCTACTATTTTCTTCGCTTTACAAGCAGTCTGATACTATTGCTCGAGAAATGATCAACATTCTCACTTCAATGAATTTTCCAATAATTTTGCAAAAAGAATTAATTCAAAGAAGAAGCGTTTTATATTTATATTTAGCAAATGCTGTTTAAAATATCCAATACAAGCAACATTGTCACAGACAAATCTGGATACAATTGATAAAAGAATTTTAAAAAATTCTGTACGGGCATTGTTATCTTCCGAAGCTTTCACAAAGTACGAATACGAGAACATTTTACGATTCTCGGTCACAAAGTGAAGATTTGCATGCGAATTGCACGACGAAGTTTGTGTTTGTTTATACTCCCTGATAAACCCGTCGACCACTCCCGGCATACTCGCTTTCCAGTGAAAGATAGGAGGATGTTTATGTAACCAATAATCCGCAGGCGTAAGCGTGAATCGATGGCCAATCAAACGCAACCCTGCGAAAGACCGGACCGATGCGTTTAATCTATCGCGGCGTACACTTTTCGAATATCAATACGCCGACGACCAGAGGAATTTATCTACTTCCTGGCGAGAACGACTCGTTGCGAATTCTTTCGAAATAACTTCTCGATTCGCCAGTTTGACACTCCCTGCACACGCTGCCTTTATTCTTTGCCCACTCTCGCGATCAACGTGTCGTTAATCTTAAGGTATCGCGAATTTTCTGACGGAGACCGATGCGCGTGACATATCGAAACTGTGTCTTTACGAGCAGTGATAAATAGACCATTAATGAAGTACAATCGTATTGTTGATTTTTATGAATTTATATCATTCATAAATATTGTGAGAAATATTATATAATAACGAACTACGATCAAGTTGTTCATTTTTCTGCAGTCATATCGCATTTATATTGTGCATTTATGTCATTCATAAATATTGTGAGAAATATAATAACGAACTATAATCGGGTTGTATGAATTCTTTCGAATGTAAATAACTCTTTTCTGCCAGAAAAACGGTGTTTTCTGTGAAAAATGGTGGAGCTGGTACGGAATCTTTCTCGCCCTGGGGTAGCACGATCGCATGACCTTACGAGGCTTCGTCCCGATGCGCTCGCAACACCGCGAAGGTGTTGCGCAATAGAATATTATATGAACCTCTTGGCTCGCCTCGAGGGAGCACCTTCTCGGCTTGTGCGTACATATTCGCGGTAAGGTTAACCTGCAGTGACATTTTGGACGACTTTCACCCGACCGGCCGGACGTGGACGGGCTGCTTTCTTCGTCTTTTCGGTCCCGGCGAACGCGCACAGAGACCATCTCTCTCAGCCAATTATAACGCGAGCATCGGGATCACGACTTCCAATTTCGGGCTTAATTCGACTCGCCAAGGTTCCTCGTCGTCGATGACCGTGACCCAAATGTTTTTATCCCGGGGGAAAAAGAGAGAAAAACGCGAGGCAGACATTTCGGCAGACGTAATCGTCGGTTTCGAATCAACAATCGTCGAATATACTCGATGTCATAATGCCATTTCTTTTTTTCGAAGTTGCTCGGAGGGATGGAGGGCGGTTGTAAACGTTGGAGGAACGTGTTTGATGGAATGTCTTGACAATTCGACTAGCGGTATTAGTCTGTCTCTATCTAATTTCAAGTTTAATAAGAGAACAATAAGAATTTCGAAAGCAGTGATAGACATTTTTCGTGAAATGTTTGATTTCTCTCTATTTTTACATGTTCGTCCGAGATATGAAATTAATGGTAAAACTACAGAGACTAACTCGATTATAACCGCTCTGTACGTGTTCAGTGACCTACGAGCGCTGTTGCAAGCCTCATAAAATCGCAGCAAGCGGCTCTCGATTCAAACAGAATCGATTCAACCGATCCCAGCATTCCGGCTCGCTGTTCTCCCCGCTTTCATGCGAGAATTGGCGCGCGAAATTGCGCCGAGGTGAAATGAAAAATACGTAAAAATTACCTTTCGCAACTTCACCGTTCCTAACAATAAGATACTCCGGTGTAATTAAAAATAGGAATATTGATCGAACAATGTCAATTTTTGTCAATTGTATGAAATTTTTATTTTAAGTTGGAACAGGTTCGAAGAATTAGTGGCTAAGTGGCTAATATCGAGCACGTGCCGCCAAAATTTTGATTTGGGAGCAGAGTGAGAATTGGTAGGCGGTTAAGGATCAGGAGAAAGCGCGAACAACCACGCGATAGAACAAGAACAAGAGCAAACCGAGAGGCGGCGCGGCGCCGGTTTGCAAATACAAGGCGGCTTTCCACCGTATGCAAAACGAGCCGCTGTCCCGTTTGCCCCTTTCCCCGCATCGCATTTTCACCCTGCGTTTCCCGGTGCTCTTTCCTGCACGCGCGCCGATTTTTCTTCCCGCGGTAGTAGTACGTGTACCGGTCGCGAACCGGTCGCCACGCGGCGACTTATTTTCGATTCGATCGCGGAAGAAACCGCCGCTCGTCGCGTTCAAATGAACGCGATACCGGTACCGGAGGAAACGCGCGTACGCGCTACGTGTTATTATCAAAGATCGAGGCGGAATTCCAATCGGCAGGTAAACCAGCCGATTTTTACTTGATATCGGAATAATTCATCCCGGATTTCTGCGTCGGAATTTGGGTCAAAAATTAATCCACAGGTTTGAATTAATAAGTTGTGCACGCTTTAAGCATTGTTATAAGCATTTTGTCGCTGCCGAGAGCAAGAAAGTCACGCCTCCTAGAGTCCTAACAGAAATGACCCTCAGTTAAAAGGTTAATATTAGTACGCCAGACTATGCGGACGCATTGTCTCGCTTTCGAAGACAGTGCACATGCGTTTGGTAATTGTCTGTTAACTATAATCGTATGGAAGCAAGAATCGACGCCAGCCGATATATACAGAGGCGATCGTAGACAGATACCTGCGGATACCTGTGGAATATCTAGGGCGCAGCGCGAAGTGGTTCTCCTTGGGCCGCCGATGCCGCATTCCGACCCATGCATCTCTCCTGCCAGTTCCTTTTTTCCCCTCTTTCTCTAAACCTTTTCCCCGCTTTTCCTTCGGCTCTCCCTCTTTTTCCACGCTTTTTCCTGCTTCTATATTTAATTTCCGCGTTTCCACGCGCCGGACACTGGCCGACGCGATGGATAAATGCCATTAACTGCATCCTTTGCACTATCGCTGCATTCGCAGTCCACGCGCAGGGTAGCTGACGGTATAGCTTGGCAACGGAGAAAACCTTTCAATTTGTGAAAACCTACAAATTTGTAAAATTGTGGAATTGTGAAATTGTAAAAAATGGAAGACAGATAGCACTCGGAAAAATTGCATTTGAGGGAAAAATTAATTTTTTACAATCTGCATTTGGTTTGTGACAGAAATTTCACGATTCGTCCGAGCGTCCTTGATCCTCTCCGATCGAAAGCAGTTTTCTCGATAAATACGGTGAAACGAGTTATCCGTGCGTTCACGGAACGATCTCAGCGGTAATGCAGATCGATTTAACCGAGAAAGTTTCCGTCGATCCCAGGACCAACAGAGAGATCTCGGTTTTAATGTATTCATTCATGTTCTTAGAGTGAAGCGTCGTCAGGCTGCTGTTACTCAATGGGCCATTTTCTCGAAGGAAAACACCGCGAAGATGTAACGAACCATTTTCCTGCTCGATTGTAACGAGAAGTCGAGGTGAAATTCGTAACAGGTTCCGCATCTAATTGCTCTCAATTACGTTGATTAGGTTCGTGCGATGCATTTCAGATTTCTCTTATTAGACGGTTTCAGCTCGCCGCCAACGCCAACCATTCTGCGCGATTTCGTCAATTGAATGCATCTTTTCCGAGCACCGTACGTTTGTTTAGAGACGTGGCTTTCATCGTACGATCATGATTTTTTATAAATATGGGAAGACTACTTAAAATGTCTAATATTCAATTAAAATGATGATTTTCACTGACACACATGTTTGGCAAAATGGCAGCATTTATATAGATTGCCTGTAATTTTTATGGATTCTTTGATGCTAAAGCGATGAATGGCGGAAACGAGTGTTTCGACGATGTTTATCTTTTTGAGAAGCAACAAGTTGTTCTCTGAGCGGCGACAAACGGCATTACGAATTTGTTACGACGCCGGTAACTGTTTAAAGGTGGCACGTCTGAATACGGAAGCAGACACGTAAGTGCTTGATACGTGGAACTGTAATCGTCTAGGTGTAGTAACAGATTGCTTAGAACCGCCGTATCTGCGACAACTATGTAACCATTTGATTCATAAATATAGAAATATCCATAACGGTTTATATAATGCTCCGCGACAGCGTTCACCAAAAATTCGAAAAATTTTTCTGTTCTCTGTACTATCCATCTGAACATCCTCATTGTTGCGTTGAAATCATTGGAAATGAATTTTTGTAAATTTTTATTTCGACGGATCACATTCCAAGAACCAAAGTTCAAGAATAAAAAGAAAGCTGTAAGTGTAACATTTACAGTTACGTGTTCGCCTAAATCCATCACTATCGTCGATCTCTGGCCGTTTACGCGATTATAAAACACTCGGGGCGAATTTCGTTAGTGTATCCTTGAATTCGAACCGCCTGTGTGACGTAACCGATCTGATATAATTATTGTATCGTAAGTAGCAAAGTTCTCGGAATAGTTGCATCGACGCGACCGTGGGAATCATTCATGATTTCTGCATAACGTTCCTCGTAAATGTAATTCTGCGTTGCGTTGTCTGTAACAGATTGATTGACTTTGCGAAATACGTAAACAAGTGTTCCAATTCATTCAGTAAAATTGAATTCTGTGATTCTTCAATTTATTTGTTAAATCGCAGTAGTTTAACTGCTGACAATATGCGAACAAGAAGTGTAAAGTTTAATGGAATAATTGAACGCTGTATCCACAATGCATTCTTTCATAACGATGTGCTTAAACTATTATGTTCACGTATGCGTGTATTACATTACACGTGACATAACGACCGTGCTCCTAGCACGATAAAAAATGTTACATCATATTCACGATCATCGATTAACACGTTTCGTGTCATAATCGCATACAGACCGGCCGAACAGAAAATACAAATGCGACTCGGGTCTAATCGGAATTTTTAAATTATTCATCGCGGACGAATCTGATTGCAGAAAGTTACAGAAATGTATTCTCTGGGAAATTGACATGTTAATTATTGAAAATATTAAGGATAATGGACGAACTATTTCTGAGCGGCGAATGTGCATTTAAAATACTGCCTAACAAAGGCCTGTATGTAGACCAATAAAGTTCGCATGGTCTACTTGATGCGAAAGTGCTATAGAAAAGAAATGTCTGTTCTCGTAAACTAATTAGTAGATTATATACTTCATGTTTGATGAGTATATTGCAGATTTATCACGGGGAAAACTGGGTCACCATTAAAACTGCGTACCGTTTAATTATCCTTTGCAATTATAAGACAAGGTGCATTGTGTTGAATTGAACAAACAACTTGTTTCTCAATTTCTCGACACAATTTCGGATTTTGTTTAAACCAAAACAGGCCTATCATAAAGTACAATCTTCAACCATTAATTCGAGCCGTCAAATGTGAAAAAATTCCCACGGGAACACAATTTAAAATCAACTCGAAAAATTCGTTCAGTGTCGATTCATTTTTGTCCGACTATTTTTTTCGATATACATATATGTTTTAGATTTCTTCAAATCACTCAAAATGTGATTATCCAGCTTTTATCTCCATTAAACAATTAAAACATGATGTTGCCAAGAAATAATTGAGTATCGATTTAGTATAGATAAAAGATAAATGAGATCCTCGACGCGATCGCAAAGAAATAGTTACGAGAATGCGTCGAGAAAAGCGACTAGCTCGGGGCAGGAAAAAAATCTCGAACAATCTCGGTTCCGTTCTGAATGCAGCTATCGCGGAATGGTTTGTTGCACCAGCGGAGTGCAACAGCGACGCGCCGCTGCGCTGGTTGCATTGATTTCGCTCTTCGCGAGGATTCCCTCTTTCCATTCGGTTAATCGGCCACGAGATCTAGCGGTTTCTCGTTAGAATACGCGTTGTCCTGCACGTGCATCGTGTGCACTCTGTGCAACGAACGAGTTGCACCGCGCGCAACATTCAGTTCAACAAATCGACAAATTTTTACGAATGAAATTGAACCCTTTGCACTCCTTTGTTGAGTGCGACTCGACATCAGAGATTTTATTTACAAGTATAATGATTGTATTAGTAATTTATCGCGAGTCATTATCCGCTGAAACGGGAGATGAACGTATTAAATCAATCATCGTGTTTTTCCGATTCGAACGTTCCCGGCTCGGAAACCGAGCGCGCGCAATTAACGATCGACAGTCACTTTCACTGTCGATTGAGATCGTCTTAGAGGATCGAGAAGATCGAGAAGAGCTTCGAGTACTGGTACAATTTCTTTCCAGCGCCAGTGATGCAGTTAACGAGCTCGAAACTATGATCGTCTCAATTTTATTGCAAGAATTCTTCTTACTTCTTACATTTACTCCGAACAAATTAAACCTTAAATATTAATAACGAGACAAGCTTCTCGTGTGAACTCCTAATTCGAAAACAATACTTTAGGTATACAAAGTTATCTCATTGGTATTATTGCCTGTTATCGTTCACGAATCTCGTAGGAATGAGGGGACGATGAGAACGATGCAGTTTCGCAATCAAGATCCCTCCAATTGAATCACTCTGGATCACAATGGAGTTTTATCTACTGAGAAATTATCCCGTATTTCTCTTTCATTCTTTTTCACCTGATAGCATGATCTGGAATTCTATGTTGTGCTTCATTCTGTCTGATATACTTGTATTTTCACAAAGGAATAACGCAGTGAATAATACAACTGATTAGTACAGTGAATAATACTGTGAACAAAGCACCCTTAGGCAATGGAAAAATGATTAGGTTGTCCCAAAAGTTTCTTTCAAAGTTTCAAACGATCGGAAGGATCATAATTGTGGCAGCAAAGGCAAAATGTCACCTCGGCCGAGGCTCGAAGAAAGTTCCCGTGATTTCGAAATCAGCCCAGATATTCACGTCGGTGTAGGATCGTCTGTCAGTCCGTCTGGCTGACACGTCTTTTCCCTTTCGCGAGAATCCGGCTGTTTTATTCCGCGAAGCATTCAAACGGTTTTCTCCGGGCCCGAGACTCTGCGCGTCGCGACTCTTAAGTGTCCCCCAGTTTTCGTCGGACGTTTCTCCCTGCGAATCCGATCGTGTCAAAGGATTGGCAAATCACTATACTATACCGTCATCGGTATTCTTTTTCCATACCCCGACTGGCCTTTTCGCATTCCTTTTTCCACGTACGGCTCGGTATATTACAACGCGTTGCCTTCGATGTTGGGATTCGAAGCTAGAATAAAAGTGGATAAATAAAATAAATAAAGTGAAGCTAGAATAAAAATCTATCTTCATTCCTCGACCGGCTTCGTTAGTGAAAAGAACGATGGGGGCGATCGACGTGTAAAAATGAGTGTTGCGGCTGTGTTACCGCGAACGAAAGAGTGTAACGAGGTTGTTGACACGTTGCCGAGCGTAACTACGACATTTCGACGGTTTCATCGTCAACGTTTGCTCGCACACCTTTCAGCTGCTACAAGAATGCCGATCAAGGAAGCTCCTCCCTGAACGCGGTTTGCATTTTTATTTTGCGTTTCCTCCGCGATCATATACCACGATAGGTATCGAAATCCTATTGAATTCGCGGACGAGTCGGTTGCACGGAAATTATTTTTACTTTGCGCATCCTTTATGGCGAAGCGTTTTTCAAATAAATTTGCGGAGACTGTTGTTGAGATATTATTAAAAATCACACACACGTAAAGGTTTAAACATCAATAATTTTTCAAATAATCAAAATTAGCAAGAAAAATCTTTGCGAACGAGGACTGGCATGCAACTAGGTCAATCGATTGTAAATTATGCAATCGCCGACTACAACAAACCGACAAGGTTGTCGATAACCGCACGCGGAACAAGAAATAAAAAGAATAAAAAGAATAAAAATATTGGTATATTCCTTGAAATTCCAAGTGCTATAGTTGTTCAGGGTTAATATAATTGCATTAGCTATGCATTCCGGTCAGCGTTTAGAATGTATTCTCTCTGCGCTGTAGGAATGAAGCTTTGTTATCAATTCATAATTGCGATTATATTGTGAGAATCACAATGCTTTTTCAGAGACATTTTTTCTGATATCCGCCGTAGTTCTCTGTGAAATGACAAATTTGTATAATTTCGTTATTATTTGTTTCATCCAGGTAGAATAACAACTGGATAGCTAAATCAAGGCTTCGAACCCGGATCTTTCGTTCGACTGCTTCAATCAATTAGGCTACGCAGGCCATCGACAAATTCTTCTCGATTGCCAAAGTCTCGTACAATCGCAATGGCCGTCGTCGTCTACCGTTCCGAGCACGATTACTAAAGGACGCGACGTTTTTATTCAAATTAACTCGGTAACAAACGAAAAGCATACTTGATCGCGAGACCTTTCAGCTAACATATCCTTAATAGCAACAGGGACGACCTTTGCGTTGCCTGACACTATTGCTACAGGTTGGAGAACCTAAATTAGTAATCGTTCTCATAAATTACAGAGAAAAATGTCATTCATCGAATAAAATCCTTAACAATACCATAATTTAAATGCATAATGTAAGGAACCAATGACTTTTCCGCAGCGAAATACTGCTCACGTTCCACAAAGAGCTGCTCGTAGCAATTCCGTCGTGCAAAGGAGTACGACCACGAAGACTATTAACTTAATAAGAAACAAAAAGAAAAGAAAAAAGGATTCGAGTATTTCGTGTCTAGCACGGGTCGAGAATGGAGGGTCTCGTGTGCAGAGGATCTCGACAACGACGAGAGCGTTGATAATCGATGAGATCACGAATACTGTGTAATAAGAACGGCGTCGAAGGTGCAGCTTTTGGATGCTGAAGACGGTTGATCGCCTAGCACTCGACTTTCACTCCTGCGGCCAGGGCGAACGATGCGCTGTGCCAGATAAAAGGATGCCGGGTCGCTGCCATCGCTGCCAACGCTGGCAAAAGCCTGTCTGTCCACCCCGTTCCCGATCCTGCGCCGTTCCCGGCGAGAATCGTTTCGCGATGGCACGCTCGTGCATCGTTTCTCGATGCATTATGCAATTCGGCGGTCGTTACCTCGAGTTGCGCCGACCGCGAGACGCTAGCGGGACCAGAGTCCCGGTGGGGACAAGTTCGATACGCGGAATTTTTGGTCGCAAGATGCTCATGGTTTAATCTATCATGGCTATCATGGCTAATCTAACAAGTCCAAAATATATTTGGAAAACATGCTGTTAAAAATTACGATGGGACTAAGTTCAATGTGAAACTAATTTTATCGAAATTTATGAACTTGAAAAGATCGGTATGTTAGGTCGAACAAAAAATATTCGAAAGTGCAGCCACTTGATGAAGAAGGTTGTGTGAGAACAGTTTGCGATGAACTTGGACCCACCACTAGGATGATGACGACGACGCCAGCTACCGAACCGCAACGTCGCGTGCCGATCGCAAACGGATGCGCGTCATCGCACGTGTTACACGTGCATGCGATGCACCGAGCTTTTCAAGCATTGAAGTCACCCACGTTTACTTCAAACTTCTCGTGAATCTAGCGAGCGAACACGAACAGACAGACGATGTAACACAAACGAGTACAAACAATCTTAAACTAGCAGGACGTTTCTATATACCTACAAATAAGTAGTTCAAGATACTCGATTTCTTCCATTGATGAAGATGCAGTACAAATATAATCATCGAAGATGCGGTAGAAATGTCAGCAGAAAATGCATTAAACAAATTCAACCCTCTACTTGAATCTCCCAATTACAATGTACATAATTTGAGTCGACTCGACGGAAAGGTTGCAGTATGCAGTTTGCAGCATTAATGAGTCTGCGTTCAAGAAGAAACAATTCGCAGACCGGCTAAGAATGCAGAATGCTTTCCACGTGCATTGAACCCGCTAAACCCGTGGCCGAGTATGTAACGAGATCTTCGGCCACGATAGACGCTGAAACGAAGAGCCTAAATCATACGCAATCTTTCGCAAGTTTCCTTCTAAAAGCGTTTAGAAGGATGATTTATCGGCCCCGCGGCTGCGTGTCACTGACCATAAATCAAACACTGTATACAGACCCACACGGTTACGTCAATTACGAATATAATTATACTATGCACCGTACATAATTCTCTGAATTGAGTTTGATACATCGTCGACGCGACGGTTCCGGTGACGCGAATTGATATCGCCTGCATACAAAACAACCGTCTGCGTAACGGTGACTCGATGGAACGTGGTATCAAACTCTGCTACCCTTTGTCTACCAAAAATGGCTGTAATCACTAGCTATCGTAACTTGATGCGCGATCTTAAAAAGAAATTCGTCCATTAGATGCTTCCTAGTGACGTAATTGCTGCAGAAACATTGTGAATCTTCTTTTCTCATTTTTGTCAAAAATCCGTAAAACTCGGAGTTCAATTATAAAGATTTTAGTGAAAGACTGTTTTAATAGAATTATTTCATTTCAATTTGAAATTGTATGGTACATTGGTAAGAAAAGAGATCCGCAGTATATTAATTATTCTACGGAAGTTTGCACAATAATTGAGCCCGCCCGTAATTTCTCCCAAGAGCGATATCTGCCCACGTCGAGAACTATGGCAACTGGTTCTAGCTTGAGAAAATCATGAGTAATGAGACACGGTTGGGAAAACTTCGATTAAGAAGCAGAAACTATAACGCCGGTTATTTTCATCGTGGTCGTCGCCTGATCTGGCATTCGTGTCTCCAGCTCTCCTTGGGAGACTCGAACGAGTGCATGAAGCTGAGTATACCCTTGCTGCTGACTCTTGCGTTGTTGACACTCTTGGTACGTCTGAAACGATTTTTGATCAAGATTTTTCAGATTTTTAAGCTACATTCAGAACAAGAGAAAAATTCATTTAACACATTTATCTTACGCAGAGTCCTTAAAATGAAGATCCACTCCAAAGATTCTCCAAAGAAGGAATATAGGTTGATCCAATTGACTTCGAACAAAGGGGAATTAACATCTATGGGAATGGACTGAAAATGCAGGCTTATGAATATGTAATGACGAAGTCGATATGTAAGGATTCGGGGGCAAGGTGAGAGAAGAGGTTGCGAGGAGGACGACGACCGGTGTGGGGTCTTACTCGAATCGGTCGACTTAAGGAGACTTACACAGCCGAATATTAATCAATGAAAGGCGTGACCACCTGCATCCTTCACAGGTTACACTGACGCAGCTTTACCGTTACCCGGAAGGTGTTTGTGCATTAGCCATCCGGTGCAATGCATCCTCTTTCATCATCGAGTTTCGACTCGTCCCGGACACTGTGCAAACCTCGCGTGCGAGGTTCTGATTTCAACCGCAACGCGATCGACGAAACAATTTCGTCCTTATTTCGTTGGAGATACTGTTTAAATTATTTTTTATAACATCGCGCCCCTTAAAATAAGAAAGATTGAAACGTCCATGATTGTATTTTAATTTATCAAGAGAAGATACTGTAGATATAACCTGAAGTGAAAATCTTCGAAAACGGCGGCACAGAAAATATAAAATGTGCTGTGAAGGATCGACATGCAAGCCGCGATAGTAATCGCGATAGCATTAAATGCAGTTTACGAAAGAACAAAGGTAGGCACTTTTACCGGAAACTTCTGCGCTCGGGCAAAAAACGCATGGCAAAAATCAGCCAGGAAAATCCATTACAAAAATGTTGTTACACTTGGTGGTTACCGCGCCGGCGCGGCGGCGGCTGCGAACATGAAACTGCCTGGCGGAACGCGAATTAATTAACAAGTTCATAAGCGCATTATAAGACTTTGATTTCTATCCGCTTTCATGGTTCCCGGCTGATCCTCTGCGACGCGGCCTTGATTATGACCTTTCTAACCACTGCTCTGCAATTGTTGCAAACGTTAGAAATATAAAACTGGCGTGCGTATGTGTGTACGTAAGCGCGAGCGATTTATTCGTGAAACTGGATTAAACGGAGCGAGAAAGTTCCGTTATCGTCGAAAGCGTCCGGCATTAACATGCGCCTGTCCGCCATGATTGAAATCGTCTCCTCGGAAGTATACTGAATTAGAATACGTTCCTATTCGTCTCTGACTCGAGTATTCTCGTACCTTTTCCTGGATTTCGGTGGGAACATTCGTGATATTTTAAATACCTGATCACTAACTTGTACTTTCCACTTTTACCACATTTTTGAAATTCTAAACGCCGCAAGAAATCGCCATTAAGAACCACTGCTCAAATGACGACGTCGAAAATAACACGGTGTTTTCGACAGATTTTTATCGGCGAATCAAAATGGTAAATTAATAATTATGGAGAAGTCAGTGGGTTCGTTATTTTCTCTTTTCGATCGATTTGTTTCCGTGGCAGAGTCAAACCCAGACTTCACCGCAAGATGTAAGAGAAAACTGACGAAACAATTGCAAAATCCTTGGAACTTTCTTGTACAAGAAATACGGCAAGTGCCAGAAACGCGAACGGATGATGTAAGGAAATAAATGTGAATCGTTTCGGGCCGATCAGGCTGGCGATAAAACTTGCCTGTCAAAATCGTAAACGCATCTTCTCGCATACGTAAATCGTACGATGAAATTCTTCTCTCGTTCACATAAAACGTTCGACATACCGAGTTCGGGAACGAACATTCCTATCCGTGTTAATAAGAAGTCACCTGCAGGTGTGCCGTGTTAGTACCTGCTACACGGGGACCAGTCTAGATCTGATATAATCGACTTTCTACCGGCGAACCCGAAAATAAGTACGTGGAAAGAACCATCTTGCATCGATGCGAATTTCAAAGTGCCGAACCAAACGAACTAGTACAATTATACTAATTCCGTAAATCAACTCTTCAAGAGAACATTTCCATAAATCAATTCTTCGAGATAACATTATCATTTTTAGGTGATTTAACGAATATAACATAAAGAGCATCAAAATAAATTGTAAAAAATAAAAGCATTTTCATTTTACATTTCAATTCGACGAATTAATTTTTAATTCACAATTTCTACCGTACAACAAAATTCAACTTTATTTCCTGAATAAACAGATTTGATATGCCTATTTTATTCAGTAAATGAAGAAGATAAAATGTTATGCTATACGAGAGATATCAAGTTCCATGCCATGCAATCTGATCCGTATCTTTTTGGACAGTTCCTAAAGAGACACATTGGACTTTTAATTTTTAAAATGAATGGAGATATCTACGTGTACGATGTTTTCGGGATAGGAGTATCGACGGGCAAAGTAGCTTTGTCCATTACCCTGTGTGCCTGAATCACGTATAGATCGAACGGATCCTGCTCGGAGATCTATTTCTGGCCGATTGCGGCCGAAATCGAAGTAACGGCCCTAACGAGTAGTAGTTTGCTAGATAACCTCTATCGGAATGCAGAACAGGGTGTTGTATCTGAGCTGGGTGTCACGGTGAGTCACGTTCATGCTCGACCTTCGTCTCCTCCCAGCGTTCCCCGTTATTTTATATATTGCACAGCCAGCCGCCGCCGATTGCCGGTCGACGGTCGCCGATCGCCGGTCGCCGGTCAATCGGTTATTATTCTGATCGCATAGCAATCGGTCAATATTCTGCAAATCGTGCGACCATGCTAGCACACCACCTGAGTACGCAAACTGAGTCGCACCTGCACGGATTCGACAAATTTCGACGGAAAAAAGGAACGACTCGACTGCGGACACCTTCCTGAAGAATTGAAATTTTCTTCGTTTACACATATTTATTTCTTTTTTTTTTAATGATATCGATTAAATATATTGAAAACACAATTCTGTCTGACGAGCATGCAAAACATGGCTGTAAAAAGAACAAATCGTATCTCTGGATATACATATTTTCGTCCTCCGGTTATGGAAATCGATTCTACTCGCACGATTATGCAGGTAGCCGAGCTTCTCTTAATTCAGCATAATGAAGTATTTTTTTGCGGACGCCTCTTATGTCATGCGATTTTTAAAATCGAAAGGAACTTAATTGCATTCGTAACAGTGACTGAAGAAATGTGGAAATCGTTCTTCTGATCATTCTCATGAAACTATTCCTATTTATAAGATATTATAATTATTTACCTGAATGAAGAAAAAGACGTCAAACATGTCGAACTACTTTGCCATTCAAATTCACCATTCACATAATTATGTAAAATTAACTTAACAATTAAGTATAATATGATAAGTTTTTTGAATTACACCTACTCATTCTTGTTATGAATGCATGCAGGCTTACTTAATCTGGATTATCAATTCCTCCGCGATCATCCTGTACGAAAAAGGAGCTCGACTCACCGATACGTTCCAAAATCCACATAAGAGGGAACAAAGGATCCACGGATGCTCTCACCTTCGAAATCTTGATTCACAGATTTTCGTTGGACCGTGTGAAAACCAGCCGCGATTGGAAACTGGTCTCCCCGGTCCCTGAAAGCAAATGTTGCCGATGAAAAAAGGTCGAAACGAAAGCAACAAAAAGAAACGAAGAAGGGGACGGCGATCGAGGACCATCGGCGAAGCAGAAAAATTATTTTGAAACAGTGTGGAACCTGGAGAGGATCAAAAACCGAGATAGAAGAAGACACTGCTCAAGAAACAAAAAGAGAAAGAGAGAAATAGCCAGAGGAAAGTATTATTAATGGGTCTCTGTTACTGGAGAAAGTAGAAAACTTTTTACGTATTTCTATAAATTTTGTGTATTCAAAATCGATGCAGCTTTCGTGGAAATTTGAGATCTCGTTGAGATACTTTTCATTGATGTACTGAATATGAATGTAATAATAGTTATTTTCAATGACAATACATCAAATCAAATATATTTTTTTTTTGAAGTTGTACGCGTACTGCAAAATAAATAGGATTACTTGCTATCTACTATTTAAAATATTATTTTATCCAGCTCTGTGAAGGAGTCATTATTATCAGGACTGTGTTCCGACTGTTCCGATGGCGCTTTCAGAAAAAAAATGGAAGATGTAAAAAGAAAAGGAGAGAACTAGAAGGACTCGTTATCATCGCGGGCGCTTTCGGAGGAAGAATAAACAAAAAAGAAAGGTCGAACGTCGCCGGTGCGAAAAATAGAGAGACCGTGTCAGAAGAAAGAGAAGGAGAGAGAAGAAACTGAAGAGAGAGCTAGAGGGACGCGTTATTACGGGGCCTCGGTTAGGTGTCTTTGGATGGCATTTTCAGGGGAAGAATAAAGAAAAAGAAAGGGAGAACGGCGTCGTCGGGACGAAAAAGACAGGGAAGGTGTAAAAAGAAAGAGAAAGAGAGAGAGAGGTGAGATAGGTAGAGGGTATCGGTATAGTTGTACATAGTACCACTTCTTCAAGTGACGAGGAGGAGAAAAGGAGAGGCTTTTAAGGAGGAGGTGGAAGAGGAACAGCACGTGACCAATGACTTATATAAAGGTGGAGAACGACAGCCCGCGCAAACACAGAGTTCTCTCTGCGCAGTGGAGCCTGTGCCCGCAAAAGTGATCGCAAATTTTTTTTCTTCTTTCGGTTCTATTCTTTCCCGATTCGTCGAACAAAAAGCGAAACGAACAAAAAAAAGCCGCAATCGTCCGAAAAACGCATCTTCGAAAAGTAAACGAAACGCGCACAGGTTTTTCTTTTTTTTTTCAATTTCTCCGCCACGCCAAGTATACCACGCGGGAAGAGACTTGTACACAAACCATGAGGACGTACTACGTGATTGCCGCCATTCTGATCGCCGGTACGTACCCGCCAACCAACATTATCGCGAGAGATACACGCGAGACGCTCATCACGGATAACGTATGATGAGGAGCATGATGATGAGGAGCATGATGAGCAGGATGATGATGATGATGAGTAAAGCATTGGGGGCGACGCGTTTAAATCCGGACTTACGCGATTATCTCGTTCTGGTTAAAAGTGTTATTGACGACGGTTCTTCTCACCGGAAGTGGAGGAACCAAGTGTGTGACATACGCGTGTGGACCACGAGAGAGTGCACTCTTCCGGCGTAATTGGTTTTTCTCATTGTTCGATGGCCAGGGAAAGTAGGAAACCATAGCTTTCGGGATCGTTTGTTTTCTTACTGTTACTCTCTGTTACACACTGGCCAGAAAATATTTATTTAGAACAATTTCTTCGTACCACATCGTACGATAACGATTAACACGATTAGGCAGTAGACTATTTGAAAAAATAAAATCCCGAAGAATGGTTACGATATTTTAAAAAGAAAATAAAGAGTAGAAGAAAAGTGGGACTTCGAGTTCCTTGAAAAATTGAAATTTCAGTGAAATTTTGAAGCTTCCTAGTGGCGGTTTGGACGTGCGAAATATGGAGCAGGATATCTGCTCGTGCAGTTTCTAATCTCGTTTTTGGTAATATTTTATTCAAGACTAGATTCTAGTTGTGATACGTGGAAACCGACACGCCATACGGTACCGTGCTAGATCGACATCTGCCATAAAGTCAGTGAAAGCTAGTTAACGTGACTGATGGAACGCAATTATCGTAGACCTATTTGTAAAATTTCATTTACGGTACGTCGACGGAGAAAGAAAACAGTAGAAAATAGTTGAACATTGCGTATGGAAGTCTGTAGAGGTAGTTAGAAGTAGATATGGTGGTTTGTTGATGACTCTTATCGAAGCACGTTTTTATTGGTCGCTTCTGCGAACGATCTTGTCGTTGAAACGAGATCGAAAGGCGGATTCAGTTTCCGTGCGAAGAGAAACCTTCCCGACCCGCATTTGCATTCTTTTTCATCCCCTTCCACGGACTTTCCTTGTCGCAAGAGGATAACCTTGGCCCAGATCTTGACCCTTCTTTTTATCACCGGCCACCATCGTCGTCAGACGTTTGTCCATCGTCTATCAAAATTCATACTTAAAGCATAATCCAACTACAGAAAACAGGCTTCATAAAAACATTGAACAACACAGAAGGAAATTTTTATCCTAAGTACATCGAGGGTGGGAAAATCAAGTTTTCAATGATTGAAAAATACTAACAATAGATTTTGTATTTTCTCACGTCTGGAACATTTCAATGCAGAAGGAAATTTCGATCCTAAGAAATTCGAGGGGTGTGGTAATCAAATTTTCAATAATTGCAAACTGCTAAAAATAGATTTCTTTTTTCTCTCGTCCGGAACATTTCAATAAAATTGTCTTTGCATGATTTGCTTGTGTTTTCAAGATTGGTATCGATTTGGAATTGTCTATATTTTGTTAAAAATATTCATAAAGAAAAAAGAACAAGTAAGGTGGAGCTAATTTCGCATAGAGATCGTTAATCGAACAACAGGTTATTATGGGATCGGAGACGAGTGTTTCGGTGGCGGTCCCGAGAAAAATGAAAGTGAATACGGCACACGCACACCATCGCGACGGTGTTGCTCTCGCGTATGCGAAATTACGATCGGCGAATGTCTGCGTGCGTGGTCTTGCGAGAAGGAGAGAGAGAGAGAGAGAGAGAGGGAGAGAGGAGATACACGCACGACGGAAAACGTGTTGAGGAGAGCCAAGTGAACGGGATGCTGGGAGAGCCCAGTCACGAGCCGTGTTGGTGTTGCAGCTGGTAGCTGGGCCTGGCTCTAGGCCCAAAGTGAAAGCGCCTGGCGAAAGTCAGTTTGTGTCCTTACATAAGACGTTTAGGTTATTCAGACATCATACGCCGCGAAAAAAGAATAACAGATTGTTAGTCGTAATTGCCGGCCACGGGACAATGCACGACGGCAAGCGCCCGACCTGTCGATAATTAATACTCGCATTTTCCTTGCAAAAATTTTATTTAATATCTTCATAAAGCAACTAATTTCATGAACTAGACTGAGCATCAGGCCATCAATTGTAAAATGATTCCGAAAATCGGAGAATTTTTAAGAATCCAATCTGATTAAGTAATTTATTGTATTCAGAGTGCATCTATCACTTTTCACTTGAAATTATCATTTTTATAGCCGATTTAATTTGAACATTAATCACCAACGTACACGACCGGTCGAGTTCGGTTTATGCAATGGCAACATAAAAATCGTTCTACTTCGATCAGAAAGCTAGATTCCCATTGAACACAGTCGGATAAATAATTCGCAACCGTCGCAGTAAAAACAATATTTGAAAGTAAGAGTCGATGGCATTTGAATAATTTCCTGTTTCACTGGAAATCACGGAACAGACGGGAATACCTCTACCTCTCATAGTAATAGCAGTATAAACATATCATACGATTGATAATGTCTTCAATTAACTTTGATCCGAGTGTCGGTAATGTTAGTGTCGTTTAGAAACGTACGTTCATTGAACTGCCTGTATGAGTTTTTTCTAGTTCCTCGCGAATTTCTCTAGGGTAAATACCCAAGTTAATCATATTCAGCTCTTGTTGCTATAATAAATCATGTTTCACTTGCGTTTCAACCATTTTTCAATTTTCCACAATTTTAACTTTTACATGGAGTATGGATCATTTGTATTTTCTTCGTTCCCAGCCTAGTAGTCGTGATTGAAAGTATTTAATTAGAAAATTTCCATGAAACAAAGGAGGAAGCGTGGTCCCTGCTAGCAACAATCAATTTTATTTTCCAATATCTGCGGAACAGGTAAAATTGTACTCGATTATGCCGCGAGATGCCTGGCACGATTAAATCTTGCACCGGGCGTAACCGCAGAACAGATTTTTACCTGCGGATTACTTCTCTGAACAAAGGGGGAAGAGAGAGAATCTGACCACGATTAGATCAATCCCGACAGCAAAACACGTAATTCAATTTATCCTTCATTAAAGTAATAAATCGTTCGGGAGCAGAAATCTCTGAAATCCGCGACCGCAATAAAAAGCTTCCTTCCTTTACTTTCGATTCCCAGCGACCGTCTAATTAGCATAAATTGATGCAACTGTTCTATGATTGTCGCAACTTCATTTTTCTTTTTTTGTTGTTGTTTAATAACGTATCTTAATCCTTCCTTCCAACCGGTCGGTAAACAGTTCCAGTTTCATATTACGCGTTTTATCCAGATACAAATGAAAAGGAAGTTATCGCCGGTTGTTACGGGTTCGATACATATTATCGCTCGTTTGGGGGTCGTTAAAGTAATTGGCGCATAAATATTCTCGATAATTATAGTAGATAAGATAAGATAATTATAGTATACTTCGTTACGACGTTGCGTTTCAACATTTTCGAAATTGTGAAACAGATGAAAAAATTGTAAGACTTCTGCTCTACGTGTGGGAATCGAACGAGCATGATCACGTTGAAAGTGAAGAATGTTTTACTGTTTCTTTCGTTACGGAAATGCTTTTTTTGGCGGTTCAATAGACTTTCATGCACATTCCAACGTCGTGTGAAGTCTTTATCAGATCTTTCTTAACTGTCCTTTTAGTATGAAAATGTCTGTGGTCTGTTTTTGTAGTCATTGTTATGCAGCTGACGTGATTGTACAATGCACATGATCGTACAACTCGATTCAGGAAGTGAAATGTCTCGACTGCTTTTATTTATAGAATAAGTAACTCCATTCTCCGGAATGATCGAAACGATTATCGCGAACACGATTTCGTTATCGGAAAGCCTAAAAATGTAATGGAATGCAAAAGGTATAGGTATCTTATTTACGGTAGCATTGAACTTTCCCGTTTATCGTGCGATTTATGTTAACGTTAGTATCGTGATCAATGTGCCATGACTAATATATCGAGTCGCAAGAACGTGAGTCAGATGCCTGTAAATCAAGTCTGATCGGGAACAACAAATACAGCGGGTATTGTTAGAATTTCGAACAATGGAGAGCAAGTTGTCAGATTTCAGGGAAATAAATAATTGTGCTGCAAGAAATACTTGATCGCTCCAATCTCCGCATTGTTCCACACGTTATCACTTGGTTCTCAATCTCAGCTAGGACCAAAATTCAATCTCAAATAATTCTCAGTCTCAGCTAGGACCAAAATTTTCTCTCAAATCATTCACGGCCTCATGGCTAGGCTCAGAGCTCATTTTCAGAATAACTCTCAGCCTCAGTTAGGATCACAATTCCCTCTGAAACGGTTCTCAGCCGCACATCTGGAATGAGAGTTTGCTCGAAATCTTTTCAAGTACTCCATCATCATCATCATCATCATCCTCATCTGAAACGAAAGCTTTTCTAACTTATAGAATATGAATTGAAGACTTGACGAGTCAAACGAATCATTAAATTCCGAAATAAAGTTTGTAAATTAACTGTCCACAGGCGCGAATGGCCAGGAGTCCTTCAAATGCCCAGACGACTTCGGGTTCTACCCGCACCACATATCCTGCGACAAATACTGGAAATGCGACAACAACGTGGCCGAGTTGAAAACCTGCGGCAACGGGCTCGCGTTCGACGCAAGTGACAGCAAGTTCCTCACCGAAAACTGTGACTACCTCCACAACGTTGACTGCGGCGAGAGAACACAGCTCGAGCCAGCGATTAACACGCCCCATTGTCCAAGGTTGTATGGCATCTTCGCCGACGATAAAAAATGCGACGTATTCTGGAACTGCTGGAACGGAGAGTCGTCCAGGTATCAGTGCAGCCCTGGACTTGCCTACGATCGCGAAGCCAGAGTTTGCATGTGGGCTGACCAGGTGCCTGAGTGCAAGAACGAAGGTAGGTGTCCTAACTGCACTCGAACCATTCTAGCAATTAGTCTCAGAGTAGGAATTTGATTGTTTTAAACTATTGTGGAATTTTTGTGCTGTAAAAGTCAAAGTGGCGAAAATCGTCTAAAGTCTAAACGGTTTGCGCGAATATAGTCCGCCATTTCCACCATCGAACAAGGAAATTTCAAAGGCGCATAACCGTAGTGAAATCAGCATTCCGTGACTTTCGATTTTCTTCTACTGTCTTGCATCTGCTGTGTAGCGTGGATGATCATTGCTCCGGAGAAAAAGTCTGAAAAATGTTTTCAGACAATTACTGGGTGTGCTAGTTTTTCTATTCAGGACTTTCATGTTTTCTCTTCGATCATTACATTGTCCTCTAGCGCCGCGAGCGGATTTATTAATGCGCATCAATTATTCCGCATGATAATAACATGGTAACGAGAGGAAACTCGTTGCCTCTCGTCTCTGTCTGACTATCAGCGGCGAGATCTACTTTAGACTCTTCGAGGTTGAATGATCAAAAAAGATCGCGGCCTCGTTCGCTTAATATGCAGTTTCTAATTATTCCTGATTGCAATTCCTTTAATTCTCTATTATTTAAATCTGCTTAATTTTTCGTTGTAAATTCCACCATAGATCGTCAACAATCCTAATCATTGACGTCCTAGAGAAGCCATTTTCTTTGTAGAAGGAACGTTTTACGGTGTAACGGAGCCCAATTTTCGAGAAACGAACGAAATTACGTCAGTTTGAAAGTAAGCGGCCCATTTCCCGTGGCGAGCATCGTTCTGGTTCGCCGCAATGGCGGTACCAAGCACGCCATCTTGCAACGATCTCGTTTATTATGCCAGTCCGCATTCGATCGACGATACGTGACAATAGCCCCACACACACATCCTGTGCGTTTCATCACGGGCAGAATCTTCGCCCGATAGAATTCAAAGGCGAACCATGATATTACCATTCACCGGCTTCCACTGTCGGACAATTGCTGCTAGGCTCTCTCCACGCCTCTCAACCTCTCCCGAGAGCTCCACTGTCAATTACCCAACCGGTTCCGAACCGTTCAGAACGCACTCCAAGCATCCAAACAGTGAAACATTGGAAAATAGAGTAATGAGTAGACTATGTTGATGGATGTTTATGGAATTTTCAATTTTTGTAGATGAGTTTTAAGAAAATGGAATAAAATAGAATCTTATTGTATTAAAGTCTGTCATATTTGATATCCTAGCATTTTTTGAAAATTTTCAAAAGTCATAATTGCAGTCTAGTAATGAGAATGCATTCGAACCAAATATGGATTTTCATAGACGATTTTCTGCCATCACAGATAGGATCATTATTTTGACTTTGTACAATCTGTATGACTTCCGGTCGGAGAAGCCTCTCTAGAGTCTCTCTCACTCTATCTCACCGTTTGTTTGATCGCGTTGCGCAGAGGTCGCGGGAGGTTTCAATTGTCCGGCCGCCGGTGAAGTGAGCGGAGCATCCGGCAGCTTCAGCAGACACGCCCATCCCGAGGACTGCAGAAAATATTACATTTGTCTGGAGGGCATCGCAAGAGAGTATGGTTGCCCCATCGGAACCGTCTTCAAGATCGGTGACGCCGACGGCAGCGGCGCCTGCGAGGACCCCGAGGACGTTCCCGGATGGTGAGTCCTTCTCAATCATTTTTCAAAGTTAAGCGACTGTGGTTTGTATCCTTACACGAGACTTCATAGATTCCCCTTCAGAAATATCAATATTTGCTGCCATTTCTTCGACCTGCAGGTTTACATTAATCTCTAGTCAGATTTTACAGGTTTCTGAAGACTCCCCATAGAAGTACCAATTTTTCCTGCCATTTTTTGAACTTCCAGGATGAAAACAACCCCTAGACCTTTGCCGTATTAGGAAGTTTATTAATGTTAATGTTTAGTCAGAATTTACAGGTTCCTGAAGAGTCCCCACAAAAGTTTTATTTCTTGTGAGAAAAATGAGTCTAGTAAATGCAATGACCAGACTCGTCGTTTATAAAGTAAATATTCATATAAAAATGAAAATTCTTCGAGCTAGAGTAAAATGAAAATTTATTTCTTCCGTTCTGTGTTTCCCCTAATGTATATCATAATCGAATAAAATCCTACTTATCAGGAACTGTCACGCGCAAATTATCAAAACCGCTATCTAGCCAGCCATCGAGCTAGAAGTGTCCAACTTCGTTCTCCAATAGAAGAAAATAAAGACCGAGACTTCCTTGTCGCGTCACCACCGCACCGGTTTGAAATTGTAATTAACGAGTAAAGGAGACGGTGTTAAATCGAAATGTATCGAGAAACTTCGTGTCCAGACGTTACGTAAAAACAAATTCTGGACAAACCGGGTATTATATAGTCCGAGTCTGATTACAGTATTTAAAAACTCGCGAGACACGCACCGCGACTGGAAGTCCCGTCAGGTGTTTCTTCTTTTTCGGGTGACGCAATTAAACGGATATTCTCTCGTGTGTACCGGGTTGATAGGTTTTGCGTAACACCGTCGAAATGTTGGTAACACAATATTTACATAATGCCCCGGCGCGGCGCGCGAAGACAGGAATAACGTGTGTGAAAGCTTGCATACGAAACGTGCTTTCGAAAAATCCCAGAGATTATTTTATTTTCATCGAACACGATCACCCGTTTCCTTGTTCTCACATCTGTGGTTATCGACACTTCTGAAATACAACTTCATTTCGTTCACTTTCTCTGGGAGCTGCTGCTAATCGTTTCTTATCGATAAATTATATATTACTATCATAATCGAAAGTTAGGACACGATTACGACCCATGAGAATAAAAACTTTATTCTGCTTGATGTTCTACTAAATAAGATTGAGGATGAATCGAATTATACTAATAGGGAGAAGATGCCATGCGAAGATAACGAATCTGTCGAAGAACAATTAACTTTTGTAAAAACGACTCGTCGCCTCTCTTCGTCCTGCAATTTACTAATAAAAAGGAATATTAAAATTATTTCCAATAACAACATTCTTGATAATAATGATACTGTTACTTAACAACAAAACTGTCTAACCTTGTGTACACGTCGAATGTATGTCTGAGATTATGCTAAAAAAGAATCTGTGGGTGGTATCCCTCATTGATTACTCTTGATGGAAGAGAAACAATACATATTTCATAATATTCTTTCTGTATTTCATTCGGCCCATTTATTTATTTAAGTGAATATTGCAAATTTTCGATAAGAAGCTACAGTTCAAGCACTGTAACTTGGGTAACCAGAAACTTTTGCCTTTTTCCTGTGCAATACAGTAGATATTGGCGAGAAAATGCCAAAAATCCTAGTTTCCATCCTAGGAGATTAGCGGTTCAAAAGTTATGAGTGTTTAAAGTTAAAGAGCGAACGAGGCTGTTCCATCAAGAGTATGAACGTGATTAACTGAGAACACGAAACGCACGCACCGGAGGTGGCACACGTCACGCATGTCCTAACACCCGGATTTTTCCCGGTTCTGCTTCGCAGTGAGGATTACTACGGTGACCTGGACCTGAAGAGCATCAGGAAGAGCGAGCTGCTTGCCGGAATTCAGAATTCAGGCGAGATCAGGAAGCCCCAGGGTCAGGGAAAACCAAGGCCCCCGTCGGCACCTGCGAGGCCCAACGCACCCCAGGAATAATTTCTAACCCCTTCAACCCCTTCAACCCCTTCTTCGCCTTTCTAATTCCCCTCTTCTCCCAACCCTTTCTTCGCATCTTCTCATCCTCTTCCCCCATCCTTCACAAAATGCTCTCTCTCTCTCTCTCTCTTCCCTGATCACACGCACACACATACACACGCACACGTACCTACACGCAAACACAAACACGAACTCATAAAATCTCGAGCGAACAGCCCTGGTGTTCGATACCTCTATATGTGCTGGTGATTATGATAAGCGGCCTGAACCTAATCGCGAGAATCGAGTAACCGATTGCTATATGTAAAGATGCATACTTGGAAATCGTGTCATCGTATGATTTCAGACTTCGAGAGACTTTAAGGCCGCTCTCATAATTACAGGTAAATATATGTCACGCCGAGAGTCAAGAGTGCTCGATCGCCTCTTCTCGTCCAGCTCTAGAATCTTCGAAATCACAGTAGAACATCGCTCGTTGCAACCCCGTTCATTCCACGGAAACCTCGTTTGTTGCATACCAGCGACCCCCACCACCGGTTGTTAGAACCTCTGGGACTCGTGGTCGGGGATCGCGGTGGTCACGAAGTGGGGAGAACAGATCGCGTGATTGGTTACAGAGTTGTTTCGTGCAACCAGCGAGGCTCTACTGTACCAGGGAGCAATCTTGGAACCCCGGTAAGAGCAACCGAGAGAAATTCGTCGATTGTAAAGTTTCTGCGTCCAGAAATTTCTATTTATAATGCTCCTCGAGCAGTCTTAACGCTCCCAGCTCCCATTTTTTTGTTTTTGACTTTTTTTCTTTTTTAAAATTACTAATGAAATTATTAAGAGACTGATCGTAGCTCGTCGGGGCCGGGATAACGTTTAAGATTTGCGATAGGGAGTTATGTTTCGATTTGTGCCACGGTGTTCGATGAAATTCACGATCGTATCGTCTCATCGGTTTCTTCCATTCTTCCCATTATTTCTTGCCCGTTGCGCTTTATGCAACATCGTTTCGTCCTCGATCATCCTCCTGTCCACGTGCTCCTTTCGATATCGTGAGACGTTCGATCCAAAGGAAATCGATCGCGAAAATCTTGTAGAAAATGGGAAATTCTCTCGATTCGAGGCTACCACAGCCGCCCACGCACTCTTGGCCTCGGTCGAGCATGCTTGCGTTAAGCTAGACTCATCCGTGTATTTGTAAGTAATGTGAAAGATTCGTATAATAAATGGAAAAACATTCGTTGAAACCGATTCTATGTGTTTTCAACCACACCCTCGATCTATCCCCCAAATCATTTCATAATTAACTCTGGTGATCTAACCGTTGCATGATCGTTCTATTAATCAACAACACGCGTTCTCTTCAGTGCACATTTTACTAAATGTTCTTTTCTTTTTGTCTCTGAGAGCTCTCCACAGAAGATATTGAACTACAATGTTTAAAATTTCATTTTACTGCATGGGATCTCGTTAAAAATTATTAAATTACATTTCTATCCATCTATTTTAGAACGAATAAAATAAGATTGGCTTGTGTATACACATCTATAGATGTGTACAGCAATATAAAAACAGTATTTCTGTGAATAATAAGTTTAAATTGATTAATTAGCGAGAAGTACTACGGCGACGTGGACCTGAAGGCTCTACGTAAACTGGGATACAAGAAAAAGTAAGAAGAAAATGCCAGGGATCACGGAAATCGGCGAGACATTTTAGGACAGATCAAAATTCATCGATCGAAAGATTTACAAAAATCTTATGGTACGGACAGAATAAATTTAATATAATTTAATTTAGCTTAGTAAATTATAAGTACTTTTAGTATCGAGAACTAAGAATATTGATACTATACCTAGAATCTTTGAATTGAACGCTTTGTAATTATAAATTTTCGTGAATCAAACGCGTGTTAAATAACAAATGATTAATGAAACTCGATTGTATATATTTTTGATTATTGTAATATGTAAAATCGACCGGATCATCCCATGCTTTTTTTTTAAAATCTTCAGTATCATCGTTCATGATTATGATTGTATTCCAAATGACTATGACATAGACTTCTATGTAAATAAATATTATACAAATAAATTACTATACCTGCGATGTATGATTGTACTAATTTAATTCCTTTATTTTTATGTAAATTTAATAGTTCGCGTGATAATTTTCGAATTCGGCATAGAGTATAGCAATTTAAGAGAATTCTATTCGAACAATCTTGACAGTGAATGTTTAACAATTCTGTCGTGAAGATTTTACATGTTCAACAATAATGAACTTCTACGAAATTAAATGACGACTCTTAAACCTGGGTTTATAGGTTATGTACGTACAGTATCAGTATCAGTGATGTTATCAACAACGTAACATCAAAGAAAGTATGTGCTGTATTATGAATGTATACTGATGATTAACATAACAATTTTCTAAAATAAATCGAATATTCTTCTTAAATCTGTGTTGTAAAGAGGTGAGATATATAATCGTGGAATATGTAAAGGAAAAGGAGTCAGCCAAACAGTTACATCGAAAGTTCTAACCTTAAAAATCACTTCCAGTGAATAATTCTATCTTAAACAAAAGACTGCAATACCCATCCACTTTTATTCCGTTATCTTTGTACAATGCTTTGAGAAACCATCTGAGAAAATATAATTTATTATCAAAAATAACAATAAACAATTCAAAGAGAACAATGGAGACTGATAGACCCGTCACAGTTAAAGAGCAACTATCATCCACGAATTTTACAGATTTGAAAATCGTAGATACAGTGGAACGTGTAAATAATTTATTTAATAAGCGTTTTTCAATCAAAGACAACGAGTGTTATTCTTTACCTGACGCACAAACAATGTTTACATGTCCTGTGTGGAACGTCGATGAATTGCAGAAGTTAAAGCATGAGCTGAACGACATAAAGAGTTCATTAAACAATTATAATATCGAACAATGGCATTCACACACAGCAGATAGGAACAGCGCAAAGTACGTTATGATGTATTTGAAGAAGCAAGTCGAACCAGAATTTTTAACTCAGGCGTGGTGTAAATTCTATGAAATAGTATCATCCTTTCCTCTAATACCGATAGGCCATATTAATAATAATAACGGATACTTTAAGTCTGTCCATTTGTGCGAAGCACCTGGAGCATTTGTAACATCGTTAAACCACTGGTTAAAAACAAATACACCTGAGATTCGATGGGATTGGATTGCTACAACGCTAAATCCGTATTACGAAGGCTATTCCACTAGTGAGATGATTGCAGACGATAGATTCATAAGGCACACGTTCGATCATTGGTGCTTCGGGAAAGATAATACTGGTAACCTGAAGAATTTAGAAAATTTAAACGAACTGATAAAAGCTGCGGAACTTCGTAACAATATATTTTTAGTCACTGCTGACGGCAGTATAGATTGTACAGGTGATCCAGGGGAACAAGAGAATATAGTAGCGCATTTACACTTCTGCGAGGCTACGGCTGCTTTGCATTTTCTACAAACTGGGGGTAGTCTAGTGTTAAAGATTTTCACTACTTTCGAATGTCACTCGATCTGCTTACTTTATTTACTATGTTGCTGTTTTAACAAAGTTAACATAGTTAAACCGGCTACGAGTAAAGAAGGAAATTCAGAAACCTATGTTGTCTGTACAAATTTTAAGGGGAGATCAGTTGTCCTGCCACACTTAAAGGAGCTTATGAAGTATTACGAATGTGGCCCTGAGAAAGCGATGTTTAATAAGGACGATATTCCATGTGCATTTATATCAAAGATTGTAGAATGTAGTAAATTTTTTAAGTATCATCAAAGTCTGGTCATAATGAATAATGTTATCGCATTCGACTACAATAGCCCTAAGATGTGTAACTATATCAAACGAATTCAGCATATGGTCGGCGAGAAATATATCGCAGACTATAATATAAGAAAAATTATGTCGGGACACATTGTGGGAAATACAACGCTGACTACGACTAACAGCGTTAGAATCAGAAAAATGTTGCTCGGATCTTACAATGAACGGTGCGAAAGACATCATTTAGCACCATGGGATCAATTAGAAGCTCTCTACGACGACTTGAACAGATTAGAGATTACCGAATATCCTTCGGATCAAACTCTGACAGTAAGATATTTTACTTGGACTAAACTTAAAATCCTGTTACAGTAGAAACTAAAAATGATTGTTTTCTTTGTAGTTCACAGTGAAAGAATTGCCAGGAGGTATACAAGTTACTTTGGCGAAAGCATTTCATAGGGTGTACTCTTCAAGATTCTGTAGTGACAGTATATTTGTGATAAAAACGAAAATCAACGACATTCTCACTAACATGGGACATGCGATACAGTATCCTCCCATGAAAAAAGTCAACAAATTGAAGAAAAAGATTCTGTGCAGATCGATGCATAAAATTTTAACATTTCAATTCACCGATGTCTACGATACCCACAAAATGATTAATACCATTTATGATACAATACAGAGCCTCGACATGGGAGACACTCTAGTATTAGTTGGTTACCCGTTGCTCACATGTTTCAATGTTGGGCTACTCTACCTCATAAGTAGTACTTTTAATTCGATTACACTCCGACTTCGTAACGGTATCGGTTCAGAGATCACATTAGAATACTATAACAATAGTGAGTTGATACTGAAGCATTTAAGCGACATTAAAGCTACCTCTTCCAACATTCAAGGAACAGGAAGTGCTATTTTGCAAATATTCCCTGCAACGTTCCTGTACGGTAAGAAATGATTTAGTGTCTCAGGAAAAATGTTTATGCCGTACACTATGTTTCTATTCTATTTTTTCTTCTTTCTAGAGAGTGATCTATTTTTCCCGGTAGTAAGTAGCAATCACTGGACTATCAAATCGTACGTTCACTATATTTTCACTACATTAGAAAAACATATTAAAGAAGAGAGAAACTAAAATGCAACGTTTCTACAATATGTAAACGGCGAAAGTTGTATCAATACTTTTGGAACAATAAACAATAATTGTATGTGACCAAATGGTGTACTATTCCCTTGGATTTTTATTATCAGAAAACGTTCGAAAGTAACAATTCTTGGCTGCCTCCTTTTTGTACATTTTATGGTTTCTTTTTCTAAATGTACGAACGACACAGAAAAACTTAGTGTAATTTTTAATCTACCCTTTTAGATCTATGTGAACTACTATCATGAAAATTGCTGGAATTGGTAGTTGCGTTCGTCTATTTTCAACCGAACGTGTTATTCCAAAAGTGTGCATCGTGGGTGCAGGACCTGCAGGATTTTATGCTGCACAGCAACTTTTGAAGGTATGTAAAAACTTCGATATAAGTGGACTGCGGATTTATATGCCTAATGCATAAATGCAATGAATCTCCTAATGCAATGAATTCGTGTAGACTTCCGGTGATGTGTACGTGGACGTATTGGAAAAATTACCAGTACCGTTCGGTTTGGTACGTTTCGGAGTAGCTCCAGACCATCCGGAAGTAAAGAACGTTATTCACACTTTCGAGAAAACAGCGTCTAATCCGCGTTTTCAATTTATAGGAAATGTGAACGTAGGAAAAGATGTAAGCATACAGCAATTACAAGAGTTTTATCATGCAGTATTGTTGGTATGTATATAGATTGTTTTTATTTTTCTTCATCTTTAAGATTGGATATTTAATAGCAGATTATTGTAGACATATGGTGCAGAAGAAGACAAACAATTTAATATTCCTGGAGAAAATTTGGAGAATGTTATATCAGGAAGACAATTTGTTGGTTGGTACAATGGGGTACCGGCAGATAGTACTTTGAAACTGAATTTGGATGTGGAAGAAGCAGTAGTATTAGGTCAAGGCAATGTCGCTATAGACATTGCAAGAATTCTGCTATCCCCAGTGGATAAATTAAAGGTATGTATTAACTCTTAGCATTCACGCAACGACTGTATATTGGAAATATTCTGGATTGGAAGAAAAAATTGTTTGATTTTTAAGTTAACATTCTGTCCGAATGCAAAGGGTAGAACTTCTGATAAGGATTTTTTGAAAAAATAAGTTTCTCTAATTCAGTCGTAATTCTATTGTTTCAGAGCACTGATATAACATCATTCGCCTTGGAACAACTATCGAAAAGCAAAGTGCGCAAAGTCTCGTTAGTCGGAAGAAGGGGGCCGTTGCAAGCAGCATTTACGATAGCGGAGTTACGTGAGATAATAAAGTTAGATAGTTGTAAAACTTACTGGCGTCCGGCTGACTTCGAAGGTATAAAAGGCATAGTGGACAGCTTGGCAAGGCCACGGAAAAGACTGACGGAACTTATGCTGAAGTCCATGGGAGAAACACCTGCGAACAAAACCGAACCTGGTATAAAAGAGTTACATCCGATATTTTTAAGAAGTCCTATAGAATTTTTAGGCTTTGATAGAGTTGAAGGAGTTAAGCTATCAATAAACAGACTTGAAGGAGATGATTATCAAAAACAAATAGCAGTACCAACCGAATCAGTTGAACAGATTCCCTGCGGCTTAGCGTTTCGTAGTATCGGATATAAATCCGTTTCAATCAATGAATCGATACCATTCGACAGCAAGATAGGACGCGTGAAAAATTCAATGGGGAAAGTCACAGGCAATATTTATGCAGCTGGCTGGGTCGCAACGGGTCCTGTTGGCGTAATATTATCAACCATGACAAACGCGTTTCATGTCGGTGCGTTAATGAACAAAGAGATCTCGGCTGCGGAAAATAAAGCTGGATCGTTAGGCTTGTACCAAATTCTTAAACAAAAAGATATACATTCAGTATCGTATAATGATTGGAAAAAGATCGATAAAGTGGAGTGTGAAAGAGGAAAAGAATTGGGAAAGCCGAGAGAAAAGATAGTTGATATAAATGAAATGTTAGAAATAGCTTCGAGATGATTCATGGAAAATGGAAGAAGTTACAATTAATATTTATATTTTGTTATAATTTAATGTATTCAGTAAATAAAATTGTTTTTCAACTATTTTTTAATTAGCCTCTGTTTTAAGGTTCAAAATATTCAAAGGAATTATATTGAAGCATAATTTAATAACCAATTCGCAATAATAAATTTATCAGTGCATTGTGTTCAATAAATTAATGCGTGCGAATGTTCATGGTTTAAAAGTTATTCTGTACCTCGAGTTCTATTGCCTATTTTTACTAGAAATTTAGATAGCAAAGTGGTCAAAAGAGTGCTTGTCGACATCGTTAGCAAAAGGAATTGTTATAGACATTAAACAGGTAGAAATAATAAATTTAACAATAATTGTCACGGCGATCGATGTCGATCGGCGATGCGCTCGGCGAGCGTCGAGCCTTCTGCTCTGGTTCGCTTGGGTTCGCTCTTGTTTCTCACTTTGAAAGAATCAGAGCCTTCTGCCTGATTCGCCTTTGTTCCCCCTTTGGTTCTCCGATTCACACCTTTTGTTCCGCAATAATTATTCGACATACCTGCGTAATTTAGTATAAGTCCGCCGTTGTAAGAAAGGGAGCCAGAAGGAATATTGCATTCGTTCTGACTCCCTTTCGGGGCCTCTTGTGTAGCAACCTCCTCGCGGTGAGACCTGGGCATTATCCTCTATTTGTAAGAGCTTCTAGTATCTTACAAGTAGTGAATACTATCAAGGTAATAGCTGCACTTTTAATAAATATGTTGATTTTCAATAAATTCTATTCCTATTTCTATTCTCTTCGGCGGTGAAACATGTTTTTAAAATCTTAGCTCAATCCGATTTGACCGACTTTCGGAAGTGTAGCCCTCGTTGATATTTCAGATCACTGTTAGTTCCAGGTTATCCGGTGATTTTTAGTGATGTCGGTATTTCAGTCTACTCCTATATGTATACGACAAACTTGATCAACTAATTAGTCCCAATCACCGACGGCTAACAATTTATGTTATTTTCAGTTGCTAAAAAAATGTCAGCAAAAGCCATCCACTTGATTTTCTTCCATCGATGTTGATCGATTGTTATTGTTATTGTATAAAAGATTTGCGTTTCAGATTAAAGAAGACACCCCACAGCTTCAAAATGATACCAATGATTAAAAAAAGGCAACGTGGAAAGAATCGCAGTGATTTCATTAAAGAGAAATCAATTTTTCGCACAATCATGAATTTTCGTGTGGCGTTTGAGTTCGAAATTGATCCAATTGTCGATCGTTGGTATCGCACCGCTACAGTATTCATCATCAGCTATCAAAGAGTAATTTCAGCAATTACCGGAAAAGCCAGGGTTAAACTTTAATGAAAATCGCAGAACAGGTAACGGTAATGACAAAACTCTGGCTCGGTTAATTCTCCCGTTGTCCAGAAACGGTGATCGATCTGTTAACTTTTATCTCCGCATTGTGACGTAACGGTGTCGCGATATGCCCGCGAAACAACACGTTTTTTCTCGGTTCGCGAAAAATCAGTGCCAAAAACCTTCGATTTCGAGTCCAAGGTCTTAAAAACTCGCATTGCGATATCGATCTTCGTTGCTGGAGTGAGGTATCGCATATAGTTGCTTGCCAGCTTCTTTGTCTCGGTTTCTGCGATCCATCAATTTGCAGACAGCCGTTCTTTGATGTGGAAGCAAATCTTAATGAATGTGGCCCGGCAAAAGCGAAAGCTATCGCGAAAAACAGCAGTTTATTAACACGTATTTCTAATTTCCTTCTATTTTGTAATAAATTATGATTCCATATTTTGTTTTACATTGTCATATTTCAGCTATTTTAATATGCAAAGAAAAGCACAAACACAGAATGCACGTATATCTCGTTCTTCCCACTCTGCAGAGTGCGCGCGCTCAGAAATCTCGACGACATCCGCTTCATCCGTTTCCGCACGATCTTAAACACAAGTTCGCAGTAACAGCCACTCGAGCCATTCTCTCAACGATATTACAAACTTTCACAATATAGTATTGTGACATTGCTACTAGTAGTAGCAAACCACATTTTTGCGGATTAATTTGCAAACGTAGCACATGAAACGCGGACGATTATATTACCGCCGAATGCGGTCAAAACGAAAATACGAGAACATACAGCGAGCTTAGACTACGGATTTGATACATTTATCACATAAACCATAAAACAGTGGAAGAATTTAGAGAATTTAAGAACATCGATATATTATTCTCACCTAATTAAAATCCTTAAAGGAAAGAAGAAACTTGCATATGACTTTCGTTTCCCACAATTGTTGCAGAAAATTTTGATTTTGCAAGGCATTTTAATGTGAAAATTCCAATTTGTATGACACTTGTGAATTTGATTCGCAAAAAGACGAATATGATCTACAAAAGGATTGATTAGAATTTTTCAAGAGATGGAATTCCGTTTGTCTCGATCCCGGGGAAAAAGCTGAATTTGCGAAATCTGGACGGAATCAGGATTAAATCGGGGTCGGCTAATCGTCGGGAATATCGTTTCCTCGCGCGATTAATCGTCGTCGATCCCGGCAATATCACGGGCGAATGCGGATTTAATTGATGGCCGGCGATCCTCGGATCGGAATCGGGATCGATCGGGTTTCTACCCCGGTTAAAACTAGATGATATTCGCGGCTGCGATTAATCCCGGCTCGTTCTCAGAATAATGTTTCGAACAGAGCGGGCGAATACCACCGGCGCTGGTGATCGAACAATGGATCGCAATGCAGAAAATGGCGGTATTGTTCGCAGAGTCGGGCCGAGGTGGGCCATGGCGAAATAATTCAAATAATATATATAATTCAAATAATTCAAATAATTCAAATAATATATATAATTCAAATAATTCAAAT